>LR738710.1:196426701-196491423 GCA_902687465.1 Secale cereale | reverse complement strand
TTGGTACTTGTAGCGTAGCCTGGAGGACCGCAGCTAAGCCCCCGAGTGAGAGGGTTGCTCTTCACTCGGAGTAAATGGTTGTTTAATTTAGGCGAGTCACGAGGTCGCAGCTAAGCCCCCGAGTGAGAGGATCGCTCTTCACTCGGAGTGGAATGTTTATAACTTAGGCGATTCCAAGCTACGTTGTACTTGTGGCGGAGTTCGGAGGACCGAGCCGCTTGGTACTTGTAGCGTAGCCTGGAGGACCGCAGCTAAGCCCTTGTAACACCCCAAAAATTTAACCATGATTTATTTATTACAATTTTGCCAGGAAATTAAATTTTTATTTTCTGGATTTTCTTTTGATTTCAGAACCTTTCTTTTCTTCTGAATTGTGGAGTTTTCCCTCCAAGGGGAACTTTTCAAAAATATTGTTGGACTTGTATACCTTCTCAAGATCATTTCTTTTATCAGTGGGATTATTTCTATAAATGTTTTCCTAAAGCTTTATTGCTTTTAAATTGGTTTCTCATAAGTTTTGGAGTCCCTTTTGCACTGCAACCCTTTGATAAATGCATTTAAAAATTCCACCAAAATTTGGGGATGACATGTGATGGTCCTAAATCACTTTTATGCAAAAACCTCTCTTAGTCATTTGAGGATTTTGAGCCCTACCTCTAGTTTTCAAATCTGGTTCAGTTTGCAATTTGCACTACAACCTATTTTTATTTTTCTTTATAACTTCCATAAAAATTTGGAGATGTTAGTAGAAGAATATAATTCATTTCTATGCAAAAACCCATTGGTGTTCTTTGGAAAAATTGAGCAGAACATCCTCTTTTGCTCTCTGGTCCAGTTTGGCATTTTCTACTGCAACCCCATTCTATCTTGCCCCATTGCCCATGAGATTTCTCCTGCTATTAGTATACCCTACCAAACTCTTAAGTCCAGGAGATTGGACCCATTGGAATATTTTTGGTCCATGCAATAATAGCTTTTCTCTTCTGTCCAGATTTGGTTTTCTCAAAAGCTTGCACTAACTAGTTTCTGTTTTTGTCAAACTAACCATTCCACCCTCTTTATCATCTAAAGAGACTCTGGTCTGGAGTTTTTGGCCACCCCAAGAGTTGCCTAGATGCCCTTGGCATTCTCTCAAACACCCTGTGTGCATGACCAGTTTTAACATGATATTTAGTTTGCATTGTGGACTTGATCCTCTGACCCAGATAACTTGTCCACTAAACTCCTAGCTAACTCTAACCTAGACCTGTTAAACCCCAGCCTCACCCAAGACCTCTAGCACGCTCTGGCATTGCGTCGAGCACCTGGCGTGCGTGCGCTGGGCGCGGCCAGAGCGCACGTTTTGCACGCGCGCGCGCCCGAGCCGCCGCATCGCGCTTACCCCGTGCCCCTGGCCTTTCCTTGCCCAAGGGACCACGCCCCGATCTCATCCGCTCGCCCGTGACGCGCTGCCACCCTCTGGCACCCTACAGCGCCACCACCGCAAGCCGCCACTGCCGCCGCCTGAGACTGCCGTGGTCGGCACCGCCCAAGCCACAGCCGCGCGCCAGCTGCCCTCTGGAACAGCTCGAGCTCATCTGCGAGCTCGTTGGTTAGCGCCGACCAGTGCCACGTCGCCCTACTGCAGCAGAAGCGGTCAGCCGGCGATCTTATCTCCGGCCGTCGCCGAACCGCCTCTCCATGCCTATATAAACCCACTCCGAACTCTTCACGCTAGGCATGAACCCTCCTCGATGCCATAGCAAGGCCCCTCTAGCTCCCATTCCTCCAGAGGCCGTCGTGCTCTCCATCTTTGGTAGCAATGGCCGCCGCTGCCATGCGATCGAATTCGACCGAACCAGAGCATCCCCTTCTCTGCTCTACCCTCCAGTAGGTCACCCTCGACCCTCGCTACTAACCCCGCGCGTCAATAGACCAGAGGACCACCGTAGGGGAGAGTACCCCCTTTGGTCCGACGCTGCGGTCCGCCGGAGAGGATGCCACCGGCGGCCCCGTCCATCTCCACGTCTCTGTCGACCACCGGGAGGACCGCCCAAAAGTGGTGGATCCCTTCCCGCCCTCGGAGACCCGTGGGGAGCTGCCGTTCGACGGCAGGGATCACCGGAGCTCCGCATGAGCTCGGCAGCGGGAGGGGGAAGAAGGTCGGCTGGTCAAATATGACCAGTGGACCCAACGGCCCCACCTGCCAGCATCCCCAGGCTCTATCAGAGCGTTTTAAAGTGGAAACGTATTCCACGAGATACGTCTTCGCTAAGAGAAAGCGTAAGCCCTGTCGAACCGTTTTCTTTTTTTCTGTTTAAAAAAAAAACAGAGTTTGACCTAAACTTTGACTGGCTATAACTTTTAAAATAAAAGTCCTTTTGACTTAATTCTTTTTCTGTTGTTTCTAAAATTTTGTCTAGTTTATTTTCATATTTATTTGAAAAATTTCTGAACAACTTTTGTTTACTGTTTTTAGATTATGTGTTAATTTGAATTTTCTTAAAATAGGATTTTGGAGGGGAGATGAAAACTTTCAAATTGCACCCACCTACATACTCTTGGAAGGCAAGCATTCTGAACCCCGGCATAATATTGTTGTGTGTTGTTTGATACGTTTACAACACCACCTTGACACGGAGTACTCGTTATTTTATGTGATGGTATGAACATGCTCATAAGTGCATGATGAAGATTCCTTGCTGTTGGGAATTGATATACTTGTGATAGTAACCACCCTCGTCTACCTCTCATGCCTACTGGAAGGAATCCGGGAAAGTCTCTGTCTTGGGTAGACACGAGCTTGCTACTGATATTTCGTTGAGACGAGTATAGTCAGTAAGGCATGTTGAGGTATGATGAGTAGTGATTCTGCCTGTTGGTATGAAATATATTTGCTATGCTAATCATGCAGGTGATGCTTTAACCTCCTGAGTCGACCATAGATCGAGTCTTGTTCCGGTAACCCCCATACTTGTTTCGTGCTACCACTTGTCCCTGCCGCAGGTAGGGTACATTCCAGTAAGTTGTCAACCCCTTTCTTGGCACACACCGTACAGAGAGGCCATGGTGGAAGATACCGGAGGCATCCGGTAGACATGCCACCTGGTCCGGGGCATGGGTGTTTCCGGTTGGGACCGAGGGGGTAGCTCCCCTAGTTTGCGCGCATTATAAATTCTGTGATCCCATGCTACTCGAGGTTGTAGCCTCCCACTTAGAGTTTTGCTTAACAGGTGTCGTGGGTGATTCCAGTCACCGGTAAGTTAAGCTGGTGTGTGCGGGTCAGGTGTGTTTTCAATTAAAAGACCGTAAATGGAATTAGTCCCGATGGACTAAAGAAATCCGTTACTCGTGGGTAAAGAGTACACCCTCTGCAGAGGTCATATCTATTCGAATAGCCGTATCCGCGGTTAAGGATTACAGTCTGGGATGGGTCAAGTGTCGGTCTTAGTGTCGGTCTTCGGAGGAAAAACTGCTAAGCCAGAACATTGATCATAACATGTGACATCTGATGATTATGATTATTATTATTATGGACTAACCATTTGTATTGTTTGGATTATTGAGTATCCCTGGGATGGTTCTACCTCCTGGATATTCCCTGTGATTATTCTCATATAAGCCCTTTATGTGGTGTCGCTCAGACGCCCGACTGTGGCATGCTTATTATTCACTTCCCCTATAAGCCCTTTATGTGGTGTCGCTCAGACGCCCGACTGTGGCATGTTTGTTATTATTTTCTTTATAAGCCCTTTATGTGACGTCGCTCAGACGCCCGACTGAGGCATGCTTTATTTTATTATCCTTTCGAGGCGTCGCTTCAGACACCCGATCGGTGCATTTTATTTTTATTCTTTGATTGCTTATTCATGTTTTATAATAATAACCTGCTTGCGTGCGTCATGAATTTTATTTCGTGACGGACGAAGTGATCATGGAATATTTCAGAGCATGAATGTCATTTGTTATATTGTCCTGTGCTCATAATGTTTTGCGAGTACATTCAAAGTACTCACTGGCTTGTCCCTGGCTATTGTCTTGGCCAGATTTCTTGCTTGGAGAGGAGCGCTGCGATGACAGCCCCGAAACCTAGGCAATGGAGATAGCAGCCTCGCGAAGATAGGAATTATCCAGGTCAGCTGTTCCTATGGGAAATGGAGTCCCATAGACGCTGATGTATCGCAAACCGCTTCCGCCATCAACCACTAGAAACCTTTTGTTGTACTCATTGACCAGAATGGTCTTGTACTACATATTTTGTATTTAGCTTGGAACTTCTGTATCAAGTTTGTGTCTCATCAGCTAACAGTAATCCTGGGGCTGGTGAGCACAAGGGCCATTTACTGGGAAATTAATATCCCGGAAAACCGGTCCCGACAACCTTGGTATCAGAGCCAGGCTGACCATTGGCTAATCCTATCTTAGCCAGGTCGATAAACCTAGGTTAAACAACCCACCAAACCTTAACCTAAACCCAGCCAAACTTCTCGTGCAAGATAGCCACATAGTGACCCCGACACCTTTCGGCAGTCGGTGCCTAACCTATCAGTCTAGCATGTCGATCACGCGCCAGTGACCGACACCTAAATTGTCTCATTCGCAAGCGTGCGAAGGAAGACTCCGTTTCCTTTTTCTATAAAAAGGACACGCTAGCTCCAACCCAGCACAGCACAGCCTCTACCCCAAAACCAAGCCAAGATGCCTGGCCCCATTGTTCACAATGAGACCACAGCAACCAACCTTGGAGGTTTTGTGACCGTGCTAGCAAACCTCACCCGCCGTGCCTTTGCATTAGAAGAGCCCCCAGAGTATGTTGTGTACCAAGGGCCCATGAGCGGTGAGAGACGTCAATTCTGGGCCACGGTGCACGTCTATGGTAGGGGTATTTTGCCAGAACGCCCCTACAGGTTCACCGGAAGGACAACTTCCTTTGAGCCACAAGCCATCCAGCTGGCCGCTCGAGAGGCTATAGTGCAACTCCGGCACCTGTCGCCCAGAGTTAACTGCCGCTTGTTCTACTACTACCCCAGCCATGACGGGTATGGTAGGCCACCCTAGGTTGCCAGTGGAGACCACGAGACGGACCCTGCGTTGTTGCACCTGGTGTGCTATGTAAGTGCACTAGAGGCACTGTTCGATCAGATCACTCTTGATCTGATCGCCGCTCGTGGGGAACTTGTTCGCCGAGCCCCGGCGAGAGGAGAAGAGGAGCCCGACGCCGACAACCCAGTTGTACTGTTCGGGCAACCGATCGAATCCTTGAGATCTGTCCCGGCCATCGACCAAAATGCTTTGGTGTCCCCGGAAGTGTTTCGTCGCCTTTTGGGAACACGCTCCAGCGGGATTGTGGCCAACAACCCCCGAGATGGTCATCATCGCTACCCTGACCCTGCAGCTCCTCAACCCCATCCAACTAACCCCGACGGTGAAGCCCATGGAGAAGCCTCGACGTCCGCAAGGCACGCCCGCTTAGATATTAACGAAGTAGACTAAGCCACTCGAGTAGTACCGAGTCTTAGTATTTCTACGTCTTGTAGTAATGTGACCTTGTATCGCCATAAATAAATGCAGTCTGCTTGTGTGCCTCTGTTTTGAATAGTAGCCATGCATAAGTATGTTGGCGTACGGTTGCATTTTTAATTCTAGGCGTAGCTACCAAAAACCACCCCGACGGTGCCACAGTAAAACGTCACTTTTATGAGATATGTGTATCTGTGGCATTGACCCCGACCCCATGGGGCAGAATCGACAAACTAGTTGCCCCACACCATCCTCGATAACCCAGCCCTGATGCTTTATAAAAGGCCACCTCGTGACCTTACCAAGCATCCCTCACTTTGTGCACAGCTCGCCCAACCATTTTCACAATGCCGAGCCCCAGTATTCATCTGAGAACTCCAGATGCAACCCCAGGTAGTTTTGTTAAAATATTGTGGGACTTTACCTGCAGTACCATGAGTTCTATCCATCCACCCCAGTACGAGCTGCTCAAAACGAGGATCACCCCATCCACCTCGAAATATTGGGCAGTAGTGCACATCCCTCCCGCAAACCCAAACCAAGACCCAACGGAAGTCTCATTCGTGGGGAAATCTATGCCGACTCCGCAAATGGCCATAGAAGCTGCTGCGTACGAAACGCTTGCTCGCCTTCGATTCGCAGTACCATATGCCAGCGAACGGGGGTATTATTACTTCCCGAGTCGTGCAGCACCCGGAGAAGTAGCATCTTTTCCTGGTGGACGAATTGAGAGGGACCCAGCTCTAGCCAACCTTGCCCAGTATGTCATCGCTCAAGAGCGTTTGACACAGCGAGTAATGGGTTATCTCCAGAGCCTCGCTGATTTAAATCCTCGGATCGCCATTGGCGAGCCACTGAGGCCAGAACGGGGGAGACGCGTTTTTCGACTAGTCAATCCGCTTCCCCCGATAGAAGAGGAATGTGCCCCAGTGCCGGAGACATTTCCTCAGGACCCTGTCCATTTTCCGTTTACATCGTAGACGTCACTGCTATGTTTGTTATCCTAGCACTTATTTATGTATTATAGCTTATGCGTTGTATCCTAAGTTTGTGTGATGAATTAAATGTTTGTTTTCGATTAATGTGAGTGGTTTTTACTGCTGTTCATTTTGATTGACTGTTTTCGCTCTCGGTAAATTCAGAGGTGGGATTTTCTTTTTTCCTTAATGTTATTGCAGCACATAAATTCTTCATGACATGTATTTTAATTCACGCAGCACCCACGACAGCAGGCTCACATCCACAACCACTCGACTGCAGGCACTAATTGCATAACCACGTACACATTTTGCACCTAATTGATCACCTCGCTAACACACCACAGTCTCTAAAGGAGAAATTTGTGGGTGATTATTCGAACGCAAGTTGCCTCAAGCACACTGACAGCAGTCAGAACCTCACAACCACACTTAATCCTCATGATCACCGCCGCCGCGAAGAGCTAACACTCGAGCAGCAGCATCACGGCGATCATCGAGGATCATCACGCACAAGAGCACGGAGAACCCCAGCAATGCCGCCAACCCTCCGCACAACAGGATCATGTACCAATCCAGCATCACCTCCTCCATTAGAGCCTCGACGCGAGCTCCTGCAAACAGAGAAAAAAGGAGAGGGAAAGAGAAGAAGAGGCGAGGCCAGGTGTGAGGAAGAAGAGAGGAGCACCGCGGTCATTTTATAGCTCGAGATCGGTGTACGGTGGGCGAAGTCCACCAGCGCCGCTCGTCGCTCGATCACCGGTGTTCGAAGGCGAATCCGCGAGCAGTGCCGACAGCGCACTGGCCCGCGAGGTGAGTGCACGCTGCACCGGCAGCTAGCGCGCCGCGCACTATCGCAGTACGGCCTAGATGCCCTACGCGCTAGGCGTCGCCGGTGGAGAAAGCGCGGGAGAGCACGCAAGAGAGAGGAAGAAAAGAGAGCCAGAGGTAGGAGAAGAGACTGACAGTGAGCCCCGGGTTCACCTGTCAGCCAGAGAGAGCACGGTGCCCTCGGGTACGACCACCGTTTTTTTTGAAAGTTAGATTGTCGTTCTAATTTTTCCATAGCCGAAAGTAGTAATTTCTCGGTTTCCCCAACCATAGTTTTTTTTCCCACATAGCACCAGTACCCCACTGTGGTTGTGCCAATTATTTGCTCTTTCGCAGTAACCTCAGTGTATTACGTGTTTAGAATGTTCGTTTCTTTTGAATTAATACTTTATGATAATAGGATGGATATTTTGAGATCGTCCTTAGCAAATCTCGAGGACGAGATTTTTCTTAAGGGGGGTAGTGTTGTAACACCCCAAAAATTTAACCATGATTTATTTATTACAATTTTGCCAGGAAATTAAATTTTTATTTTCTGGATTTTCTTTTGATTTCAGAACCTTTCTTTTCTTCTGAATTGTGGAGTTTTCCCTCCAAGGGGAACTTTTCAAAAATATTGTTGGACTTGTATACCTTCTCAAGATCATTTCTTTTATCAGTGGGATTATTTCTATAAATGTTTTCCTAAAGCTTTATTGCTTTTAAATTGGTTTCTCATAAGTTTTGGAGTCCCTTTTGCACTGCAACCCTTTGATAAATGCATTTAAAAATTCCACCAAAATTTGGGGATGACATGTGATGGTCCTAAATCACTTTTATGCAAAAACCTCTCTTAGTCATTTGAGGATTTTGAGCCCTACCTCTAGTTTTCAAATCTGGTTCAGTTTGCAATTTGCACTACAACCTATTTTTATTTTTCTTTATAACTTCCATAAAAATTTGGAGATGTTAGTAGAAGAATATAATTCATTTCTATGCAAAAACCCATTGGTGTTCTTTGGAAAAATTGAGCAGAACATCCTCTTTTGCTCTCTGGTCCAGTTTGGCATTTTCTACTGCAACCCCATTCTATCTTGCCCCATTGCCCATGAGATTTCTCCTGCTATTAGTATACCCTACCAAACTCTTAAGTCCAGGAGATTGGACCCATTGGAATATTTTTGGTCCATGCAATAATAGCTTTTCTCTTCTGTCCAGATTTGGTTTTCTCAAAAGCTTGCACTAACTAGTTTCTGTTTTTGTCAAACTAACCATTCCACCCTCTTTATCATCTAAAGAGACTCTGGTCTGGAGTTTTTGGCCACCCCAAGAGTTGCCTAGATGCCCTTGGCATTCTCTCAAACACCCTGTGTGCATGACCAGTTTTAACATGATATTTAGTTTGCATTGTGGACTTGATCCTCTGACCCAGATAACTTGTCCACTAAACTCCTAGCTAACTCTAACCTAGACCTGTTAAACCCCAGCCTCACCCAAGACCTCTAGCACGCTCTGGCATTGCGTCGAGCACCTGGCGTGCGTGCGCTGGGCGCGCCCAGAGCGCACGTTTTGCACGCGCGCGCGCCCGAGCTGCCGCATCGCGCTTACCCCGTGCCCCTGGCCTTTCCTTGCCCAAGGGACCACGCCCCGATCTCATCCGCTCGCCCGTGACGCGCTGCCACCCTCTGGCACCCTACAGCGCCACCACCGCAAGCCGCCACTGCCGCCGCCTGAGACTGCCGTGGTCGGCACCGCCCAAGCCACAGCCGCGCGCCAGCTGCCCTCTGGAACAGCTCGAGCTCATCCGCGAGCTCGTTGGTTAGCGCCGACCAGTGCCACGTCGCCCTACTGCAGCAGAAGCTGTCAGCCGGCGATCTTATCTCCGGCCGTCGCCGAACCGCCTCTGCATGCCTATATAAACCCACTCCGAACTCTTCACGCTAGGCATGAACCCTCCTTGATGCCATAGCAAGGCCCCTCTAGCTCCCATTCCGCCAGAGGCCGTCGTGCTCTCCGTCTCTGGTAGCAATGGCCGCCGCTGCCATGCGATCGAATTCGACCGAACCAGAGCATCCCCTTCTCTGCTCTACCCTCCAGTAGGTCACCCTCGACCCTAGCTACTAACCCCGCGCGTCAATAGACCAGAGGACCACCGTAGGGGAGAGTACCCCCTTTGGTCCGACGCAGCGGTCCGTCGGAGAGGATGCCACCGGCGGCCCCGTCCATCTCCACGTCTCTGTCGACCACCGGGAGGACCGCCCAGAAGTGGTGGATCCCTTCCCGCCCTCGGAGACCCGTGGGGAGCTGCCGTTCGACGGCAGGGATCACCGGAGCTCCGCATGAGCTCGGCAGCGGGAGGGGGAAGAAGGTTGGCTGGTCAAATATGACCAGTGGACCCAACGGCCCCACCTGCCAGCATCCCCAGGCTCTATCAGAGCGTTTTAAGTGGAAACGTATTCCACGAGATACGTCTTCGCTAAGAGAAAGCGTAAGCCCTGTCGAACCGTTTTCTTTTTTTCTGTTTAAAAAAAAACAGAGTTTGACCTAAACTTTGACTGGCTATAACTTTTAAAATAAAAGTCCTTTTGACTTAATTCTTTTTCTGTTGTTTCTAAAATTTTGTCTAGTTTATTTTCATATTTATTTAAAAAATTTCTGAACAACTTTTGTGTACTGTTTTTAGATTATGTGTTAATTTGAATTTTCTTAAAATAGGATTTTGGAGGGGAGATGAAAACTTTCAAAGTGCACCCCACCTACATACTCTTGGAAGGCAAGCATTCTGAACCCCGGCATAATATTGTTGTGTGTTGTTTGATACGTTTACAACACCACCTTGACACAGAGTACTCGTTATTTTATGTGATGGTATGAACATGCTCATAAGTGCATGATGAAGATTCCTTGCTGTTGGGAATTGATATACTTGTGATAGTAACCACCCTCGTCTACCTCTCATGCCTACTGGAAGGAATCCGGGAAAGTCTCTGTCTTGGGTAGACACGAGCTTGCTACTGATATTTCGTTGAGACGAGTATAGTCAGTAAGGCATGTTGAGGTATGATGAGTAGTGATTCTGCCTGTTGGTATGAAATATATTTGCTATGCTAATCATGCAGGTGATGCTTTAACCTCCTGAGTCGACCATAGATCGAGTCTTGTTCCGGTAACCCCCATACTTGTTTCGTGCTACCACTTGTCCCTGCCGCAGGTAGGGTACATTCCAGTAAGTTGTCAACCCCTTTCTTGGCACACACCGTACAGAGAGGCCATGGTGGAAGATACCGGAGGCATCCGGTAGACATGCCACCTGGTCCGGGGCATGGGTGTTTCCGGTTGGGACCGAGGGGGTAGCTCCCCTAGTTTGCGCGCATTATAAATTCTGTGATCCCATGCTACTCGAGGTTGTAGCCTCCCACTTAGAGTTTTGCTTAACAGGTGTCGTGGGTGATTCCAGTCACCGGTAAGTTAAGCTGGTGTGTGCGGGTCAGGTGTGTTTTCAATTAAAAGACCGTAAAGGGAATTAGTCCCGATGGACTAAAGAAATCCGTTACTCGTGGGTAAAGAGTACACCCTCTGCAGAGGTCATATCTATTCGAATAGCCGTATCCGCGGTTAAGGATTACAGTCTGGGATGGGTCAAGTGTCGGTCTTAGTGTCGGTCTTCGGAGGAAAAACTGCTAAGCCAGAACATTGATCATAACATGTGACATCTGATGATTATGATTATTATTATTATGGACTAACCATTTGTATTGTTTGGATTATTGAGTATCCCTGGGATGGTTCTACCTCCTGGATATTCCCTGTGATTATTCTCATATAAGCCCTTTATGTGGTGTCGCTCAGACGCCCGACTGTGGCATGCTTATTATTCACTTCCCCTATAAGCCCTTTATGTGGTGTCGCTCAGACGCCCGACTGTGGCATGTTTCTTATTATTTTCTTTATAAGCCCTTTATGTGACGTCGCTCAGACGCCCGACTGAGGCATGCTTTATTTTATTATCCTTTCGAGGCGTCGCTTCAGACACCCGATCGGTGCATTTTATTTTTATTCTCTGATTGCTTATTCATGTTTTATAATAATAACCTGCTTGCGTGCGTCATGAATTTTATTTCGTGACGGACGAAGTGATCATGGAATATTTCAGAGCATGAATGTCATTTGTTATATTGTCCTGTGCTCATAATGTTTTGCGAGTACATTCAAAGTACTCACTGGCTTGTCCCTGGCTATTGTCTTGGCCAGATTTCTTGCTTGGAGAGGAGCGCTGCGATGACAGCCCCGGAACCTAGGCAATGGAGATAGCAGCCTCGCGAAGATTGGAATTATCCAGGTCAGCTGTTCCTGTGGGAAATGGAGTCCCATAGACGCTGATGTATCGCAAACCGCTTCCGCCATCAACCACTAGAAACCTTTTGTTGTACTCATTGACCAGAATGGTCTTGTACTACATATTTTGTATTTAGCTTGGAACTTCTGTATCAAGTTTGTGTCTCATCAGCTAACAGTAATCCTGGGGCTGGTGAGCACAAGGGCCATTTACTGGGAAATTAATATCCCGGAAAACCGGTCCCGACAGCCCCCGAGTGAGAGGGTTGCTCTTCACTCGGAGTAAATGGTTGTTTAACTTAGGCGAGTCACGAGGTCGCAGCTAAGCCCCCGAGTGAGAGGACCGCTCTTCACTCAGAGTGGAATGTTTATAACTTAGGCGATTCCAAGCTACGTTGTACTTGTGGCGGAGTTCGGAGGACCGAGCCGCTTGGTACTTGTAGCGTAGCTCGGAGGATCGCAGCTAAGCACCCGCTCGGGGATTTAGAGGACACCAATCGTTAGGGGATCGTTGCTATCTTGTCTTTGAAACAAATTGGGAAATCTTTATTACAGCTCGACCATCGAGTGTTTCAAGTGTAAAAGCGGCGGAGCAGGTCCGCATTCCACGAATGAGGTTCGTCTTTCTTTTGGGCTATATTGTAGAGGTGGTACGCTCCGTTGCGCAGCACTTTGGTGATGATGAACGGTCCTTCCCAGGCCCGGGCGAGCTTGTGTGGGCGCTTCTGATGCACTCGCAGGACCAGGTCTCCTTCCTGGAATGCTCGGCTTCTTACGTTGCGAGCATGGAATCGACGCAGGTCCTGTTGATAGATGGTCGACCGGATCAGGGCCATCTCTCTTTCCTCTTCCAGAAGGTCGACTGCATCTTGACGAGCTTGCTCTGCCTCGGCTTCGGAGAAGAGTTCCACTCTGGGGGCGTTCTGTAACAAGTCGCTCGGCAACACAACTTCGGCTCCATAGACCAAGAAGAAAGGGGTACGGCCAGTCGACCGATTCGGAGTCGTCCTCAGACCCCATAGGACAGAGGGCAGCTGAGTTACCCAAGCTCCGGCGGCATTCTTAAGGTCACGCATGAGCCGTGGCTTTAGGCCTTGGAGAATCAAACCATTTGCTCTTTCCGCCTGTCCATTCGACTGCGGGTGCGCCCCGGAGGCGTAGTCGACTCGCATTCCTTGAGAAGCACAGAAAGCTCTGAATTCATCCGAGTCAAAGTTGGAGCCGTTGTCCGTGATGATGCTGTGGGGGACCCCATATCTGAATATTAGCTCCTTGATGAAGCTGATGGCGGTGCTCGATTCGAGGTTCTTGATGGGCTTGGCCTTGATCCACTTGGTGAACTTGTCGACTGCTACCAGAAGGTGGGTGAATCCGCTTCTGCCTGTCCTGAAAGGGCCGACCATGTCCAGGCCCCAAACAGCGAAGGGCCTGACTAGTGGAATGGTTTTCAGGGCGGACGCAGGCTTATGTGACATGTTGGAGTAGAACTGGCAACCTATGCATTTGTCCAAAATATCCTTGGCCATCTCATTGGCGCAGGGCCAGTAAAATCCGGCTCGGTATGCTTTGGCCATGATAGTCTGAGAGGAGGCGTGGTGGCCGCAAGTTACCGAGTGGATTTCATCTAAGATCAGTCGACCTTCCTCTGGGTCGACGCAGCGCTCGGCGACCCCGGTGACGCTTTCTCTGTAAGGCTGACCTTGGATGACTGTGAACACTTTGGATCGACGGACGATCTGGCACGCTTCTTCTTCATCTTCTGGGAGTTCTTGCCTGAGTAGGTATGATATATATGGCACAGTCCAATCAGGCGTAATCACAAGGACCTCCATGATCAAGTCGACCATGGCAGGCACTTCGACCTCAGTCAGATCCGTCGCGCTGACTGGCTACGGGGGCTCTTCCGTGAAGGGGTCTTCCTTGACAGAGGGGGTGTGCAGATGCTCCAGGAACACATTCTTGGGTATAGACCTCCAAGTCGACCCAATTTTTGCGAGATCGTCGGCTAGCTGATTCTTTGCTCTGGGCACATGATGGAGCTCTAAGCCTTCAAACTTCTTTTCGTGTTTCCGCACTGCACTGCAATAACTTGTCATTGCCGGGCTCCTGACGTCCCATTCTTTCATCACTTGGTTCACCACTAGGTCGGAATCGCAGTAGACCATCAGGCGACGGACGCTGAGTGAGATGGCCATACGCAACCCATACAAAAGTGCTTCGTATTCGGCCTCGTTGTTTGATGAATCAAAATGGATCTGAAGGACGTAGCTGAGCTTGTCGCCCCTGGGAGAGATCAGGACCACGCCTACGCCGGATCCGTTCAGCATCTTGGACCCATCGAAGAACATAGTCCAATGGTCCGACTGGACTTGAGTCGGAAGCTCTTGTTCTATCCGCTCAGCCACAAAATCCGCTATGGCCTGAGACTTGATGGCTTTCTTCGCTTCAAACTTGATATCTAACGGAAGAAGTTCAATCGCCCATTTTGCCACTCGACCGGTTGCATCTCGGTTGTTTAGTATCTCTGATAGTGGGGCGTCGCTGACGACTGAGATTGAATGGTCCGAGAAGTAATGGGCAACCATTTTTGCAGTCAAGTAAATCCCGTACACAAGCTTTTGGTAATGTGGATACCTTTGCTTGGAGGGAGTCAAAACTTCGGATATGTAATAGACCTGGCGTTGGACCTTGTATGCCTTGCCCTCTTCTTCCCGCTCGACCATGAGTACAGTACGGACGACTTGTCCGGAGGCAGCAATGTACATCAGAAGAGGCTCTCCGCTGACTGGGGCAGCGAGCACCGGCTGGGTGGACAGCAGGGCTTTGAGCTCGTCAAACGCTGCTTCGGCTTCGGGATTCCACTCGAACTTGTCGGATTTCTTCATGAGTCGGTAGAGAGGCAGTGCCTTCTCACCAAGACGAGAAATGAATCGACTCAATGCGGCCAAGGAACCAGTAAGCTTCTGGACGTCGTGAATACGCTCGGGGCGTTTCATTCGGAGGATGGTGCTGACCTTCTCTGGGTTGGCGTCGATTCCCCGTTTGGAAACGAGAAAACCGAGCAACTTGCCACCAGGAACTCCAAATGTACACTTTGACGGGTTGAGCTTGATATCGTAGCTTCTGAGGTTCGCGAATGTCTCAGCGAGGTCAGTCAGCAGGTCGGAACCTTTCCGTGACTTGACCACGATGTCATCCATGTATGCCTCGACGTTCCGACTGATTTGCTTTATTAAGCACTTCTGGATCATGCGCATGAAGGTGGCGCCGGCATTTTTGAGGCCAAAAGGCATGGTGACATAACAAAAACACCCAAAAGGGGTGATGAAAGTTGTCTTTATCTCATCGGGTCCATACAGACGGATCTGATGGTACCCGGAATATGCGTCCAGAAAGGACAAACGCTCACATCCCGCAGTCGAGTCGACTATCTGATCGATGCGGGGAAGAGGAAAATGATCTTTCGGGCAGGCCCGATTGATGTGCTTGAAATCGATGCACATGCGTAGAGACTTGTCCTTCTTGGGGACCATGACGATGTTGGCGAGCCACTCGGAGTGGTATATCTCGCGAATAAACTCTGCTGCTAGGAGTCGAGCCACTTCTTCGCCAATCGCCTTTCGCTTCTCCGCAGCGGATCGACGGAGATGCTCCTTCACAGGTTTCACCTTAGGGTCGACTCGCAAATGGTGCTCAGCCAGCCCCCTGGGCACACCCGGCATGTCTGACGGTTTCCATGCAAAGATGTCCCAGTTCTCATGGAGGAACTGGATGAGCGCTTCTTCCTATTTGCTGTCGAGTGTGGTGGAGATGTGGGTCGGCGCTGCGTTGGGGTCGGTGGGGTGGATGTGCACAGGTTTTGTGTCCCCGGCCGACTGAAAAGCTGACTCGGAAGCCGGCTTCTTCGCCCTTAGCAGGTCGCTTGGATCCACTTGCTTTTGGTATTCATCCATCTCTACTGCTGCCATTTGCTCGTCGGCGATCTTCGAGCCTTTCTGGAAGCATTCTTCCGCTTTCTGCCAGTTCCCAGTGATGGTTATGACGCCGTTGGGTCCCGGCATCTTCAGCTTGAGGTAGACGTAACATGGTCGAGCCATGAACCTGGCGTAGGCGGGCCTACCCAGGATGGCGTGATAGGCGCTGTTGAAGTCCACCACTTTGAACGTCAGCTTCTCCTTTCGGTAGTTCTTGGACTCACCAAAGACTACATCGAGTGAGATCTGGCCAAGTGAGTCGGCTTTCTTCCCGGGGATTACCCCGTGGAACCTCATGTTACTTTCCCTCAGCTTGGACATCAGAATGCCCATATCCCGGAGGGTTGCTGCATACAAGATATTCAAACCACTGCCTCCATCCATCAGAACTCTGGTCAGGCGCGTGCCTTCGATTACTGGGTCGACCACCAGCGCCTGCCGCCCAGGGGTGGCGATGTGCGCTGGATGATCGGACTGGTCAAATGTGATGGGGGTCTTTGACCATTTCAGGAACGTGGGGGTCGCCGGGGCAACCATGTTTACTTCTCTGTTGATAATTTTCAGTCGACTTTTGCTCTCGACGTCTGCGAAAATCACCAAGGTGGAGTTGATGCGGGGGTATCCTCCATCCCATTCCTTGTCTTCGTACTCTTCTGATTCCTTCTCTTTCTCAGTCGACTGATCCTTCTGGAAACTCTGGATCAAGAGTCGACACTGTCGAGTGGTGTGCTTGGGATACACCACGTTCCCCTCTTCATCTTTCTTCGTGTGTATGGGGCACGGCTGGTCGAGCATATCATCTCCAGCCTGACCCTTTCCTTTGTTGGGGGCCCAGGAGCCTTTTGGCTTCCCTTTGCCCTTCTCTTGATTAACCACCGCAGCCTCTCCCTGAGCGGCTGGGTCGGCCTTGCGCTTATTCTTTCGATTGTGATTCTGGTCGTCCTGTCCGACTGGTTTCTTGCCACTACGGAGCCGATCGGCTTCCTCGCCGTTGGCGTACCGACTAGCAATCTCCATCATCCGCGACAGGGACATGTTGCCTGTTCGGCCAAACTTCAGATTCAACTCTCGGTTGCGCATGCCTTCCTTGAAGGCGCACACTGCTTGGTGCTCGGAAACTTTTTCCACCGTGTGATGCAGAGTGGTCCATCGCTGAATGTAGTCCCTCAGAGTTTCACTCGGCTTCTGCGCGTAGTGCTGAAATTCTGCTAGTCCAGCAGGTCGCTCGCAGGTGCCTTCGAAGGTCCGAACGAAAACCCGAGCGAGCTCTTCCCAACTGTATATACTCCTGGGGGCTAACTGGTTGAGCCACGCCCGAGCGGAGCCTCCCAGCATCAAGGGGAGGTGTGTAATGCCCAGGATGGAGTTATACCTCCTACGTGTCGAGGCACGACTTAAAGGCATAAGTCCATCCTAGAATGATCTCAAGTTTGGTAATCTTTGCACAACTCATGTAAAAGGGGGATAGTAAACTGAAAATAGTTGGCTTACAATCGCCACGTCACAGAATAACAGTACAAGTCTCAAACATCATACATTAAGATCACTACAACCCTCTAAGGGCAAAAGCCAAATGTCAAAGTACCAAACTCAGATAAAAATAACCACAGGCGGATCGAATCCTAGTAAGAGACTCCACTACTGATCGTCCGGGTAGCGCACGTAGTACCGACTACGCTCCTCGTCGTACTCCCAATCCAGCTCGGTGCCATCACCTGGATAGCTCACAGCTGGACCTGCATCTGGTGTGTGAAGTAACTGTGAGCCACAGAGGACTCAGCAATCCCGTTCCCGGGTAACAGAACTATTTAAGCCTTTAGGTGAGGGAGTGGCTGAAGAAAGAACAAGTCTGCAGCAGCAACTAGCATCTAGCTTACGCAAGTGAGAGCGAGAAGAGAAGGCATCGGCGAGAAGTGATCACGAAGTGATCCTAGCTACAGCTCACAAACATAACCCCTCCGTGTTCAACTCCCGAATCCCTATTCGGAAATTGACAGTCACGGAACACACGCTGGTAGTGTATTAGTTTCATTTTGTCAAGTTATCTACAACCGGAATTAACAAGCTCCCATCTGCCACATAACCGCGGGCACGACTTTCGAAAGTTCAAACCCTGCAGGGGTGTTCCAACTTGACCCATTACAAGCCCACGATCCGCGGAGTCGCAACTCCAAAGTGGGAAGACCCGAGTATCCTCGGAATCCCGTGCTCAAGATATACCGAGCTAAGGTAAGGCTAATCCAGCAAATCCTCCCGGCGTGTCGACACCCTGATCGTAGCCGCGCGTATCTAGGTCTCAGGACACGACCGGATGGGCGATCCCACGGGTTTTTACCAAACCTTGAGTTTCCTCGAGGTGGCCCCGCGTAACCCCCGTTTCGGACCAACACTCATGTGGAGCACTGGCCCGGGGTTGTTGATTAAGAAAGAGGGTTAATTACTCCCTATGCATGTTTAGTTTGTTATTAGACAAATAGTACCAATGTTGGGACTTGCTGGAAAAGACTTAGCACTTAGCGGTTTATCGAGGGGGTCCCATACACCCCAACCGTGTTAGGAACGCATAAACAAGGAACATAAAACCGGCTTATACGGATCCTAACGGCATGAGTGGAACAAAACACCAAGCAAAAGGCTTAGCCTTCCACCCTTGCCAATATATAGGTGATTTCAATTAAAGCATTTATATAGTGTGATATAACCCAACCAAGCTTCAACATGGAGCAAGCATCTTCACTTCACCTGCAACTAGCAACGCTATAAGAAGGGCTGAGCGAAGCGTACTTAGCCAAGCAACGGTTTGCATAGGTAGGGTTGGTTAAACATGGCAATTGGTTACAAGTAGGAGGCTGACAAGAAGAACATGGGCATCGAGGCAAAACTATAGATCGAGACTACTAGCAAAAGACAAAGATAGTAATGTTATCGGGGTTCGGTCATCTTGCCTGAAGAGAAGACGTTCGGATCGAAAGAAGGGTCCTCGTGCTCAAACTCGTTGGAAAACTCGTGCTCAACTTCGAACCCGGTCTCAGCTTCCGGCTCTAAACAAGACAAACACACCAAGCGCCAATCAACACGATGCAATGCGCACTCGAAAAACATGAATGCATGATGGATGCACTAGGGATGCACACGGAGCACGTAAAACATCACTCAAGCAAAACACCTTAAAACAAGATAACAACCTGATATTATTAATCTACACAGAAAATCACCCAAGTTTGATATAAGATTCGCTGAAATCGGAGTTACGGGCTAAAAGTTATGCCCGAAACAAGATTTGAGCGAAAACTGAAAATTACAGCAACATAGCATCTTTGGAGCTCAAAATAATTAATCTACAGCACCCAAAAAGCATGGCAAAGGACATGAACATAAACTAGATATATAGTACAGCAACTAGGTCCAAAGTGCACCCCAAACGGAGTCACGGATCAATAGCAATGATCTTGGACATATTGAACTTTGAAATAAAATTCTGGCAGCAGAATTTTATTGAAACTTTAGAGCAAAAGATAAACATGCTACAGCCACTCAAATGGACATGTGAGGACATGAATGGAAAGACAACAATATATACTTCAAGGAACAATCAAAATCCACCCCAAAACTATCATGCTTTGTCCTACAACATCACACGAACATGGCATCGGAACATAACAGATTTCAGACTTAGTGAAATTTCACTAAGTCCTAAAACAGCAACATCATCATAGCACACAAAAGAGCATGTTTAAGACACCTCGAAACTAAACATGGCAAAGGGTAAGCACCTCATCAAAAAACATATGACGGTGATCCCGAAACACACAAGCATGCATCATTGAGGTGAACACAACGATTACAACGAGCTCAACAAGATGGCATTTCATAACAAGTGAAAACACAACATGTGAACATGGCACTTTGCAACGATGATATCAAGGAAACAATAAATCTACCATGCAACCTATCACACACAACACGTAGTTCGTGGCAAGACGAACACGTGGACATGTCATTTGCATCGTTTGGACAAACGAGCTAAAAGTTATCACAAGTCAAAGGTGACATGAAAATAACACATAACAGCAGTTTATAACATGATGCACTCTTGCAACAGCAAAACAAGTGTCTAGAAGACCTCTAACATGCATGACTACAACAGGTAAAACGTAGAGGGCATCTCCACGAACATCTGGACATGCTACACGCGCAAAACGGAGCAACAGGCACAGAGTTAGGGCAGGTCAAAGATCGCATATTAGATAAACAGATCTAGGGACTTAGAAGTTTTAGAGGCAACCTTAACGGATCAGATCTGAAAACGGGGTGGGCCGGAGGAACAGTGGCGGCGGCGGCCCAGATCTGGAAGAAAAAAAAAGGCCCGGCTGCGGTGCGACGCGGTGGCGCGGCGGCGGCCCACCGCGGCGTCGGCCCGGCGCGGCGCGGGAGCCCGCGGGGAGGCGAGGCGGCGGCCCGCGCGCGGAGGGGAGCCGAGGCCCAGGTGGCCTGGAGGGGAGCCCAGGCGGAGGCCGGCCTGGCTGGGCGAGGGGAGCGGCGGCCCACCGGTGGAGAAGGAGCTGCGCGGCCCGGCTGCGCTCGGGCGAACTGGTCCCGGCCAGCCGACGGGGGTTGTACGGGCCCGGAGGGAAGACGGCGTACGGGCCGGCCCGGTTGAGCGCGCGGTGGGGAAGCGGCGAGGCAGAGGCCCGTGCGAAGGGGAGCGGGCGAGTGGAGAGGCGATGTGGGGACCGGCCTGCGCGCGCTGGCCCGAAGCGGTCGGTGGCGATCTGGTCCCCCACCCGGCCTGGCGAGCGGCCTGGCTCGGTCGGTCGATCGACCGGCGCGGGATCGATGCGCTGCTTCGATGCGTTGACCTGGGGATCGATCCCAGATCGGGATCCGGTGGCGGCTCGAGGATCCCTCGGGATCCCGAGATGATTTCTTGGATCTGAGGAAGAAGGGAAAAAAAAAAGAAAGGAGAGGGGAGGAAGAAGAAGGGAATGCCAAAATAGACCTAGGGGTCTATATGTAGCGGTTTTAGACTAGGGTTTGGTGACTTGGGGTGTTTAGGAGCCCTCCGATCTGATCCAACGGATCCGATCGCGGGGATAGTTTAAAAAGGACTAGACGGAGATAAAAGACTGCAGTAGGGATGTTTCCAGGACACGAAGTGAAGGCACATCGGACCCACACGGACAACGGAGGGAAAAGTCAACGGAGTCCAAACGAGACGAGATTTGAGAGGCGGGTTGCACACAACAAAACAACAACACACAACACAACCTCGCGGCACACCGGTAACAAAAAACGCCCGAACAACAAAGTAGGCCTACGGGACTTCACGGACACGTGAGGGAGCTCCGGAACGCGAAACGGACAACGGGAAGAAACGCCACGAACCGGATGCAACCCACAACACAAATGCAATGCAATGCACATGTCTACATGATATGAATGAATGCCACACACTCACACAACAAAACGACGAAAGCCCGAAAGACAAAGAACCCGAAAAGGAAATAGATGAAGCCAGAGATTTATAATAAGCCCAAAAGGGAAAGTATTACATCCGGGGCATTACAAACTCTCCTCTACTACAAAAAGATCTCGTCCCGAGATCTAGGACTGGAAAAAGGAAGGGTACTCGGAACGAAGATGATCTTCTCGTTCCCAGGTAGCTTCTCGGTCTGTGTGATGTGACCACTTGACTTTCAGAAACTTGATGGACTTGTTGCGAGTCTTGCGTTCGGTTTCTTCGAGAATGGCAACTGGATGCTCTCGGTAGGAAAGGTCTTGTTGAAGATCAATCTCCTCAAACGGAATCATGCGCTCAGGTGCCTTGAAGCATTTGCGAAGCTGAGACACATGGAAGACATCATGAACATTTGCGAAGTTGGAAGGGAGCTCGAGCTGATAGGCTAGATCGCCTCTTTTGCCAAGAATTTTGAAAGGCCCGACGTATCTAGGAGCAAGCTTTCCTTTGATACCGAACCTTTGGGTTCCTTTCATCGGAGAAACTCGGAGATAGACATGATCACCGATGTCGAAAGCCAAATCACGATGCTTTCCGTCATAGTAGCTCTTCTGACGCGACTGAGCGGCCTTGAGATTCTCACGTATGACTTTGCCCATTTCTTCGGCTTCAGAGATCAAGTCATTGCCAAGAAGTTGGCGTTCACTTGTTTCAGACCAGTTGAGAGGGGTACGGCACTTTCTGCCATAGAGAATTTCAAACGGTGCTTTGCCTGCACTTGCTTGAAAGATGTTGTTGTAAGAGAACTCGGCAAATGGAAGACAGTCTTCCCATTTCATGCCGAAGGAGATGACACAGGCTCTGAGCATATCTTCTAGGATCTGATTCACACGCTCGACTTGACCACTAGTCTGAGGGTGAAAGGCAGTGCTGAACCTGATCTTCGTGCCCATGGCGGACTGAAAGGAGTCCCAGAACCTTGATGTGAACAAGCTGCCACGGTCTGAGGATATCACTTGAGGAATGCCATGTAGGGACACAATTCTGGAAGTGTACAGCTCTGCAAGTTGAGCTGCATTGATTGATTCTTTGACTGGAAGAAAGTGAGCGACTTTGGTAAGCTTGTCAATCACCACAAAGATAGCATCATTGCCTCGCTTGGATTTAGGAAAGCCAGTGACGAAGTCCATTTCAATGTGGTCGAACTTCCACTCAGGGATAGGAAGAGGTTGGAGAAGACCGGCTGGACGTTGATGTTCTGCTTTCACTCTTCTGCATACATCACATTCATTCACAAATTGGGCAATTTCCCTTTTCATGCGTGTCCACCAGTAAGATTGCTTGAGGTCTTGATACATCTTGGAACTGCCAGGATGAATGGAAAGGAGAGAGTCATGAGCTTCTTCCATTATGAGCTTCCTGAGATCACCTTTGGGAACAACGAGTCTGTCCTCGAAGAACAAGGTATCTCTCTCATCAACACGGAAGCACTTGTATTTTGGAGTGCCCTTTGCAATCCCATGTTTCACCTTCTTCACCATGGTATCACTGAGCTGAGCCTCACGGACTTGATCTTCCAAGGTAGGAGCAATCTGGAGATTAGCAAGAAAACCCTGCGGAACAACCTGAAGGTTGAGCTTCCTGAAAGCTTCACAAAGCTCAGGCTGGTGTGGCTTGATAAGAAGGCTGTTGCAATATGCCTTTCTGCTTAAAGCATCTGCAATCACATTCGCCTTGCCTGGAGTGTACTCAATGCTGGGGTTGTACTCTTGGATCATCTCGACCCAACGAGTCTGGCGGAGGTTCAGATGCGGCTGTGTGAAGATGTACTTCAAGCTCTTGTGATCAGTGAAGATGTCGACCTTTCTGCCCAACAACAGATGTCTCCACGTAATCAGAGCATGTACCACAGCTGCTAGCTCGAGATCATGTGTGGGATAGTTCTTCTCAGCTGGCTTTAGCTGACGTGAAGTGTATAGTTCTTCAACTTTCTCGGGATTAACCGCAATACCGTCAGCTGAGATAATGTGGCCCAGGTACAAAACCTTATCGAGCCAAAACTCGCACTTTGAGAACTTGGCATAGAATTTATGCTCTCGGAGTCGATCAAGAACCAGACGCAAGTGCTTTTCGTGATCTTCTTCATTCTTGGAAAACACCAGAATATCATCCAGATACACAAGCACAAATTCGCCAGTATAGGGGTTGAAGATGTAATGCATCATCCTTGAAAAGGTAGGAGGAGCATTGGCGAGACCGAAGGACATGACGGTATACTCATATGAACCGTAGCTCGTTCTGAAGGCCGTCTTGGGAATGTCTTCCTCGCGAATGCGAATTTGATGATAGCCCATTCGGAGGTCAAGCTTAGAGAACACTTTAGCTCCTTTGAGCTGCTCAAAGAGTTCGTTGATGTTGGGGAGCGGATACTTGTTCTTAATCGTCTTCTTGTTCAGTGGCCGGTAGTCAACACAGAGACGCTCCGTGCCATCTTTCTTCTTGACAAATAAGACACCACAGCCCCACGGAGAAGTACTCGGTCTGATGAGACCCATACTCTCCTGCTTATCAAGCTGCTTCTTCAATTCCTTCAGTTCATCCGGAGAGAGCTTGTATGGACGCCGGCAAGCAGGTTCGGTGCCCGGCTCGAGTTCAATGACAAACTCCACCTGACGGTGTGGATGCATGCCTGGAAGATCTTCTGGAAAGACGTCTTGATATTCATTCACCACTGGAATTTGCTCTATGGCATTAATTTCACCCTTATCATTAAGAGAGAAAAGCCGAATAGTATTATCCCTGGAGGCGAAGATAATCACATCTTCATCAGAATGAGTCAACTTGACTTCCTTTTGAGCACAATCAATGTGAGCATCATGCTGAGAAAGCCAATCCATTCCGAGAATGAGGTCGATGTCAGAATGACCAAGAACCACCGGTTTAGCCATAAAACGATAATCTCCCATGCGAATGGAAACATCCGGAGCAAATATCTTTGAATGCAATAGTTTGCCTGGAGAAACAACTGACAATTCTCTTGGCAAACTTCTGGTGACGATGTTGTGCTTGGATGCAAAAGGATATGACATAAAAGAGCAAGAAGCACCCGAATCAAATAACACTTTAGCTGGAAAAGAGTTCACTGGAAGGTTACCCAGAATGACATCAGAAGAAGCCTCCGCTTGTGCTGCATTCATCAGATTAACCCTTGCAGACTTTGGATCATGCTTGACCATAGCGGTACCGACAGGAGGAGGAGGAGGAAGACGCTTCGGATTCGGACATCTGTTGGCATAGTGACCTTTCTGAGTGCATCTGTTGCAAGTCACTTCTGAGAGAGGACGGAACTGAGAGGCACTGGACTTGGAGCCTTGAGACTGAAACTGCTTCTTCGACTGGTTGCTCGGGTTGGGTGGGTGGGAGAAACCACGACCACTAGAGTTCTTGTTGTTGGAGTTGTTGAAGTTGCCGGAGTTGTTGTATGGAGCTCGAATCATTGGAGGAGGAGGAAGCCAGAATTTCTGTTGTTTCGCAGCCAACTGAGACGATGAGGTAGAGTGAACAGCATCTCGAATTCTCTTCTTAGAAGCCTCCATCTTAAGCTGAGCTGCTTCTTGTTTCAAAGCCATATTATAGAACTTATCGAATTCGTCTGGCTCGAACAAAGTGAGAGCAAGCTGAAGTTCATCTTTGAGACCTCCACGGAACTGATAGATTTTTCTCTTTGCATCAGGAATGTCTTGCTTTGCATAGCGAGCGAGGTTTTGGAACTTGACATTATACTGCTAGACTGTCATGGAGCCCTGCTTGAGGTTGCGGAATTGCTCACGCATACCCTCGATAACACTTGTAGGAATGTGATGCGAGCGGAAATCCTTGCAGAAATTCTCCCACGAGATCACTTGACCCGGCCTTGAGTCTTTGTACTGCTGCCACCAGTCAGCTGCTTGATCTTTCAGTTGGAAGGCTGCAAACTTCACATAGTCATCTTCTTTCACGTTACTGCACTCAAAATGCTTCTTGATATCGGTCAGCCAATCTTCAGCATCAAGAGGGTCGACACAGTAACTGAAAGCTTTAGGATTGTTAGCCAGGAACTGGTTGAGGGTAGCATGGTGCTGCTGGAAGAAGTTGCCTTGGTTCATTGGAACGCCCTGATTAGCTTGATTAGCTTGATTTGCTTGCATCATCTGCATCATCTGCATCATCAACTGAGTGTTCTGAGCAGTAGTCTGCATAATTGCTCTCCAAGCCTCAGGCGGAGGAGGAGGAGAAGGAGGACGTTCTGGGACCTCTTCCACCTCTGGGTTGGCATTCGGAACCTTTTTCGGAGCCATCCTGTAAGAGATGACCACGAATCAGCAATTGATTGACAAAAGGAATAAGCTGAATCAATGGAACGAATTGCAACAAGTCTTCACAATAATCATTCGAACAATAAGAACGAATGAAATCATCCGAACAAGAGGAACGAATGAATTTCTCAGTTAATTGATAACATCAGTCTTCACGAGAAGCCACATAGGGATAAAAAAGGATAAAATAAGAAAAACAACAAGGTACGGAAAGGAACAAACACAAGAGAGGAGTTTCGTTCTAACATCTTTGTGCTGAAAGCATATGAACGCGTTACGAAAAGGTTTTGCAATCCCCGGATCAGCATAGCCAAGGACCCTTTAAGATGCAACTCCTGATAGTAACCTCGGTCATATAACCCCTTCACTCAATGTCGAACCCCGAACTCACTAACCTGCATTCGTTGGAAGAATGCCTACGATCTACTGGATAAAACCCACCTATAGTTTTCCGAAAGATTCCAGTTATGCAATCAGGTGTTGGGGATACACGGGAAGCACCGCGCAATCAACTCTAACCTACATCCAGGTGTATCCATCCTTCAACACATAACCAGTCTTTCTCGGAAACTGTGTACCTCGGACCTTCGAAAAGCATCCACTATAACGAGCTATGGCAATACTCCCGAACTACCTCCCCAGTACTGGGTGATGTCGGGGTTATCTTGCCACTGGCCGTATAGGGGAGATTTTCGATGTCGGCCGTCTTAAGTATTTAGTACTGTCGCGATATGCTTGTTACAATGATACCCCGAAGCTCAACTCCTCGGTAACAGGAGGCATCGGGAACAATATCCTTGTCACAAGAACATCGAAACAATCCCAGAATACTCGCGGGATTCCTAAAAAAAAATTTTGTGCAAATTTTGAAGATAGGAGAGACAAGAGTAGACGTCAGGAGTCCTCACCAGAGAGAAAGGGGATGAGAAGCAAAGAAATCCTACTCTCCGATATAATATAGGACTCAAAAAGTTTTTAGTGTGTGCCTAGACTCAACCGTCAACGGTTCGATCAAACAGTGGGGGCTCCTAGGTCGGAGAAGGCTCTGAATACCAACTTGTAATGCCCAGGATGGAGTTATACCTCCTACGTGTCGAGGCACGACTTAAAGGCATAAGTCCATCCTAGAATGATCTCAAGTTTGGTAATCTTTGCACAACTCATGTAAAAGGGGGATAGTAAACTGAAAATAGTTGGCTTACAATCGCCACGTCACAGAATAACAATACAAGTCTGAAACATCATACATTAAGATCACTACAACCCTCTAAGGGCAAAAGCCAAATGTCAAAGTACCAAACTCAGATAAAAACAACCACAGGCGGATCGAATCCTAGTAAGAGACTCCACTACTGATCGTCCGGGTAGCGCACGTAGTACCGACTACGCTCCTCGTCGTACTCCCAATCCAGCTCGGTGCCATCACCTGGATAGCTCACAGCTGGACCTGCATCTGGTGTGTGAAGTAACTGTGAGCCACAGAGGACTCAGCAATCCCGTTCCCGGGTAACAGAACTATTTAAGCCTTTAGGTGAGGGAGTGGCTGAAGAAAGAACAAGTCTGCAGCAGCAACTAGCATCTAGCTTACGCAAGTGAGAGCGAGAAGAGAAGGCATCGGCGAGAAGTGATCACGAAGTGATCCTAGCTACAGCTCACAAACATAACCCCTCCGTGTTCAACTCCCGAATCCCTATTCGGAAATTGACAGTCACGGAACACACGCTAGTAGTGTATTAGTTTCATTTTGTCAAGTTATCTACAACCGGAATTAACAAGCTCCCATCTGCCACATAACCGCGGGCACGGCTTTCGAAAGTTCAAACCCTGCAGGGGTGTTCCAACTTGACCCATTACAAGCCCACGATCCGCGGAGTCGCAACTCCAAAGTGGGAAGACCCGAGTATCCTCGGAATCCCGTGCTCAAGATATACCGAGCTAAGGTAAGGCTAATCCAGCAAATCCTCCCGGCGTGTCGACACCCTGATCGTAGCCGCGCGTATCTAGGTCTCAGGACACGACCGGATGGGCGATCCCACGGGTTTTTACCAAACCTTGAGTTTCCTCGAGGTGGCCCCGCGTAACCCCCGTTTCGGACCAACACTCATGTGGAGCACTGGCCCGGGGTTGTTGATTAAGAAAGAGGGTTAATTACTCCCTATGCATGTTTAGTTTGTTATTAGACAAATAGTACCAATGTTGGGACTTGCTGGAAAAGACTTAGCACTTAGCGGTTTATCGAGGGGGTCCCATACACCCCAACCGTGTTAGGAACGCATAAACAAGGAACATAAAACCGGCTTATACGGATCCTAACGGCATGAGTGGAACAAAACACCAAGCAAAAGGCTTAGCCTTCCACCCTTGCCAATATATAGGTGATTTCAATTAAATCATTTATATAGTGTGATATAACCCAACCAAGCTTCAACATGGAGCAAGCATCTTCACTTCACCTGCAACTAGCAACGCTATAAGAAGGGCTGAGCGAAGCGTACTTAGCCAAGCAACGGTTTGCATAGGTAGGGTTGGTTAAACATGGCAATTGGTTACAAGTAGGAGGCTGACAAGAAGAACATGGGCATCGAGGCAAAACTATAGATCGAGACTACTAGCAAAAGACAAAGATAGTAATGTTATCGGGGTTCGGTCATCTTGCCTGAAGAGAAGACGTTCGGATCGAAAGAAGGGTCCTCGTGCTCAAACTCGTTGGAAAACTCGTGCTCAACTTCGAACCCGGTCTCAGCTTCCGGCTCTAAACAAGACAAACACACCAAGCGCCAATCAACACGATGCAATGCGCACTCGAAAAACATGAATGCATGATGGATGCACTAGGGATGCACACGGAGCACGTAAAACATCACTCAAGCAAAACACCTTAAAACAAGATAACAACCTGATATTATTAATCTACACAGAAAATCACCCAAGTTTGATATAAGATTCGCTGAAATCGGAGTTACGGGCTAAAAGTTATGCCCGAAACAAGATTTGAGCGAAAACTGAAAATTACAGCAACATAGCATCTTTGGAGCTCAAAATAATTAATCTACAGCACCCAAAAAGCATGGCAAAGGACATGAACATAAACTAGATATATAGTACAGCAACTAGGTCCAAAGTGCACCCCAAACGGAGTCACGGATCAATAGCAATGATCTTGGACATATTGAACTTTGAAATAAAATTCTGGCAGCAGAATTTTATTGAAACTTTAGAGCAAAAGATAAACATGCTACAGCCACTCAAATGCACATGTGAGGACATGAATGGAAAGACAACAATATATACTTCAAGGAACAATCAAAATCCACCCCAAAACTATCATGCTTTGTCCTACAACATCACACGAACATGGCATCGGAACATAACAGATTTCAGACTTAGTGAAATTTCACTAAGTCCTAAAACAGCAACATCATCATAGCACACAAAAGAGCATGTTTAAGACACCTCGAAACTAAACATGGCAAAGGGTAAGCACCTCATCAAAAAACATATGACGGTGATCCCGAAACACACAAGCATGCATCATTGAGGTGAACACAACGATTACAACGAGCTCAACAAGATGGCATTTCATAACAAGTGAAAACACAACATGTGAACATGGCACTTTGCAACGATGATATCAAGGAAACAATAGATCTACCATGCAACCTATCACACACAACACGTAGTTCGTGGCAAGACGAACACGTGGACATGTCATTTGCATCGTTTGGACAAACGAGCTAAAAGTTATCACAAGTCAAAGGTGACATGAAAATAACACATAACAGCAGTTTATAACATGATGCACTCTTGCAACAGCAAAACAAGTGTCTAGAAGACCTCTAACATGCATGACTACAACAGGTAAAACGTAGAGGGCATCTCCACGAACATCTGGACATGCTACACGCGCAAAACGGAGCAACAGGCACAAAGTTAGGGCAGGTCAAAGATCGCATATTAGATAAACAGATCTGGGGACTTAGAAGTTTTAGAGGCAACCTTAACGGATCAGATCTGAAAACGGGGTGGGCCGGAGGAACAGTGGCGGCGGCGGCCCAGATCTGGAAGAAAAAAAAAGGCCCGGCTGCGGTGCGACGCGGTGGCGCGGCGGCGGCCCACCGCGGCGTCGGCCCGGCGCGGCGCGGGAGCCCGCGGGGAGGCGAGGCGGCGGCCCGCGCGCGGAGGGGAGCCGAGACCCAGGTGGCCTGGAGGGGAGCCCAGGCGGAGGCCGGCCTGGCTGGGCGAGGGGAGCGGCGGCCCACCGGTGGAGAAGGAGCTGCGCGGCCCGGCTGCGCTCGGGCGAACTGGTCCCGGCCAGCCGACGGGGGTTGTACGGGCCCGGAGGGAAGACGGCGTACGGGCCGGCCCGGTTGAGCGCGCGGTGGGGAAGCGGCGAGGCAGAGGCCCATGCGAAGGGGAGCGGGCGAGTGGAGAGGCGATGTGGGGACCGGCCTGCGCGCGCTGGCCCGAAGCGGTCGGTGGCGATCTGGTCCCCCACCCGGCCTGGCGAGCGGCCTGGCTCGGTCGGTCGATCGACCGGCGCGGGATCGATGCGCTGCTTCGATGCGTTGACCTGGGGATCGATCCCAGATCGGGATCCGGCGGCAGCTCGAGGATCCCTCGGGATCCCGAGATGATTTCTTGGATCTGAGGAAGAAGGGAAAAAAAAAGAAAGGAGAGGGGAGGAAGAAGAAGGGAATGCCAAAATAGACCTAGGGGTCTATATGTAGCAGTTTTAGACTAGGGTTTGGAGACTTGGGGTGTTTAGGAGCCCTCCGATCTGATCCAACGGATCCGATCGCGGGGATAGTTTAAAAAGGACTAGACGGAGATAAAAGACTGCAGTAGGGATGTTTCCGGGACACGAAGTGAAGGCACATCGGACCCACACGGACAACGGAGGGAAAAGTCAACGGAGTCCAAACGAGACGAGATTTGAGAGGCGGGTTGCACACAACAAAACAACAACACACAACACAACCTCGCGGCACACCGGTAACGAAAAACGCCCGAACAACAAAGTAGGCCTACGGGACTTCACGGACACGTGAGGGAGCTCCGGAACGCGAAACGGACAACGGGAAGAAACGCCACGAACCGGATGCAACCCACAAACCAAATGCAATGCAATGCACATGTCTACATGATATGAATGAATGCCACACACTCACACAACAAAACGACGAAAGCCCGAAAGACAAAGAACCCGAAAAGGAAATAGATGAAGCCGGAGATTTATAATAAGCCCAAAAGGGAAAGTATTACATCCGGGGCATTACAAGGTGCTTCATGGCCACGACGTCGTTACTGCCTCCGATCTGCACGACCACTTGGTAGTCTTCCAGCCAAGTGTCCGGCTTGGACTCACCGGTGAACTTGCTTACTCCTGCTGCCAGCCTGAAGTTTGGGGGGATCTCCGCGGCCCTGATTGCACTGCAGAAACATTCAGGCCCTGAGGCCGGCGCTCGGCTGCCACTGGGTTGGTCTCCGCCTTGCTCGTCCCTGGATGCCCGGTTACGGTCGACTCGACCCTGTACAAGGATGGACCTCGCATCGAAACCTGGCCGCCGGGGTTCCAGGGGAATCCTACGCTCGTCATCTCACAGGCGCCTGCCCACGTGCCGCTGGGGCGAGTGTGACCCACTTCTCGGAGGAGGGGTTGGCGCTCGACGGCGGTCGTAGCGTCCGTGTCGACAGTCGAGTGGATCGTCATTCCGACCCAGGTGCCGGTCTTGCCGTGGGCCACGTTCCTCACGCCTCGGGGGCGATCTTGGACTGTGGGCCGACCATACGGTGTCTGCAGCCACCGATCTGCTGTGAATCCTGTTGCGCGACCGAGAGACAGCCGCATTTTGCTTTTCAGCCGTTCGGAGCAAAGCTCGGATCTGTTGAAGACCTCTCCCAGCCTCTGACTGAGAGGGTTGAATCGACTCCGCGATACGAGCCGTGGCCTCGAGGTTTTGGACTGGTGTGCGGAACACCTAAGTCTCGCGCTGACGTGATTGCCGCGGCCGTGGACTGGACTTGGGGACCAGTCGGCGAGCCTGTTCGTCGAGTGAGTGTTGGATGTTTTCCAAGTACGCGGGCTCGGCCAAGGTGGCCACGCGCGTGGCTTCGAGAGCAAAAGCTTCTGGGGAATCTCCCACGATGGGAGTGAAGAGTGCATCTCTGTTGCGGCGACAAAGCTCAGCCCTTTGCTCGGAGGTGAGGGGCTGAGGGATGTAACCGTCGTTGTCGTGCGATCGTCCGCCGCCGCTGCCGCTGTTCCCATCGCGAGGAAAGCCCGGCAGGTTGCGGCGTGAATCGACCATAAGGATTTCTGCCGCGGGGTCGCTGCTCCCGCGATCAGAAACAGAATATTCAGGCCCGGTCGACTGGTCGGCCGGCCCGTAGAGGTAGCCGTCAGGCTCAATAGCCGCGACTTGTGGGGTGGCCGTTTGACGGGCCACCGCATGTTTCACCCACCGCTGGAGCCGCGAAAGACCGGATCGTTTGCGGCGGCGTTCAGCGGGGATGGGGGACGATGAGTACCAAGTCGATGGCTGTAGCAGGAGGACGCCACCGGCGCCGGCGCGAAAGTGCGTAGTTCCGCGGTCGGGCAGAGCCTTGACGTCGAGAGGGGCTTCCTGGAGCCACGCGGAGTCGTCAGCGACGAAGACCAACGCGCCGAGCCGGATCTCATGGCCCGACGCGAAAACGCCGCCTGACACCATGATGAAAATGGTCGGGGAAGAGATCGCAACTTCACCAAATGTCGCTAAGATGCCTTGCCCCACGGTGGGCGCCAACTGTCGTGGTTCTGGGTCTGACAGTAAGGGTAGGGGGTACGAATGGAGAGGCAAGGTTCTAGTTATGGCGAAGTTGTACATAGGGTGTTAGCGAGTTCAGGCCCTTCTCGGAGGAAGTAATAGCCCTACATCTCGGTGCCCGGAGGCTTGGTCGACTGATGTGTGTATATGTGTGTTACAGAGGTACGAACCCTTGTCCTGGAGGAGGGGGTGGCTTATATAGTGTGCCAGGACCCCAGCCATGCTCCACGTTACCAAGGGCTTAAAGGTACATTAAGGCAGGCGTTACTGATAACACCTGCAGTAAAGGATAATTAAGGTATTTACTACAATGAGTAAATATAGGACCGTTGTTGTTCCAAGAGGCGCTTGGCCTTCGGAAGTCGAGTGCCTGGTCCGGTCGAGTGAAGTTGAGTCGTCCTGCGTACATGAGTGAGTCGAGTGAAATGTCTCCTTGGGCCGTCTCAGTCGACTGTCTCCACTGCCATGGGTCTTGTCTTTTGATCTTCTAGGGTAGTGACCTTGGGTGGGGTACCTTGGTCAGGCCTATGACCCTACCCTAGGTCTGTAACCTCGTCACCACGGGAGGATAAGACAAATGATGTCATGCAAGATCTTTTCCATAAGCACGTATGACTATATTCAGAGTGCATGCCTACATTGCATTGATGAACTGGAGCTAGTTCTGTGTCACCCTAGGTTATAACTTCTACATGATGAATTGCATCCGACGTAATTTCCCATCACCGATCCAATGCCGACGAGCTTTACCTATATTGCTAGTCACTTATTTACTTTTCCGTTGCTACCATCACAAAAACTACAAAAACATTATCTTTAGTTTTATTGCTGCTACCGCCACTATCATATTACTTTGCTACTAAACTACCTTGCTGCAGATACTAAGTTTCCAGGTGTGGTTGAATTGACAACTCAGCTGCTAATACTTAAGAGTATTCTTTGGCTCACCTTGTGTCGAATCAACAAATTTGGGTTTAATACTTTACCTTGAAAACTGCTGCGATCCCCTACACTTGTGGGTTATCAAGACTATTTTCTGGCGCCGTTGCCGGGAAGCATGGCTCTATTCTTTAAGTCACTTGGGATTTTATATCTGATTATCACTATGAAGAATTTGAAGGACTAAAAAACCAAGATCTTACCCTCAACTACGAGGGGAGGTAAGGAACTGCCATCTAGCTCTGCACTTGATTCTCCTTCTGTTATGAGTAAACTTGCGACACCTACTCCTGCTATTGAATCTGATATGTCGTATGTTCTTGATGATGCTACTTCTGCTATGTATGATGAAACTATCTCTATGCCCGATACTGTGCCACTAGGTGAATTTCTAGATGAACAAATTGCTAAGGTTAGGGAGAGTGCAAATGTTGATGATATTTATGAAAGTGATGAAGAAACTACTCCCAACAGATATGAATTGTCTGTTGTGCCCGAGGGTTATGTTATGGATGAAGAAACTACTAGAGACTTTCTTGCTTGCAATGATAGATATGATCTTAAGAAATTATTAGCTAAGCTGAAACAAAAGTCCTTGAATGCTAGAATGAAACATGACCCTGCTTTTGTACTTCACCTATCTGTGTCACTGGTAAGGATTATGAATTCTCTGTTGATCCTGAGTTAATTACTTTGGTTGAATCTGATCCTTTCCATGGTATGAGTCTGAAACTGTTGTGGAACATCTTACTAAGTTGAATGATATAGCCACCCTATTTACCAATGATGAAAAGATTCACTACTACTATATCCATAAGTTATTTCCGTTCTTGTTAAAGCGTGATGCTAAGATTTGGTTTAATTCTCTTGATCCTGGTTGTGTGCGTAGTCCCCAGGATATGATGTATTACTTTTCTGCTAAATATTTTCCCGCTCATAAGAAACAAGCTGCCTTACGGGAAATATATAACTTTGCTCAAACTGAAGAAGAGAGTCTCCCACAAGCTTGGGGGAGGCTTCTCCAGTTACTTAATGCTTTGCATGATCATCCTCTTGAGATGCATGATATACTTGATGTATTTTATAATGGACTAACCGATGCTTCCACAGACTACCTGGATAGTTGTGCTGGTTGTGTTTTCAGGGAAAGAACAGTTGAACAAGCTGAATTACTATTGAATAATGTGCTAGCCAATGAAGATAATTGGACACTTCCCGAACCAGCCCCTAAGCCAACTCTGAATAAAAGAGGTGTTCTATTTCTCAGTCCTGAAGATATGCAAGAGGCAAAGAAATGTATGAAAGAAAAAGGTATTAAAGATGAAGATGTTAAGAATTTACCGCCTATTGAAGAAATACATGGTCTTGATAACCCGACACAGGTAGTAAAGGTAAATTCTCTTTATAGATTTGATGAAGGTGATATTACTCGTTATAAGTCTGCTAGCCAATGCTTAGATGAGTTTGACAATTTTATTGTGAAACAAGAAAACGTCAATGCTTATGTTGGTAGACAACTACAACACAATGCCTATATGATTGAACGCTTGAGTGATTATCTGTCTAGTGCTAAAGATGAACTGAAACTCATTGGTATACATGATTCTATGGTTACCACTCAAGTAGAACAAGTACTTAAGGCTCAGAATGATTTGCTCAATGAATTGAATAGTAAGAATAATGATAATGCCATTAGAGTTGTGACTAGAGGTGGTAGAATGACTCAGGAACCTCTGTACCCTGAAGGCCACCCTAAGAGAATTGAGCAAGATTCTCAGAGAGCTAATTTAGATGCACCTAGTTCTTCTATGAAGAAGAAAAAGAAAAATGATAGGACTTTGCATGCTCCTAGTGAACCTATAGCTCCCCCACCTGTGAATCCCAATGATATATCTGTTTCTGATGCTGAGACACAATCGGGTAATGAACATGAACCTAGTGATAATATTATTAATGATATTCTTGATGATGCTCAGCCTAGCAATGATAATGATGTAGATATTGAACCTGCTATTGATCTTGATAACCCACAATCAAAGAATCAACGTTATGATAAGAGAGACTTTGTTGCTAGGAAGCACGGTAGGGAAAGAGAACCTTGGGTTCTGAAACCCATGCATTTCCCTCCGAAACCATCCAAGAAAAAGGATGATGAGGACTTTGAACGCTTCACTGAAATGATTAGGCCTATCTTTTTTGCGTATGCATTTGACTGATGTGCTTAAAACAAATCCTTATGCCAAGTATATGAAAGATATTATTACCAACAAAAGAAAGATACCTGAAGTACAAATTTCCACCATGCTTGCCAATTACACTTTTGAGGGTGGAATGCCTAAGAAATTAGGGGATCCAGGAGTACCTACTATACCTTGATCCATTAAGAAACTATGTTAAAACTGCTTTGTGTGATCTTGGAGCTGGTGTTAGTGTTATGCCTTTCTCTTTATATCGTAGACTTGACTTGAGTAAGTTGACACCTACTGAAATATCTTTGCAAATGGCCGATAAATCAACTGCTATACCTGTCGGTATTTGTGAGGATGTGCCTGTTGTAGTTACAAATGTTACTATTCTAACGGACTTTGTTATACTTGATATTCCCGAGGATAATAGTATGTCTATTATTCTTGGAAGACCTTTTCTGAATACTGCAGGGCCTGTTATTGATTGCAACAAAGGCAATGTTACTTTTCATGTCAATGTTAATGAGCATACGTTACAATTTCCGAGGAAACAACCTCAGGTTTATATTATCAATTATATTGGAAAAGCTTCCACTATTACTATCGAAGGTTTTGAGTTTCCTATTCCTACTATCAAGAAGGCATATGACATACTTATTGTTGGGGACACACATATCCCCATTGAGGTAACATAGTGGTATTCGAAAATTCTCCGGTTTCATGTTACTCGAAAAGAGTTTATTAACAAGACCCGATCAACCTTGTTAATGGATTCCTTTCGATGAACATGGGATAGGTGAATCTAGATAGCACAAACCTTCTGTACCCTCCTTTTACTTTCTGTTAATTAGGATAAATAAAAGAAAATTAGCATTATCCGTCTGTTTCCAGACTTATCCATGCAATAAAAAATATCCCGAAAATAAAAGTTCTCCAAATGCCATGAAAATGAAATAATATTTTTTTCTAGAATATTTAAGAAAATATGGCACTGAACACACAACGAGGGGAGCCAGCACGTGGCCTCGAGGGCACATGGCGCGCCCCCTGCCTCGAGGGCCCCACATGGCCCCCCTCCACTTATCCTTTCACCCATACTCTTCTCCTTCCTCCCAAAAAATCCCCAACCAGCTCAAACCCGAGTTCTAGCTCATTTTGCTGCCATTTTCGATCGCCTTGCTCAAAGCACCACTCACCAAACTGTTTGGGGAGATTGTTCCTTGGTATGTGACTCCGCCATTTGCCCAATTAGTTTTTGTTCTAGTGCTTTATTTGTTGCAAATTTGTGCTGCTGCGGTGACCTTGTCCTTGAGCTTGCATGTCAAATTTTCTTGGTCCCAAGTAGTTCTAATGCATGATATAGCCTCTAGGCACTTATAGGAGTTGTTGTTATCAATCTTGTTGAGTTTGGTTAACTTTTATTGTGAGTTACTAAAAATTTCAGAAATTTTCAGAAAAGGAAAATGTTAAAGAGGTTATTGAGGGGCTCTTCCAGCAAGAGCTCAGAAGAGAAGAAGAAAGAATAAAATAAGAAGCCCAAGTATCATCTTCCTTGCATGGCGGAAGTTCGTTCGTGCGAATGGCCTTGTAATGATTTCATGATGTCCACCGGTATTTACCAAGACTTTTATTGGATGGAAAATAATGCAGGCCTCACCGGCTTCCTCAACAACCTAAAAGAACAGTATCTCTTACTGACCAATATTTTTACGCAAAGCTTTCATTTTCTTTCTAGGAAAACAGCACCTACGGTGGAGTTTCGCTTATATGATGTGGTTAAGGAGATATCATTGTTAGATTTTTGTGAAATATGCAAAGTATCCTTTGAAGGTAGACTAGATGAACCACGTCATGAAGATGTCAAAGGGTTTATTGATATGATAGCTGTAGGTGAAACTAGACAAGTTGCAGGGGCAAGAATAACTAGTATACACTTCCCTGTTCTGCGCTACTTTGCTTTATTTGCTAGTAAATGTTTAATTGGTCGCAGGAACAGTGGAAATCTCAGTGCCCCTGATATTATCATTTTACGCCATGCTTTGTTTCGCGACACAACTTTTAGCTTGGGTGCCGTCGTTGCCAAACGATTGAGTCTGAACCGCTCAAGAGGGTCCGTGTTTGGAGGCATCTTTGCTTCTCGCCTTGCTGAACATTTTAATATACCTATTAGGCATCATGAGAAGGAAGAAAAATTGATTGCCCCTCTTTATCTAGACTACAAGAGCATGGTAGCTCATGACTTTATTGTTAAATACAAAAATATGCAACTCCATTGTAAATTGAGGTTTGATGAAATATACTGTGAAATTGTTACCTTGCCTGCACCTTCTTTGTTTGATCTATCTACAGGTGTATTCCTCATCACGTCAGATGTCTTTTACAAGTACCAAGGCCAGGCACAAGCTTCAGAGCCTGAGCCAGAACCACCACTTGATCCTTCCCGTCAATCTGTTTATGGGTGGGAGCTGGACGAGCTCGCCAACCAGTAGTGCCCAGAGGACACATCTCAGTACACTGGAGGGAGTGGCTTCGATCCGTGGCCATAGACCAACTTAGGCCAAAAGCCTAAGCTTGGGGGAGTATGTGTTTCTCACCGACTTACATTCATGTTCACACTTATTCTAGTTGTCGGTTCTCACACTCTTTCACTGTACCATCCATGCTTAGTTTAAATTTTCTTTTTCTTAGTCTTTTTCTTGTGTCCTAGAAAAACCCAGAAAAACAAAAAATATATTAGTTGTAGCTTCTAGCTAGTTTACTTTCTTTACTCATAGTAGTAACTAAAAAAATAAAAACCCAAAAATATTTCCCGTTCTTCTTTTGCTTGTTGGGAGCCTTCCCGTGTAAATAGTTTCTTTTCTTTTCTTTAGGGGTTAAGAGTAGAAGACCATGATTGAAAATGCTTAGTGGCTCTCATATGTTTTGTTGTTGATTTAACCTTGAGCCATATTGCCCTATCTTCTCTCTTGTATTAAATGTCTGTAGATTCCAGCTTAGTCCAATGCACGTGCACAATTATTATTATCCACACCGTTTGGTCATGCGAATGAAAGGCAATAAGGATGATATATGATGAACTAATTGAGATGAGAAAAGCTGGTATGAAATCAACCTCTCTTGTTTTTGTAAATATGATTGCTCGTCATTCTTGATTCAGCTTGTTATGAATGAAACATGCTTGCAATGACAATTAGAGATCATAGCTGCTTATGCCATGCTTAATTAACTGTGAGTTTATAATGGTCTATCTTGCGTGCCAACATGATATTAAAATGGTTGTGATGTGGTATGATGGGTGGTATCCTCCTTTGAACGAGTTAAGTGACTTAACTTGGCACATGTTCACACATGTAGTTGAAACAAATCAACATAGCCTTCACGATATTTATGTTCATGGTGATTTATATCCTACCCATGCTTGCATTCATTGTTGATTAATTTTAATGCATGTTCATGACCGTTGTGCTCTCTAGCTGGTCGCTTCCCAGTCTCTTTCTAGCCTTCACCTGTACTAAGCGGGAATACTGCTTGTGCATCCACTTCCATAAACTCCAAAGTTATTCCACATGAGTCCACCATACCTTCCTATATGCGGTATTTACCTGCCGTTCCAAGTAAATTTGTATGTGCCAAACTCTAAACTTTCAAATGAACTTCTATTTTGTATGCTCGAACGGCTCATGTATCAACTAGGGCTGTCTACATCTTCCATGCTAGGTGGGTTATTCTCACGATAAGTGGACTCCGCTCATCATTCACGAGAAAATGGCTGGTAACCGGGATGCCCAGTCCCATGCTCAAAATCATAATAATTAAACAAAACTCCCCCAGGATTGTTGCTTGTTTGGACGATAACCCGTGGATTCGGCTGGCCGTGGAGTGTTCTTGTTGGTGGTTGGGGGAGTATAAACTTTACCATTCCGTTTGGGAACCGCCTATAATGTGCGTAACATGGGAGATATCGAGATTCTTGGTTGTTATGTTGACAATGAAAGTATATCGCTCAAAAAGTTATTCAATCTCTATTTAAAAATCGAGCTCTGGCACCTCTGCAAATCCCTGCTTCCCTCTGCGAAGGTCCTATCTATTTACTTTTATGCAGAGTCATCATCCTCTTATCAAGGAGCACCAGTAGGAGAGCACCTCTGTCGTTGCATGTATTACTATTAATTTGCATTGAGTATGATCATGACTGGATCTCTTTTACCATGAATTACAATGTCTAGTCAGTCCTTGATTTTTAAAGGTGCTCTGCATTTATGTTTTGCGGTCTAAGAAAGGGCTAGCGAGATACCATACTGATATATCATATCATGATTGTTTTGAGAAGTGTTGTCATCCGAGGTTTATTATTATTGCTCGCTAGTTGATTATGCTATTGATGTGAGTAGTCTTGAGAACTGAAAGTTATTGTGAATGTGGTTAGTTCATGATCTTGTTGAAAACCTGAATGCTAGCTTACATATTTACAACAACAAGACCAAACAGAGTTTGTCAAAGTTTTTATTTATCACTTTCAGTTTATCAACTGAATTTCTTGAGGACAAGCAAAGGTTAAAGCTTGGGGGAGTTGATACGTCTACAACGTATCTACTTTGCCAAACACTTTTGCCCTTATTTTGGACTCTAACTTGATGATTTGAATGAAACTAACCCGGACTGACGCTATTTTCAGCAGAATTGCCATGGTGTTGTTTTTGTGCAGAAATAAATAGTTCTCGGAATCGCCTGAAAATCAATGGAGAATTATTTTAGAAAATATAAAAAAATACCTGCAAGACGATCCACACCTGGGGGCCCACAGGTTGTCCTCGACGGTGGGGGGCGTGCCCCCTTCCCAGGGCGCGCCCCCTGCCTCGAGGCCCCCTCGATGCTCCACCGACGTATCCCCGGGTCCTATATATTCCATTTCGTGGAGAAAAAAATCAAGGAGAAAGAATTACCGTGTTTTACAAGATGGAGCCGCCGCCAAACCCTAATCTCTCTCGGGAGGGCTGATCTGGAGTCCGTTCGGGGCTCCAGAGAGTGGAGATCGCCGCCATCGTCATCATCAACCTTCCTCCATCACCAATTCCATGATGCTCACCGCCGTGTGTGAGTAATTCCATCGTAGGCTTGCTGGACAATGATGGGTTGGATGGGATCTATCATGTAATCGAGTTAGTTTTGTTAGGGTTTGATCCCTAGTATCCACCATGTTCTGAGATTCATGTTGCTATGACTTTGCTAGGCTTAATGCTTGTCACTAGGGCCCGAGTGCCATGATTTCAGATCTGAACCTATTATGTTCCCATGAATATATGTGTGTTCTTGATCCTATCTTGCAAGTCTATAGTCACCTACTATGTGTTATGATCCGGCAACCCCGAAGTGACAATAATCGGGACCACTCCCGGTGATGACCATAGTTTTGAGGAGTTCATGTATTCACTATGTGTTAATGCTTTGGTCCGGTACTCTATTAAAAGGAGGCCTTAATATCCCTTAGTTTCCAATAGGACCCCGCTGCCATTGGAGGGTAGGACAAAAGATGTCATGCAAGTTCTTTTCCATAAGCACGTATGACTATATTCGGAGTACATGCCTACATGGCATTTATGAACTGGAGCTAGTTCTGTGTCAGCCTAGGTTATAACTCCTACATGATGAATTGCATCCGACGTAATTTCCCATCACCGATCCAATGCCTATGAGCTTTACCTATATTGCTAGTCACTTATTTACTTTTCCGTTGCTACTATCACAAAAACTACAAAAACATTATCTTTACTTTTATTGCTGCTACCGCCACTATCATATTACTTTGCTACTAAAACTACCTTGCTGCAGATACTAAGTTTCCAGGTGTGGTTGAATTGACAACTCAGCTGCTAATACTTAAGAGTATTCTTTGGCTCCCCTTGTGTTGAATCAACAAATTTGGGTTTAATAGTTTACCCTCGAAAACTGTTGAGATCCCCTACACTTGTGGGTTATCAATATATCATTGGGATTCCGAGGTTTGTCAGCTACAGGTTCACTAGGAGCATGCAAAGTCCTATCATTTTTCTTTTTCTTCTTCTTAGAAGAACTAGGTGCATCTAAATTAGCTCTCTGAGAATCTTGCTCAATTCTCTTAGGGTGGCCCTCAGGATATAGAGGTTCCTGAGTCATTTTACCACCTCTAGTTGCAACTCTAACAGCATAGTCATTATTCTTACTATTTAATTCATTGAGCAAATCGTTCTGAGCCTTAAGTACTTGTTCTACTTGAGTGGTGACCATAGAAGAATGTTTACTAATAAGTTTCAGTTCACCTTTAGCTCTAGACAGATAATCACTCAAGTGTTCAATCATATAAGCATTGTGTTGTAATTGTCTACCAACGTAAGCATTAAAGTTTCCTTGTTTCACAATAAAATTGTCAAACTCATCTAAGCATTGGCTAGCAGACTTATAACAAGGAATATCACCTTCATCAAATCTGTAAAGAGAATTTACCTTAACTACTTGTGTCGGGTTATCAAGAACATGTATTTCTTCAATAGGTGGTAAATTCTTAACATCTTCAGCTTTAATACCTTTTTATTTCATAGATTTCTTTGCCTCTTGCATATCTTCAGGACTGAGAAATATAACACCTCTTTTCTTCGGAGTTGGCTTAGGGTCTGGTTCAGGAAGTGTCCAATTCTTTTCATTGGCCAGCATATTATTCAATAGTAATGCAACTTGTTCAACTGTTCTTTTCCTGAAAACACAACCAGATCAACTATCCAGGTGGTATCTGGAAGCATCGGTTAGTCCATTATAAAAGACATCAAGTATATCATGCATCTCAAGAGGATGATCAGGCAAATCATTAAGTAATTGGACAAGCCTCCCCCAAGCTTGTGGGAGACTCTATTCTTCAATTTGCACGAAATTATATATTCCCCGTAAGGCAGCTTGTTTCTTATGAGCGGGAAAATAATTAGTAGACAAGTAATACATCATATCCTGGGGACTACGCACACAACCAGGATCAAGAGAATTAAACCCAGTCTTAGCATCACCCTTTAACGAGAACGGAAATATCTTAAAGATATAGTAGTAACGAATCTTTTCATCGTTGGTAAACAGGGTGGCTATATCATTCAACTTAGTAAGATGTGCCACAACAGTTTCAGACTCATAGCCATGGAAAGGATCAGATTCAACTAAAGTAATTAACCCAGGATCAACAGAGAATTCATAATCCTTATTAGTAACACATATAGGTGAAGTAGCAAAAGCAGGGTCATGTTTCATTCTAGCATTCAAGGACTTTTCTTTCAGCTTAGCTAATAATTTCTTAAGATCATATCTATCATTGCAAGCAAGAAAGTCTCTAGCAGTTTCTTCATCCATAACATAACCCTTAGGAACAACATGCAATTCATATCTATTGGGAGTAGCCTCATCATCACTTTCATAAATATCATCAGTTTCAACATTTGCATTCTCCTTAACCTTAGCGATTTGTTCATCTTGAAATTCACCTAGTGGCACAGTATCATGCATAGAAGTAGTTTCATCATACATAACAGAAGTAGCATCATCAAGAACATATGACATATCAGATTCAATAGCAGGAGTAGGTGTCGCAAGTTTACACATAACAGAAGGAGAATCAAGCGCAGAGCTAGTTGGAAGTTCCTTACCTCCCCTCGTAGTTGAGGGTAAGATCTTGGTTTTTGAGTCCTTCAAATTCTTCATAGTGATCAACAGATATAAATCCCAAGTGACTTAAAGAATAGAGCTATGCTCCCCGGCAACAGCGCCAGAAAATAGTCTTGATAACCCACAAGTGTAGGGGATCGCAACAGCTTTCGAGGGTAAAGTATTCAACCCAAAATTTTTGATTCGACTCAAGGGGAGCCAAAGAATACTCTTAAGTATTAGCAGCTGAGTTGTCAATTCAACCACACCTGGAAACTTAGTATCTGTAGCAAGATAGTTTAGTAGCAAAGTAATATGATAGTGGCGGTAGCGGCAATAAAAGTAACGATAGTGTTTTTGTAATAGTAGCAACGGAAAGTAAATAAGCAACAACCAATATAGATAAAGCTCGTAGGCATTGGATCGGTGATGGGAAATTACGTCGGATGCAATTCATCATGTAGAAGTTATAACCTAGGGTGACACAGAACTAGCTCCAGTTCATCAATGCAATGTAGGCATGTATTCCGAATATAGTCATACATGCTTATGGAAAAGAACTTGCATGACATCTTTTGTTCTACCCTCCAATAGCAGCGGGGTCCTATTGGAAACTAAGGGATATTAAGGCCTCCTTTTAATATAGTACCGGACCAAAGCATTAACACATAGTGAATACATGAACTCCTCAAACTATGGTCATCACCGGGAGTGGTCCCGATTATTGTCACTTCGGGGTTGCCGGATCATAACACATAGTAGGTGACTATTGACTTGCAAGATAGGATAAAGAACACACATATATTCATGGAAACATAATAGGTTCAGATCTGAAATCATGGCACTCGGGCCCTAGTGACAAGCATTAAGCATAGCAAAGTCATAGCAACATCAATGTCAGAACATAGTGGATACTAGGGATCAAACCCTAACAAAACAAACTCGAGTACATGATAGATCCCATCCAACCCATCACCGTCCAGCAAGCCTACGATGGAATTACTCACACACGACGGTGAGCATCATGTAATTGGTGATGGAGGAAAGTTGATGATGACGATGGCGACGATCTCCACTCTCCGTAGCCCCGAACGGACTCCAGATCAGCCCTCCCGAGAGAGATTAGGGCTTTGCGGTGGCTCCGTCTCGTGAAACGCGATAATTCCTTCTCCCTGACTTTTTTTCTCCCCGAAAGTGAAGATATAGGATCTGGGGGTACGTTGATAAGGCACCAGGGGGGCCACGAGGCAGGGGGTGCACCCTGGGCAGGGGGGCAGGCCCCCACCCTTGTGGACAGGCCCTGGGCCCCCTGGTGTGGATCTTCTTGCAGGTATTTTTATATTTTCCAAAATAATTCTCTGTTGATTTTCAGGCGATTCCGAGAACTTTTTATTCTGCACAAAAACAACGCCATGGCAGTTCTGCTGAAAACAGAGTCAGTCTGGGTTAGTTCCATTCAAATCATGCAAGTTAGAGTCCAAAACAAGGGCAAAAGGGTTTGGAAAAGTAGATACGTTGGAGACGCATCAGTTGGTGCCAAGGCCGAAGGAGAACCATAATGTAATTGAAACCAAATGGATCTTTAAGAACAAGCAAGATGCTCATGGGATTGTCATTCGCAACAAGGCTCGTTTGGTGGCACAATGCTACTCCCAAGTTGAGGGTATCGACTATGGTTAAACCTTTGCCCGTGTCGCTCGCCTTGAATCTATTCGTTTGTTGCTTGCCTATGCTTCTCATCATAACTTTAAATTGCAACAAATGGATGTGAAGAGTACTTTTCTTAATGGTCCCCTTAATGAGTTGGTGTATGTCAAACAACCCCCGGGGTTTGAGGATACTAAGTTCCCCAATCATGTGTATCAACTTGATAAGGCGCTCTATGGCCTTAAACAAGCCCCACGTGCGTGGTATGAGAAACTTACAGAGTTGTTGCAAGATTGTGGGTTTGAAATTGGGAAAATCGACCCCACTCTTTTTAATTAGAAGGTCAAAGGGGAGTTGTTTGTATGCCAACTATCTGTTGATGATATTATCTTTGGTTCTCCTAACAAAGCTTTCAATGATGAGTTTGCTGCACTCATGACAGCGGAGTTTGAGATGTCCATGATGAGAGAGTTGAAATTATTTCTCGGCTTCAAAGTCAGACAAAGACGAGAAGGAATCTTCATCAACCAAGCCAAATATACTCAAGACATGCTCAAGAGATTCGACCTAAGTGATGTCAAGCCGGATACTCCTCCAATGCGTACCAAATGCCAACTTGACGTTGATCCCAATGGTAAATCGGTGGATCAAAAGGTATATCGCTCTATGATTGGATCCTTGCTTTACCTTTGTGCATCTAGACCGGATATCATTTTAAGTGTGGGAATTTGTGCACGGTTTCAAGCCTCACCTAAGGAAAGTCACTTTGTGGCGGTCAAGTGAATCTTTCGATATTTGGCTCATACCCCAAAGTTTGGATTATGTTACCCAAGAGGAGCAAACTTAAATCTTGTAAGTTTCTCAGATTCAGATTGGGCGGGAGACAAAGCGGATAGGAAGTCAACTTCTGGAGGGTGCCAATTTCTTGGTTGCTCTTTGGTGAGTTGGTCTTCCAAGAAGCAAAGTTGTGTATCTCTCTCTTCCACCGAAGCCAAGTATGTGGCCGCTGGTAGTTGTCGTGCTCAACTTCTTTGGATAAGGCAAACTTTAAAGGATTACGATGTCATCTGTGACAAAGTGCCTCTTTGGTGTGACAATGAAAGTGCCATCAAGATTTCTGTCAACCCGGTGCAACACTTCAAGACGAAGCATATTGAGATTCGGTATCACTTCATCTAGGATCATATCAGACGAGGCGAGATTGATCTTCACTATGTCAACACTCATGATAACCTTGCAGATATCTTCACGAAGCCCTTGGATGAAGCAAGGTTTCCCGAGTTAAGGCATGAGCTAAATATCATTGATTTGAGGAATCTAGCTTGAAATTGTGCAGACCTCCCCATACTCATCATGCTATCTTGTTTAGGTGTAGGCATGGACATAGGGCGAGTGTTGTTCTCTCAATGAACTCTCCCTCCCACATTATGCATAAATTGATCAACTCTTTCACATTCACCATTGTTGATGGTATATATGTGCTTCAAAGATGAGTACGGTCATGGGCCCAAGGTTGAAATATTCACGGTGCCATACCATTTCACTCAAACATAGGTGACCTCAGCCACGCCCTCTCCTTCGAGAGGTGTGTGTTTGTTGTCTCGTGATCTCTTCGTTCTTGTGCTTGTGGTTGTGGTGCTCTCTCTATTCTTTTGTGGTCGTCTTTTTCTGAGCCGAGTCTTTTTATTTCTAAAAGAAATATAGAGAAAAGGAAAGTTTAGAGCTCGTATTCCTGGTTGGGCGGTACTACCGCTGCGAGCGCACGGTACTACCGCTTATTAACTCAAGCGGTACTACCACCCACCCGAGCGGTACTACCGCTGCGGAGCGGGACTGCGGGGTTAAGTGGGGGATCAGGGAGCTGTCTCTCCCCATACCCATCCGCCCCATCTCCTTCTCGCTCTCCAACGATGAACTTGCCGCATGAGGACGCCGGTGGGCTGCCTCCTCCAGGCCATTCTTCCGCTTTTCCTTCGGTGGGATCGATCCCCATACCTTCCTCAAGCCATGGATGCTGGTATTGCCCCCCGTTTCTTTCTCGTTGCTTCTAGTTTTCAGATCTAGGGTTTAGGGGCAATAGGTGTGCATTCTGTGATTTTTGGCCAAATCAAGGCTTGAGTAGGATGGTGAAGATTTCTAAACTGCTAGGATTGATGTTTGGTAGGACTGTTTTTTACTTTGGTCTCCCGATAGTACCTGAGTGGGCTTGGCAGCCTGGGAACCGCCGTTCCCCCGCCTGGAGCGGTACTACCGCTCCTATGGAGCGGTACTACCTCTTGAAGCGGTACTACTGCCTATCCTCTGCGGTACTACCGCTGGATACCAACATCCATAACATCCCTACCAAATGTTGATCTATGTTTCTTTTTCTCTTGAGTTATGCTCGGTCTTTCGTGTTGTTTTTTGTGTTTGTGTGTTTGGCTCCAGGTGATGGCCCTTCGGAACATCCTGCCTATCGTATCAACCCTGGGCACACTAGTTCAAACTGCTATCGCACCTCCGAGGCAGCAGGTGGTTTTGCAAGTGGCTCTACTAATATTCCTTCCTCAAGTGCTCTGGCAACTCAGACTCAGCAGCCTTCCAAGAATACTGCAAAGAAGCCAGTAAAGAAGGCCAAGACCATCACTGAGATGTCAAACAAGGAGTTTTGGGATAGGCGTCGGCGCAATCCCTATGAGCATGAGCAAGGGCCCACCCTTGTCAACCGTCCTTTCTAGAACCACTTTCAGTATGCAACCTACTTTGATGTGCTCAAGGCCAAGAGGAATGTCTTTGTTGATGTTCGCTCCATCGACATTGCTCATTTGTAAAAGGACATTGCTTACTTTGGTGAAGCTCTCTCGGCATCATGTCATTCAACAAGGACTTTGATGCGGATTTGGTAGCTCAGTTTTATGCCATAGTCCATCTTGGCACCGATGCAGAAAGAATTTTGACATGGATGACTAATGGTAGATGTCTTGCGGTTAAATGGAAAGCATTCATGGAGCTTCTTGGTGTTGAAGATCAAGGTCTTGTGAATTCGGTTGGTTTTCGACCTCATCACAATGCCACCTCCACTCACAAGAAATCCCTCTGGCCTTATTGTACCGTGAAGGTTAACCCCGAGATGCAGAAGGAGTCATATGAGCTGCCTGTTTTTCTGGACATCCTTCATCGCATCTTCAGGGAGACTCTCTTTGTAGCGACCTCGATCCCAATGGACCAAAGTCTCTGTGCTCAGTGTCATCCCTGGATCGGTATGCTGACACACACAGTACTTCGAGGATTTATAGCAGAGTTTTAGTCACACTTTATTACATCGAAAATCCTCATACGGAGTCTTATTACAATAATATGGCTGAAGGCCATCTAATAACAATAAACTAATACGAATCTTGCGGAAGCATCGAAGATATGTTGAGTCCATCCAACTCCACGGCAAACATTGAGTGCATGACAACGACCTAATCGCACCTTATTCTTCGTCGGTAAACTCTGCAACATGAGACATTACAGCCGTGTAGGTCAGCACATTGAATATGCTATCAAGAACACACTATAGCAAATAATGATGAACCAATGTCTACAACTATATGCATATTTGGCTGGTGGAGGTTGTAAGGTTAATTTTTGCATAAAGCTAAATTTTCCCTACAACAAAGGAATACATTTTTATTTTACTACTTAGTTGTATTAAGCAATATTGAGTATGGGTCCTCCATCTCAATCCTAAATTATCAAAGTCATTTAGAACCCAACAAATTAATTTAAGTGATTTTATCATTTATGCCACCGGTTATGTCCCACTACTCAGTTTTGCCACTAGGAATTTCAACCGCTCAAAACTGCCATCGCTTCGTTAGACACATGCTCAAAAATGCCACTTCACACCATTATTGCGATCTCAAATCTCTTTTTCCATGTTATAATGACATAAATACATATGGACCGAAATGCCAGCTCTCCCTCTATCTCACTACAATAAAATGTGGGGCCTACTTGATCCCAACAACAGTCTTATTTTCGTGTAAAATGATTCGCTTGGCTACTCCTGACAAGTGGGGCCACACTTACCATTGTGAGATAGAGAGAACTGACATGTGGGTCTAGGCTTATTTTTGTCATATAACATGGTCAACGGGTTTGACGTGAAAATAACAATGTCTAATGGAATTTTTGAGCAAACATCTAATGGAACAATGGCATTTTTGAGATATTTAATGGCATTTTTGAGGAAGCATCTCACAAATCAATGGCATTTTTGAGTAGTTGTAACTTCTAATGGCAAAACTGAGTAGTGAGACACAACTAGTGGCATAAATGATAAAAACCTTAATTAAAAAGAGTGTTGAGCTCAGTCCATAATTCATATACCAGGATACTCAAGATGTCCATAACCGGGGACACGACTACTCATGAATAGTTTGTACACTCTGCAGAGGTTTGTGCACTTTTCCCCACAAGACTTGATCTCCTCCGTTGAATTTCTCGCACTGTATGGTATTTGAGAAACGGATGACCGAGACACAGTCTTTTAGAAGCATTTACTCTTTACCCCGGAGGACTGGTACACCTACTTTCCCCTACATCTGCTAGTCCACCAATGAAATAGCTCACACAACACACTCAACTATGCCAGAGCCTATAATGGCATGTGGCCGCACACGGAAGTTTGTAGGCATGAATGATATATCATCCCTTTGAGCCTGGGTGGCATTCCATAGGATAATCACACGGGTCCTCCGGGATTTCCTAGGACAACACTGGATTCTCCAGGTGCCCTGCAACCAATCCACCCAGTTGTGTATTAAAAGTTGCCACCTTAAACATTCCCTTAGTTGTTATTACTCTCACAACTTTCATGAAAACTCACATACCAATCCACGTCTACGAGCATGGCAAAGCAATAAGTAACAAACCGTATATTCCCTTGGGTTGATCTCAAGTCATTGGGTTCCTACCTCATGAACTACTCAGCAATACCATATGATTCCAAGTCCTACTCATGCAATCTTTGAGGATAGAACTAATGCAATAAATACTGGGTATTGAAAAGTATCATCAAAGTATGAACTTGCCTTGCTGACGATTGTTGAAACCTAATTACTCGTAGTAGCATGTTTCGCACTCCAAAAATTCTATCGCAATCAAACAATAGCATACATAAGCAATCATGCAACAGAATCGAAGAACAGATCTTGAAAGAACTCGAAAACAAGCAAATAACTCTTACAACAGAAAACAATTTCTAACAGTATCAAAATTAAGTGAATTTGGCCTTGTCAGAAATTTTAGGTCAATAGCTTCGATTTGCAAAATGAATCAACTCAAACGGAGTTACGAAACTCAAGTTACGATCAAAAGAAGTTCAAATACAAATCAGTTTGAATTCAAATTTTAAAACTTTCAAAAACATATTTTATTTGCACTACTGGAAAGATAAGATCAAAACGAAGAATTTGGCGTTGGTTTCATCTAATGCCGACTAACGAGAAGAAAGTAATGATCGTTTGAAAACCAGGGACTGATCTATAAAAACTTTAACTTCGGATAAGTCCCTGACAAAAAAAAACAGAAAAAGGAAAACTCTAAATAGCGAACGTTCGTTTTTCTGATCTAAACAACGGACGTTCGCTGTTTAATAAAACCTAAAAAAATGAATCTAGGGTTTTCTAAAAAACTGATCTAGGTTTATAAACAACCGAAAATGAAAAACCAAAAAAAACGGGCGGTTTTTACCTAGCGGATTGGATCGTGGAGCGGGTCGGGTTGCGGGTCCGACGGCGGGGCAGCGGCGAACGGCGACGTGGGCAGCGGCTGTGGCGTCCGGCGGTGGTGGCGGGCGCAGGGAAGGCGGGGTGCGGGGTGGCGGCTCGGTGGCAGGTGGTGCGAGGCGGCACGTCGGCGGTGGAGCGACGACGGCGGGGCTGTAGTGCGGTGGCAGTGGTGCGGTGGCTCGGCGGCAGGCGCATGCGGCGGCGGCTGAGTGGAGAAGGGGAGGCTCGGCCTCGCCTTTTAAAGGGACCCTGGGGCGGTGGTTGCTTCCGGAAGGGGCCGGGGCGGAGTCGGGGACGGCTCGGACTCCGGCGGAATCCGGCTCCGGCATGGCGGGGGGAAGGCGGCGCGGCGAGTGGGTCGGCTGGCTGGGCTTCGGCCCAGTCGGCCCGGTCCGGAACAGTTTATTTTTAAACGCATCGCGAAGAAAAATTTGAAATAAATATAAATAAAAATCCTACAATTTCAAAAACAATTTTCACCGTTCCCACCTAATATTTGGGACAAAGTGAACATTTTTCTGAACAAAAATGCCTAAAAATAAAATAAATTTTCTAATGCATAAATTGTAAATAAAAATCCAATAAATTATGTTTACTCGAAATTCAAATTTCAACATTTTATTCTGTTTTTGAAGAAGTCATATTATCTTCTCCCGTTTATTTTAGAATATTGAAAATGAAATTCGGCAAAAATATTTGTTCCAACCCCACTCGGAAAAAAATAAAAATTGTGGGTTCTCTTTGGAAAACTTCCAACTCTCTCACTTGGGTTCTTGAGTTGCTTAAAGTTTTTGGATCAATTTTCAAATAAAACCAACTAAAACAAATGCTCAAATGATGAATGCATATGAATGATCTATGTTAACATCCAAATTGAAAATTGGGATGTTACAAATCTACCCCCCTTAAGATGAATCTCGCCCTCGAGATTCGGGTTGGCCAGAAAATAAATGTGGGTGGTCCTAGCGTAGATCATCCTCTCGGTCCCAGGTGGCTTCATCCTCTGTATGGTGGATCCACTGAACTTTGCAAAACTTAATGACCTTGCTGCGGGTAACTCTGTCGGCAAACTCGAGAATCTTGACAGGCTTCTCCTCATAAGTCACATCACTCTCTAGCTGAATTGCTTCCAGGGGCACTGTATCTCGTAGCGAAATCTCGGCCATTTCTGTGTGACACTCCTTCAACTAAGATTCGTGAAACACATCATGAACTCCGGACAATGTTTTTGGCAACTCTATCTAATAAGCTACTTCTCCTCTGTGCTCTAAAACTTTCTATGGTCCCGCAAATCATGGTGCCAGTTTACCCTTAACTCCTCGAAGTGGGGACACGCGAAGATATGCTCTATCCCCAACTTCCTAGGCCACCTCCTTGCGTTTCTTATCTGCATAACTTTTTTGTCGAGACTCGGCTATCTTCTATCTGTCGCGGTTCAACTTGACTTTCTCCTCTGAATGATTAAATCGGGTCCGAACAATTGGCGGTCTCTGACTTCATCCCACATAAACGGTGTCCTGCAGTTTCTTCCGTACAAGGCCTCGAAAGGGGCCATTTGCAGATTGGTCTGATAACTGTTGATGTAAGAGAACTCTGCGTAAGGCAAATTATCATCCCAACTCGATCCATAATCTAGTGCACAAGCTCTCAACATGTCCTCCAAAATCTGATTGACTCTCTCCATCTGTCCATCTGTCTATGGATGAAAGGCTGTACTGAATTCTAGGTTCGTGCCCAAAGTCTCGTGCAACTGCTTCCAAAACTTTGATGTAAATTGTGTTCCTCTATCTGATACAATGGTCCTCGGAACTCCATGTAGACATACGATCCTGGTCATGTATATCTTGGCCAACTTAGCAACCATGTAAGTGGTCTTTGCGGGGATGAAATGAGCTACCTTAGTCAAACGATCCACTATAACCCATATGGAATCATACCCTGAGCGTGTCATGGGTAGTCCTGTGATAAAGTCCATTCCAAGTTTATCCCACTTCCATTCTGGTATTGGTAACGACTGCAATAACCCTGCTGGTTTCTGATGTTTTGCCTTTACTCTCTGACAGACGTCACATACCGCTACATACTCGGCAATATCCTTCTTCATTCCGGTCCACCAGAAATTCTGCTTCAAATCCAAATACATCTTAGTGTTGTCTGGATGTATTGAGTAAGGCAAATCATGAGCCTCTTGAAGAATCAACTTCCTGATATCTGGATTATTGGGCACATAAATATGTTCTTCAAACCACAGTGTTCCGTGTTCATCCTCACGAAATCCTTCTGCCTTTCCTTTGGTCATTCTGCCCTTTATTTATGTTATTCCTTCATTCATGTTCTGGGCTTCTCGAATCAGCCCCAACAAAGTGGACTGAATTTCCAATGTGGCAACATAGCCTCTACGGACTATCTCCAGCCATAACTCTCAGAGGTCATCTGCCAACTCCTTGGGAAATCCTCCGGTTAGGAGAGTATTAACATAACTCTTGCGACTTAGAGCATCTACCATGACATTGGCTTTTCTTGGATGATAATGCAATATCATATCGTAATCCTTTATGAGCTCCAACCATCTCCTTTGCCTGAGGTTTAACTCCTTCTGCGTGAAGATATACTCCAAACTCTTATGATCCGTGTATACATCACAACGGTTTCTAATAAGAAAGTGCCTCCAGGTCTTGAGTGTGTGCACTACGGCTGCTAACTTCAAATCATGCGTGGCATAATTCAACTCATGGGGTTGAAGCTGACGTGAGGCTTATGAAACAACTCTTCCTTCTTGCATGAGAACGCCCCCAAGTCCTTGACGTGAAGTGTCACAGTATACTTGAAAATCCTTACGAATAATCGGGAGTATCAGCACTGGGGCTGTAACAAAACGCTTCTTCAACTCCTGAAAACTACCCTCACATTCTTCGGTCCAATTGTACTTACTTTCCTTCTTCAACTGCTTTGTCATGGGCTTCACAATCTTGGAGAAATTCTCAATGAACCTCCGATAATATCCCGCGAGTCCAAGAAAACTGCGAATCTCTCCAACTGAGGTGGGTGCCTTCCATTCTATAACGACCTCTACTTTGGAAGTGTCCACTTCTATACCATCTCCTGATATAACATGTTCGAGAAATCCTACTTCCTTCAACCAAAACTCACATTTGTTGAACTTGGCATATAACTGATGTTCCCTGAGCTTCTCGAGAACTAAACGCAAATGTTCCTTGTGCTCCTCTTCGTTCTTGGAGTAAACCAATATGTCATCAATGAACACTACCACAAACTTATCTAAGAATTCCATGAATACCTTGTTCATCATACTCATGAAATAAGCAGAGGCATTAGTCAAACCAAATGACATAACTGTGTACTCGTAAAGCCCGTACCTTGGGGTAAAAGCTGTCTTAGGTATGTCCTGTTCTCGGATCTTCAACTAGTGATATCCAGATCGTAAATCAATCTTTGAGAAAACTTTGGCTCCTTGCAACTGATCAAATAGATCATTGATCATTGGTAGAGGGTACTTGTTCTTGATCATCACCTCATTCAGTGCATGATAATCCACAACCATCCTTAGGGAATCATCCTTCTTCTCGACTAGCAGTACTGGGGCTCCCCAGGGTGAAGAACTTGGTCGGATATAACCTTTCTCCATTAGTTCGTTGATCTGTTTCTTGATTTCTTCCAAATCATTTGCGGGCATCCGGTACGGTCTCTTGGATATTGGTCCAGTGCCTGGTAACAACTCAATCAAGAACTCGACGTCTCTATCCGGTGTCATGCCTGTTAACTCCTCTGAAAATACATCGGGGTATTCCTTCACAACTTGTACTTCCTCATGATCAACTCCCGAGAGTGCATTCACATGCTTTTTCCAGGGTGTGTGCCTCGACACATACTTGATCCTTGTTCCTTCCGGGGTGGTGAGAAGAATTGATCTACTGGCGCAATCGATGTTTCCTCCAAACTTGGATAGCCAATCCATACCTATGATTACATCTAAACCCTGGGATTCCAAAATTATGAGATCTCTGGGAAATACATGTCTCCCAATGGTCAATGGCACTTGATAACATCCTCTACTAGCCATGTACTCTGCTCCAGGGGAATTTACTAACATAGGCGTCTTAAGGGCTACGGTGGGCAAATGATACTTTTCCACAAAACCCCTTGATATGTATGAATGAGATGCACCAGTGTCAAAAAGTACAAGGGCGGTAAAAGCATTAACCAAAAACTTACCAACCATTGCTTCTGGCTGCTCGTCAATCTCTTCCACATTTACGTCATACACCTATCCTCTGGTGAAAGGGTTGGACTTCTTTCCTAAGCTTCCGTTGCCATTTCCATTCTTGCCTTCAGGACACTCTATGGCATAATGTCCAGTCTTCCCTCACTTGAAACAAGTAATGTGACTCAAATCTCTCTTGGCGGGCGTGGATGGAGTGGAACGGTTCTGATTGTTGTTTCCTCCATTCCCATTGCCATTCTTGGGGCCACTATGGTTGTGTGAACTTCCTGCATTGTGAGAATGGCCTCCAGTGGTGGGATGGTTATGTCCTCCTGAGTATGGGGAATAAGGAGGCTTCTGCTGGGCTCCAGAGTTAAGCTTCCCCGATCCATACTTCCTCTTGCGGGTCTCAATCTGCTGCTGCTATGCTTCAATCATGATGGCCTTGTCTACCAACTCCTGGTAATTATTGTAGGTATTTACCATCAGCTCCATGCTCAACTCTTCATCGAGTCCCTCCAGAAACTTCTCCTGCTTCGCGGCGTCAGTGGCTATATCATCTGGCGCATAGCGAGCTAACTGCCTGAAGTCATCCACGTACTGCCCCACAGTACGGTTTCCTTGGCGCAAGTTGCAAAACTCATGCTTCTTCAGGTTCATGGCTCCAGCTGAGACATGTGCAATGCGAAAGGCTTGCTGAAACTGATCCCAAGTAACTGTAGCAAGTGGATAAGTGGCGTCGTAGTTATCCGACCAAGTGGCTGCTGGTCCCTCAAGCTGATGTATGGAAAAGCGCACTCTCTCTGCATCTATGCATCCTGTAGTTGCTAGCTCTCTTCCCATCTTGCGGAGCTAGTCATCTACAACAATCGGCTCGGTGCTACTAGAGAACACCGGCGGATTTAACCTTAGAAACCGGGTCAGGTTGTCATGGGGTGGAGGAGGTGGGCTATTGTTGTTGTTGCCTTGGTTCTGAACAAGTAGTTGCATCAAAGTGTTCTGCTGCTGGATCAACTGAGTGAGCTCGGGTGGGAACTCGAATCCGGGCTCACGTCTCGGAGGCATTCGAGGTTTTAGAGGGGTGAGAATAGAATAGAATGAGATCTAAGGGAAATCACTACCCATATGCACACGAGACAAACAATTTCATATCATATCACTCAATTCAAACAAGGTCACACAAAAGATCCTAATACAAAGCTAATGAACGATTCTAACTACTTGGAAGAATACTAATGATTACAAGGTGGTCATCTAATAACTATCATCGGAAGACTCCATGATATCTGCTCCAGCTTCATCTTCATAATCACTTTCATCACTGTCCGTGTCGTCTATCAAAATGTAGTTCTCCATATGAATGACAATCTCTGGTTCTAGCTTCACCGTGTTTGTTCCAACCTTCTTCTTCAGTGCTTCATTCTGCTCCAATAGTACGGCGATTTCCTCTTCATATCCATCACATACTGTATTGAGTTCCTCTTCTAGCTCCACATTCCATGTCATCACCATCTTTGTCTTCAGCATGAGCATGCACATCTGGTTCTCATAGCGTTGAATGTGTTGGTCCATCTCCTGGATGAATGCTGCAATGGATCCATCCTTCCTGGTGTGAATCATCTCCCATTGATCATCTCGGCGTCCACAAATCTGGTAGATGGTGTCTTCAAGGTCCTTGTTGTAGACTTCACATGTGCGTCCGGATGTGATGTGATCTACCATAGTCTTTCCCAATCTCCAAGTAGGTGCGTCAAAGGCAAACTCGCGAGGTTCTGTGACTAGTGCAATAGTCCTCCAAGGAACACTGACTTTGATCTCCCAGCACTCCTCTTCCGGCAATCTTGCATAGAAATCTCAAGTGATACTTGGTATTCCAATGTGTAGGTATCTAGTGACTTCCTTCAAGTGTCTTCTGGAAGTGGTGTCATCGTCTGGCTGAGTGAACTTGCTCCCGGGGTCTGACATCTATAGAATAGAAATAGAGAAGAATTAGAATGAGTAGAGAAGAGCATCATGTGTCTTATCCTAGTAGTCGCGTTGTACATCCAACGTGTGCTTTGATACCATCTTTGTAGCGACCTTGATCCCAATGGACCGGAGTCTCTGTGCTCAGTGTCATCCCTGGATCGGTATGATGACACACACAGTACTTCGAGGATTTATAGCAGACTTTCAATCACACTTTATTACATCAAAAATCCTCATAAGGAGTCTTGTTACAATAATATGGCTGAAGGCCATCTAATAACAATAAACTAATACGAATCTTGCGGAAGCATCAAAGATATGTTGAGTCCATCCAACTCCACGGCAAACATTGAGTGCATGACAACGACCTAATCACACCTTATTCTTCGTCGGTAAACTCTACAACATGAGACATTGCAGCCGTGTAGGTCAGCACATTGAATATGATGGCAATAACACACTATAGCAAGTAATGATGAACAAATGTCTACAACTATATGCATATTTGGCTGGTGGAGGTTGTAAGGTTAATTTTTGCATAAAGCTAATTTTTCCTACAACAAAGGAATAAATTTTTATTTTACTACTCAGTTGTATTAAGCAATATTGAGAATGGGTCCTCCATCTCAATCCCAAATTATGAAAGTCATTAATAACCCAACAAATTAATTAAAAAGAGTGTTGAGATGAGTCCATAATTCAAATACCAGCATACTCAAGATGTCCATAACCAGGGACACAACTATTCATGAATAGCTTGTACACTCTGCAGAGGTTTGTTCACTTTTCCCCACAAGAATCAATCTGATTCGTTGAATTTCTCTCACTGCATGGTGTTTCAGAAACGGGTGACCGCGACACAGTCTTTCAAAAGCATTTACTCTTTACCCCGGATGGACCGGTACACCTAATTTCCCCTACATCTGCTAGTCCACCACTGAAACAGGTCACACAACATACTCAACTATGCCAGAGCCCATAATCGCATGTGGCTGCACACGGAAGTTTCTAGGCATGAATGATATATGATCCCTTTGAGCCTAGGTGGCATTCCATAGGATAATCACACGGGTCCTCCAGGATTCCCTAGGACAACACTGGATTCTCCAGGTTCCCTGCAACCAATCCACCCAGTTGTGTATTGAAAATTGCCACCTTAAACATTCCCTTAGTTGTTATTACTCTCACAACTTTCATGAAAACTCACATACCAATCCACGTCTGCGAGCATGGCTAAACAATAAGTAACAAAGCATATATTCCCTTGGGTTGATATCAAGTCATTGGGTTCCTAGCTCATGAACTACTCAGCAATACCACATGATTCCAAGTCCTACTCATGCAATCTTTGAGGATAGAACTAATGCAATAAAAACTGGGTATTGAAAAGTATGATCAAAGTATGATGACGATCGTTGAAACCTAGTGACTCGTAGTAGCACGCTTTGCACTCCGGAAATTCTATCGCAATCAAACAATAGCATACATAAGCAATCATGCAACAGAATCGACGAACAGATCTCGAAAGACCTCGAAAACAAGCAAATAACTCTTGCAACATAAAACAATTTCTTACAGTACCAAAATTAATTGAATTTGGCCTTATCAGAAAGTTGAGGTCAAGAGCTTCGATTTGCAAAAAGAATCAACTCGAACGGAGTTACGGAACTCAAGTTACGATCAAAAGAAGTTCAAATTCAAATCTATTTGAATTCAAATTTTAAAACTTTCAAAAACAGTTTGAGTTGCATTACTCGAATGATAAGATCAAAACGAAGAATTTGGCATTGGCTTCATCTAATTCCTACTAACGACTAAAAAGTAATGATCGTTTGAAAACCAGGGACTGTTTTGTAATAACTTTAACTACGGATAGGTCCCTGACGAAAAATAACAGAAAAAGAAAAACTCTAAATAGCGAACATTCGTTTTTCTAATCTAAACAGCGGACATTGGCTGTTTAATAAAACCTAAAAAATGCATTTAGGGTTTTCTAATAAAAGATCTAGGTTTAAAAAACGAAAATGAAAAACCGAAAGAAAACCTGGCGGTTTTTACCTAGCGGATCGGGTCGGCGGGTCGGGCGGCGGCGGCGAACGGCGACGGCGGAGTGCGGGGCCGCGGCTCGACGGCGGTAGCGCGAGGCCGCGCGGCGGCGGTGGAGCGACGGCGGCGGGGCTGCAGCGCAGCGGCGGTGGTGCGGCGGCGGGCGCAAGCGGCGGCGGTGGCTGAGGGGAGAGGGGGAGGCTCGGCCTCGTCTTTTAAAGGGCCCCCGGGGCGGCAGTGGCTTGGGGAAGGGGCCGGGGCGGAGTCGGCGGCGGCTCGGACTCCAGCGGAGTCCGGCTTCGACACGGCGCGGGGAAGGCGGCACGACGAGTGGGCCGGCTCGCTGGGCTTCGGCCTAGTCGGCCCGGTCCGGAACATTTTTTCTAAATGCACAACAAAGAAAAATTCAAAATAAATAAAAATAAAAATCCTAAAATTTGAGAAACAATTTTCACCATTCCCACCTAATATTTGGGACAAAGTGAACATTTTTCTGAACAAGAATGCCTAAATATAAAATAATTTTTAATGCAATTTTAAATAAATAAATTGTAAATAAAAATCCAATACAATTATTTTTACTCGAAATTCCAATTTCAACATTTTTATTCTGTTTTTTGAAGAAGTCATATTATCTTCTCTCATTTATTTTAGAATATTGAAAATGAAATTCGGCAAAAATATTTGATCCAACCCCACTTGAAAATAAAAATTGTGGGTTCTCTTTGGAGAACTTCCAACTCTCTCACTTGGGTCCTTGAGTTGCTTACAGTTTTTGGATAAACTTTCAAATAAAACCAACTCAAAAATGCTCGAATGATGAATGCATATGAATGATCTTTGTTAACATCCAAATTGAAAATCGGGATGTTACACTCTTTCCTCGTATTGGGAACCTGCATATGGTTCGCTCATACCTTGTGGACATGCTACTTTTACGCCGGCATCAGAAGGAAACAAACACTGGAGAAACCCTGGATATCTCTCATGTTATGTGGTCTGAACTGTTGTCTGCCATGTGTGAGCACAAGTATCATATCTATGCACCTTTTATCATACTGCTGATTGAGAAGGCTTAGGAGCACACCTATACTGGGTACCCACTAGAGACTAGTGAGTTGGTCTCTCCCGAGGTCAAGAGGCTTAGGAGGAAGGATCTTTGAAACACTCTGGTCTCTCAGTTTGGTATTCTGTCTGGTGCTGATGATGCAGAGGCAGAGGCTGATGCTGATGTTGATGAGGATTATATGCCCTTTGGAGTGGAGCCCTCTTGGGCAAAGAAGCTCAAGCATAAGATGAAGAAGTTGTTCTGCATGGTGTCTCATGGTCAGTACTTGGCCCATGTGTCTGAGAAGAAGGCCAGGAGCCGTCATAAGGAGCTCATGCGTCAGGTTGGTGCAACGGTTGTCAGCGGCTCTGAAGGCCGGATCACTGATGAGGAGGAATGGGTTCAGCAGCACTGTCATTGGACTGATTCTGACCCCGAGCAGCCCCCAGCCGATGATGAAGGTGTAGATGATCACGCGGCGATGTGATGATGGAGTGCGTCAGTTCTGCTATCACATGTGCCTGTTGCTTCTCTCTGTTCCCTTTTCGGTGTCTCGATGCCAAAGGGGGAAAGGATTTAGGGATTTGCGTGCTTTGTGCCTTGTCTTTCTTCTGGTTCTTTGTTTGGTTTGGTTTATGTTCGTGAGACTCGGTTACCTTTACCGTGTGTGTGAGACCTATGCTATATTATGTATGTCAAGCACTTTAGTAGGTTATGAGATTATTTCCCGTTCTATCTTTACTCACCTACTACTTTACCCACTTATATGTCTCCTCACTGATAGATGTTATCGGACTATAAAATATAGGAGGAGTGTTGATCCTAGTGTGTGTGCTTTGCATTCCAAAGGCAACTCGTTTAAATGCACACATCTAGGGGGAGCCCGTCTATATTTTGTAGTCTTTGGGGTTTGCCTACTCTTCTTGTTAATATTGTGTGCAAATCCCGTGTTGTCATCAATCCACCAAAAAGGGGGAGATTGTAAGGGCATGTCCCTTCCTATGTGGTTTTGGTGATTTATGACAATTTGTTTGCGGAATAATCGTGTGTGCTAAGTATTTCAGTGATTAATCCATTGGCACGAGACGATTATTTCCCCTCGAAGCTTTAAGCAGAAGACGTGTCATCTCTCTCCATTTTTGTTTAGTGGACTTGAGTCGTAGGAGACACCGTACTATCAAGAGGGGGTCCGCATTGGAAAGGCTAGGGTGGAATCATCACGTACACTTCTTTTCGGCACCCTCAGCTCCTTCCCTTGTCCTGGAGCTCTCCGCTTCCTCCGAAGTGGAGGTTAGTTGATAGGAGCGGTAGTACCGCCACTAGCGCGGTAGTACCGCTTATGGCCACCAAGCGGTAGTTCCACTGCGCAACGCGGTAGTACCGCTTGGGGCATATGCGGCAGCACCGCTCTAGTCTAGCTCCGCTACCGTGTCGATTCGAGAGGGCTCTTTCTCGTGTCGGACTTTACGGTAGTAGCAGCGGTAGTAGCGCTTATAAGCGATAGTACTGCTGCCACCTCCGTGACTACTACCGCTCCCCTCTACTAAGCCTCGACTTTTCTACTGCACAGTAGTACCGCTGTGGGCGGCGGTAGTACCGCTGCAACCTGTGGTAGTACCGCTCCCCACAGTGGTAGTACCGCTCTGTGCGGGAAGAATTGGGGATAACGATTCACTTATCCCCCCACTATATAAAGAGGTCTTCTTCCTCAAGAAGACATATCTGTTATCCCCCAAGCTCCATTGTTGCTCCAAAAGCTTATTTTCACCTGATCTCTCTCCCTAGCTAATCACACTTGTTGATTTTCTAGGGATGGGTTAAAAAGGCCCAGATCTACATTTCCACCAAGAGAAATTTGATCCCCCCACTAATCCCTTGCGGATCTTGTTACTCTTGGGTGTTTGAGCACCCTAGACGATTGAGGTCACCTCGAAGCCCTATTCCATTGTGGTGAAGCTTCGTAGTTTGGTTGGGAGCCTCCAATTAAATTGTGGAGATAGCTCCAACCTTGTTTGGAAAGGTTCGGTCACCACCTTCAAGGGCACCAATAGTGGAATCACGACATCTCGCATTGTGTGAGTGCGTGAGGAGAATACGGTGGCCCTAGTGGCTTCTTGGGGAGCATCGTCCCTCCACACCGCTCAAACGGAGACGTACTTCCTCTCAAAGGGAAGGAACTTCGGTAACACATCCTCGTCTGCACCGGTTCCACTCTTGGTTATCTCTTACCTTTACTTGTGCAAGCTTTATTGTGTTAGTTCCTTGTACTTGCTTGTGTGCTTGTAATTGTTGCATCATATAGGTTGCCAGCGTAGTTGCACATCTAGACAACTTATTGTGTTGCTAAGTTTAATTTGGTCAAGAAAAGCTAAAAATTGTTAGTTGCATATTCACCCCCCCTCTAGTCAACCATATCGATCCTTTCAAGCGCCTACAGAGAAAACCTTGTTGAAAACCGCTTGTCATTTCCTTCTGCTCCTCGTTGGGTTTGACACTCTTACTTATTGAAAGGACTACGATATATCCCCTACACTTGTGGGTTATCAGGGCCTCCGCCGCAGAACTCGTTCGGACACATGGTATGGGAATGTTGTTGCTCCGTCTGCTCAGGACGGAGACGAGGAGGAGAGCACCTCCTTGCACTCTAAGAAGAGGGTGGCGTCTGATGATGTCGAGGAGGTACGACCCTCTCAGGCCCCGAAGAAGCAGTGTCGACCCAAGCTGGTCCTGCCTGATAGCTCGGACTTCGATGAGGGGCCCGAAGCGTCCGAAGAGGTTCCGAAGTGGGAACCTAGGGTCAAGCCCCCGGCTGACAGGTATGTATTTTGGCGTTTTAGTTGCCTTCTTTTTAACAATTCATTCTGAACGGAGACTGACTGTTTAACATTGCAGCCCTCCTTATGGCCACCCCGCCGAGCAGACCTCAGAGGGGATGTCCCCGCCTGCCGAACTAGGGGACAACAGGTCCACGTCGTGCTCCTGTCACACCCTGCATTTTGTAACATGTCATTTGCATAAGTAAAGCATGAGAATTTGGACCAGGAATTTTTTTTGGCATCATTTGACTTTTTTTTGGAATTAAGTTTTTCTCTCTGTGTTTTTCAAGTGCTCTTTAAAGTCAAGTACTCCCTCTGGTAGATTTCATCTCCTTACCCCAAAACTTCTGCCCAATGATCATACCAAGTGTATATAGAAGTATAGTATTTTCTTATAAAATTAATTTGGCCAAAAAGTATTTTCACAAATTAGTTTTCCAAAACCCCCTGAATTGAGGTTTTCACTTCAAGTGCTTGATTTAGGATGAAAAATATATTTCAAAGAGTATATTTGAAACCTAGTAGATATAGGACTCCCATAAACCACAAAAATATAATTTTAAAAGTTATTTTCCTATTTTATTTAAAGGCTTTTCTTAAGGCCAGAAATGGTCTTTAATAGGGAAAAATTATTTAACTATTTCAAAAATATTTGCCAAAATTCAGGGAGACTCATAGGACATATATTGTCCATATATAAGAGTTTCAACACTTGGTCATGTTCAAAATATTGGACAAATCCCTCAGAAACCCTTTCTGGATATTTCAAGCTTTTGAAATATTTACAAAGGAAATATTCTCTAAAAATTCCAGGGAAATTCTATCATGTCATATATGACATATTTGATGGTCTTGACAAGCCCCATGCCTTGGGAAGCAAGAAAACATCATAAAAACCCCTCAAAACCATTCTGTCCATATTTGAAGTTTGAGCAATTTTACATTGCCAAACTTGTCCAAATGCTCTCAAACTTGGTACACATGCTAGAGTGGTCTAATGATGCATCTAGACCAAATGGCACAAGCTTTGGAGGAGGGTAACTTGATCAGAGTACCCCAAAACTATTTCTGTTCAAATTCAAATTTGAACAACTTTACATTACCAACTTTTTACTTGGGGCTTCAAACTTTGTGGGCATGATTCACAACCCCAAATGATGGCACTACACCAAGTGGTGCATCAAGGAGGGATGATTAGCTTGATTCAAACATGGTGAAACCATTTCTGTTGATTTCTAGGGTTCACCAAAGTTACATTGGCAAGTTTCTTCAAATAAACCCAAAATTGGTGAAACACCCTATTTCCATATGCCATTTAATCCTGTTAAGTGTCATGGCTAGTGGAGATCATTTGATTGCTCAAAACCACATCAAAAACCTTTTGGTGATTTTCCAAAGTTACCATTTTCACCTCTTCCCTTGTTCTCCTTGAGCCCAACTTTTTACCACAGCTTCCCCAGGATCCCTTGCGCCTCCAGTAACTTCCCCATGGCCAGAGTTCAATAATTGAGGGGTGAAAACCCCATTTTACTCTACTGGACAACCCAATTTTCACTCTCCCTCAACCTCTCTCCTCTTCCATTGGGTAACCAGGGCATCCAAGGCCACATCACACTTGTTTACTCCTCACCTGACCCCCCGGACAAGGTGGCCGCGTCCAGCAAGCCAAAGGCATGCCCTGGCATGCAATAGGCGTGCTCCAGAGCGCGCTATAGTGCACACCCGCAATGTAGCCTCCTCCAATCAGCAACCCCCGACCACCTCGAGCCTCCCCCTCGCGCCAGTCGATGCGCCTCGACATCCGCAATGCGCCCCGGCGCTGTCCCCCTCCTCCTTCTCCCTCCTGTGGCTGCCCTCGCACGCGCGTCGGCCGCCCGCAAGCTCCAATCTTCGGCCTCGCACGCGCGCTGCTCTGGATGCTTCCCCCGCTCTCTCTCTTCCTCTCCCCGGCCCTGGACCGCATCCAGCAACACCACAGACACCACCCCAGCTCCTCCCGAGCCCTGTGTCAATGGGCAGAAGCTCGCCAGCGCACAAGTCCACAGCACCTTGCCGTTCGCCTATAAAAGGACACCCCGCGCCCCTCCTCTCCTCACCAACCGCTCTAACACCCACCTAATCATCCCCCTACGCCACTCACTCCACTCCAGACAGGCCCGAGCTCGAGATCGAGCTCGAGCTCCGCTGCGGCGACTCGCTGTCGTCCGCTCGGTACATGCCC
>LR738710.1:196373579-196426574 GCA_902687465.1 Secale cereale | reverse complement strand
GTACATGCCCCCCCGCCACTCCTCTCGCTCGATCTAGAACCACAGACCCCCACTGATCCTTTTCCCCCTCTTTTCCCTCTCTGCAGCTGCCGGAAACGACCGGAGCAACCTCCACCTGACTCCCCTCCGCCGCGTGACCTCACCGCCGGCGAACCAGGCCACCCCGGCGACCAACTCCACCTCCACCAGAATGGCGACTCGACGCTGAGTCTAGCTGTGCCCTCGCCTGCCCTCACCGTGCCCCAAATCACCGCCGGTGAGCTCACCGGCCCTCTGCCGGAGGGTTAGGGATGACAAGCAGGCCCCGTCGGTCAGCCTCCCCTCGCCCTCGCCTTTCTCCCCTCTCACTGACCCCGGACCCCGCCCGTCAGGTTTGAAACCTGGCGCGTGCGCAGGCGCCCGTGCGGTGGGCTGATTTCCCCCCTGGGCCTGCTGCACTGTGGCCGTTCTGGCCCAGTTGCACAGGAACCTTTTCCTTTTTCTTTTTTGTAGGATTTTCAAATATTTCCACAGGATTAAATATTTATCCTAATGAATTAATTCTAGTTCCTAAAAACTTGTAAAATTCCAACCTATTTAATGATGTCACTTTCACCCATATCCATGGACCTTTTCTGTTCTGTTCAAATTTAAATCTATATTTGAACACTAAAACCTCTGTTCAAAAAATTCATGTACCCCATTCCGTCACTCCAAATCTCAAACTAAGAATTTTTGCCATCTTAGTTTTCCCTCTAGTATTTTATAAAAATAAGTTGACATTTTTCTTAGCACTTTGGTTTTTCTGTTTTTATTATGGTCTTATTTTCCCGTTGTTTATTGCGACGATTAGATACTGTATTTGATGAGGTTGCTGAAGAAGAAGGAGGGGAAGGATTTGAAGATCTTGAGGACCAAGCCAATCCAGGCAAGCAGCCATTTGACCATGATACCCTTGTGTTCCTCGGAACCCTTTTATTTCCGAATGCATGATGATAAGAGTGATGGTAGTGAAATAGTTGAAAGCCACCACATGATGCATACCCTACTCATGATCCTTACCATGTGCTTAGATGCAATGAAAAATGATTAGTAGTGATGCTTAGTGATGCATATGTGCCATGAATCCTTCGTGGTTGCATTCTTTTCGAAAACCCCATCGGGTGCCCCTTATGCCCGAGGGTGACGTTGAGTTAGGTCATCACTTGAGGAAGAAGTGGTGTGCCAAGAAAGATCTCGTGTGTGGGAGAAATGATGGATGAGATGTATGTGTGACTACCGTCCCAACCAAACATGTGCAGCCACACTACCCCTTATGGGACGGGGCATTATTGATTACTTAGGCTGATACTAGCATGGTGCCCACATCACTAGTGACGGGGGAGACTTGTGGTCACTCCCGGGACGGGGTCGTGCTTGGATAGGCGACCATGACTGTTTTTACAGGGCACCGGACACACCGTTGGTCCCTTCGTGTACGCATGACATTGAAAAAGGGCAAGTCCCATGATCTATTGCTTGTACTCGAAGGCCGTGCACCAACGAGTGGACCCTATGTTAGTGTCGTCTAGGGAAAGGTAATGACCGGGTGCTTCCCCCAAGTACTTGAGGTACTGCGGGATCGTGGGTGACACGAAAGCTTCCCGGATCTTGTGGGTAAAGTGCGCAACCTCTACCGAGTGTAAAACTATTCGAATAGCCGTGTCCACGGTCATGGACAGTTGGGAGGTGCTACTTAAACTATGTCCAGAATTTTACAATCTCGGTGAAAGTATGTGTGTGTGTTGAGTCAAGGTGGTGACTTGACTCGTTGTTAAAGAATTGAACTCTATTCTTGTTGATATCTATAACCAGTCTTCGAGGTTACCCAAATTCATTGATGCATGTTACATGATGGTAGATTAACCCAGCTAGCTTGTAGCTAGGTTGCTTATTGTTATTTTTGAATTGTTACCTTGAACCAAATCATGGGTTGCTTGCGAGTACATTCAAAGTACTCATTGGCTTGCCACCGGTTGTTTAATTGGCCAGGCATGGAGGAACAGGAATTTGAAGAAGAATTCTATGGAGACGAACATGCGAACTAGGACGCTTTCCCAGTCAGAATGCCTGTAGGGTTAAGGTAGATGGCAAGGGTTCTACTTATCTACGAAGACTTCCGCTATTCGAGTTTATTTGCTATTCAGCCCTTGAGGCTTTATCTATGTAAGACTTGGCCATAATGGTCATAATTTGTGTAAGATAGTATGTATGGATGTAAGACTCTTGTTATTCAGCTTCTGTGTGTTCAGTGAGCATTGATCTCGGGGATCATTGTACACGTCCATTCGGTGATCTCGACTCTTAAGTCGGGGTCCCCATAGCTCCGCACCTCCCGTGATCCCTGAAGAGGCCGGGGAAGTGCTGTCCCGCAAGACCCCTCCTCCAAACACGGGGAGGGGAGAGGCCGATGCTATCATGGCCGAGGCTGATGCCTTGGCCACCGAAGATCAGGAGGGCGCGTCCCTCCTGGCTAATACGGGAAGGGAGTCCATACGAACCGGACCCCCTCAGCCGTCGGCTCCCGAGCCCTCGAGGCCCTTGACAACGCCAATCCCTCCTTCCAACGCTTAACGTTTGATGACGATCGATATTATGAGTTTTGATGTACTGAAGGTAGTTCGGAGCCCCGGATAAGATCAGATACATGACGAGGAGTCTCGGAATGTCTGAGACAGAAAGACTGATATATTGGACGACTATGTTTGGACACCAGAAGGGTTCCGGAGGTTTCGGGAATATACCGGAGTACCGGGGGGTTACCGGAACCCCCGGGGGAGTTAAATGGGCCTTATGGGCCCTAGTGGGAGAAGAGGAGGAGCGGCCAGGGCAGCCGCGCGCCCCCTCCCCATCTAGTCCGAATTGGACAAGGAGGGGGGTGGCAGCCCCTTTCCTTCTCTTCTTCCCTCCTCCTTCCTTCATATCCTACTCCTACTAGGGAAAGGGGGAATCCTACTCCCGATGCGAGTAGGACTCCCTAGGGCGCGCCATAGAGAGGGCCGGCCCCTCCCCTCCCCTCCTCCTTTATATATGGGGGTTGAGGCACCCCTTAGACAGACAAGTTGATCAGTTGATCTCTCCCAACCGTGTGCGGTGCCCCTCTCCACAGAAACACACCTCGGTCATATCGTTGTAGTGCTTAGGCGAAGCCCTGCGCCGGTAGCTTCATCATCTCAGTCACCATGCCGTCGTGCTGACAAAACTCTCCCGTGAAGTTCTACTAGATCAAGAGCTCATGGGACGTCATTAAGCTGAACGTGTGCTGAACGCGGATGCTCCGTACGTTCGGTGCTTGATCGGTTGGATCGCGAAGAAGTTCGACTACATCAACTGCGTCACTAGATGCTTCGCTCCCGGTCTACGAGGGTACATAGACACACTCTCCCCTCTCATTGCTATGCATCTAGTAGATAGATCTTGCGTGATCGTAGGATTTTTTTTGAAATACTATGTTCCCCAACAGTGGCATCATGAGCCAGGTCTATGCGTTGATGATATGCAGTAGTAGAACACAAGTGAGTTCTGGATGATACTAGTCATACTGCTTACCAGCATGTCATACTTTGATTCGGCGGTATTGTTGGATGAAGCGGCCCAGACCGACATTACGCGTACGCTTACGCGTGACTGGTTCTACCGACGTGCTTCGCACATAGGTGGCTGGCGGGTGTCAGTTTCTCCAACTTTAGTTGAATCAAGTGTGGCTATGCCCGGTCCTTGTGAAGGTTTAAATAGCACATACTTGATGAAATATTGTTGTGGTTTTGTATGCGTAGGTAAGAACGATTCTTGCTAAGACCGTAGCAGCCATGTAAAAATTGCAACAACAAAGTAGAGGACGTCTAACTTGTTTTTGCAGGGCATGTTGTGATGTGATATGGTCAAGACATGATAAGTGATACGTTATTGTATGAGATGATCATGTTTTGTAAAGTTATCGGCAACTCACTTTATTTTATGAAATACTGAAAGTGCAACTAATCCCCGGGTGGTTTTGGTAATTAATAACAACATATATATCATTGAACTAATATTATCTTGAGAATCATTTCAGAGAAGTTCGATGATATGGGTATGGAAATGTCTGAAGAAGTGGACCCCTCAAAATGCTAAGACTAGCATTGGCAAAAGCTCAAGACTCCATTTTTGGTTTAGTGATCAAAGATCACATTGAGTCCATAGGAAAAGCCAATACTATTAAAAGGGGATGAGGTTGTGTTAATGTTCTTGTTGCTCAAGTGCTTGGTGATCTAACTCCCTCAACTATCAGCACTATTCACTACTTAACACAAACCCTAACATCTCGGTCACACCGATTTCTCCAACTCAGTCCCACCGAGATGAACCTCTTCAGTTGTTTCTCCAAACCCTAGCTTCTCGGTCAAACCGATTCTGAGTTTCAGTCTCACCGAAAAAGGGCTGCCAACCTTCTGTGATCAGTTGACATCAATTCGGAATATCCGAGTTTATATTTTCGGTCTCACCGAAATGGCAAACCCTAACCTTTGACTCACTTCGGTCTCACCGAGATGGTATTTTCGGTCCCACCGAAAATCCCAACGTTCACTATATTTGAACTTTCGGTCTGACCGAGTTTTCACTTCGGTCTGACCGAGATTGGTCAAATGTGTGTGTAACGGTTGGATTTTGTGTGGAGGCTATATATACCCCTCCACCCCCTCCTCATTCGTGAGGAGAGCCATCAGAAAGTACCACCACTTCTACCATACACTTTTTGAGAAGTGAACCACCTACCCTTGTGTTGAGATCAAGCCATTCCATTCCTACCATATGAAACTTGATCTCTAGCCTTCCCAAGTTGCTTTCCACTCAAACCTTTCTTCCACCACAGCCATATCAGTGAGGAGAGTTGAGTGTTGGGGAGTTTATCACTTGAAGCACAAGAGCAAGGAGTTCATCACCATCAACACCGTCTATTACCTTTTGGGGGGTGGTGCCTCCTAGATTGGTTAGGTGTCGCTTGGGAGCCTCCGTCTTGATGATGTGGAGTTGAACCAAGAAGTTTGTAAGGGCAAGGAGATCGCCTACTTCGTGAAGATCTACCCCGAGTAAGGCTAGTCCTCCGTGGGCGTAGGCCGTGATGGAATAGACAAGGTTGCTTCTTCGTGGACCCTTCGTGGGTGGAGCCCTCCGTGGACTCGCGCAGCCGTTACCCTCCGTGGGTTGAAGTCTCCATCAACGTGGATGTACGATAGCACCACCTATCGGAACCACGACAAAAATCTCCGTGTCACCAAACTGCGTTTGATCTTCTCCACCTCTCTTTTACATGTGCAATTTACTTTCCGCTGCATATACTCTAGAATTGCATGTGTAGGGTGTTACTTGAATTGATCTTAATTGTGAAACTGCCTAAAACATTGCATGATCTAAAGGCAGATTTTTTTTTATTTTGTCAAGTAGTCTAATCACCCCCCCCTCTAGACTTACTTTCGATCCTACAAGTGGTATCAGAGCTTTGGTCTCCATTGCCTTGGTTTCCATTGCATTGGACTCCATAAGCTTGGTTTCACAACCTAGGAGAGTATGGCGTCTAGTGAGGGTAATTATCGTAGAGGTCCTTACTTTGATGGTACAAATTTTGCTAGTTGGAAGCATAAAATGAAAATGCATATTCTTGGTCATAACCCAGCCGCATGGGGCATTATTTGTGTTGGTATGCAAGGTGACTTCTTTGAAGATGGAAAAGTTCCGGATCGCGAAGCTACACCCGAAGAATTGAAGATGTTGCAAAACAATGCTCAAGCTTGTGACATTCTCTTCAATGCTTTGTGTCCCGAAGAGTTCAACAAAATCAGTCGTCTTGAGAATGCTAAGGAGATTTGGGATACTTTGGTTGAAATGCACGAGGGAACTGAATCTGTTAAGGAATCAAAGCTAGATATTCTTCAAGGTCAACTTGACAAGTTCAAGATGAAGGATGGTGAAGGAGTCGCTGAAATGTACTCTAGGCTTGCTCTCATCACAAATGAGATTGCAGGCTTAGGAAGCGAAGAAATGACCGACCGATTCATCATTAAGAAGATTCTCAGAGCTTTGGATGGAAAGTATGACACCGTGTGCACTTTGATCCAAATGATGCCAAACTACAAGACTCTCAAGCCAACTGAAGTCATTGGAAGAATTGTTGCTCATGAAATGACACTTAAGGATAAGGAAGAGCTTCACAACAAGTCAAGTGGTGCTTACAAAGCTACAAGTGATGCTCCTACTACCTCAAGTGACAAGCTAGTTTCCAATGAAGAGATAAGCCTAATGGTCAAGAACTTCAACAAGTTCTACAAGAATAGAGGCAAAGAAAGAAGCTCAAAGTCTAGATCATATGATGGAAAGAGATCTTCTAGTCGTGATCGAAACTGCTACAATTGTGGAAGACCCGGACACTTCTCAAATGAGTGTACGGCTCCCCACAAGAGAAGAGAAGAATCTCCAAGAAGAAGAGCAAGAGATGAGTCACCTCGGAGAGAGAGAAGGGGTAGAGATGATCGTTATGAACGAAGACCCTCTCGGAGAAGCAAAGATTCGGAGAGGAAAGACAAGTCATCAAGGAGCTACACAAGAAGAAGACATCAAGCTCATGTTGGTGAATGGGTCTCCGGCTCCGACTCTGACAGTCAATCCGATGGAAGCTATCACTCCGACTCCGACTATAGTCAAGATGAAGGTGTTGCCGGACTTGCACTAGTATCCTCCAACTCCAACTCCTACGACTTATTTGATTCACCAAATGAGGGAATTGGAAGATGCTTCATGGCTAAAGGCCCCAAGGTAAAACACCCTGAATTCATTGACTTTGATAGTGATGAGGATGACTTACTTGGTGAAGATGAGCTCTTGCATGATAAATCTAGTGAGCTTAGTAATGATGAAAATGCTAGTAGTCTTTATAGTCGAGAAGAGTCGAATGACAATGCTATGAAGGAGATTGAGGGTCTAACTAAAGAACTAAACACTCTTAAGTTAGCTCATGAAACAACTCAAGAAGATCATAGAGAGCTCCTAAGATCTCATGAGAAGCTACGCTTCGAGAAGCTCACTCTAGAGCAAGAACATGAGTTTCTAAAAGCGATCAATGACGATCTTCGAAAGAAGAGTTCTTCATATCTTGCCAAACGACTTCTCTTGTCTAATTTCTTGCCACCTATTAAGACTAAGCATGACAAGCATAAGAAAAATTCTTCCTCTAGTAGTAACAATAACAATGTTAAATCAAATGTTGTTACTTCTAGTAGTTCTCTTGATTCCACTAACAATGTTTCAAGCCAAGTTACACTTGAGCAAGAAAATAGCTTATTGAAGGAAATCATAGAGAAAGGTGTCTACAAGAGTCTTGCCGGAAGCAAGAACTTTGAGGAGATTGTTCGCAAACAAGGAAGACACCGGAAGAATCAAGGGATTGGTTTTGAGCGAAAGTTCAACGCCGAAGGTGTTGAGTGGGAAGAAGGTCAATACCCTACTCCACAGTTTGTCTCACAAAAGGAGAAGTATGATCCTACTTCTTCCAATGTGGAACAAGCTCAAGATGACCTTCCACCACGAGACCACAAGCTAAAGGCCAAGGACAAGCTTCAAGAGGAGATTGATGCATTCATTGAAGCACCTCAAGCCATGGTCAAGTGGGTTCCCAAGGACACATCAAGTTCTACCTCGTCAAGCTCAACTACAACACCAAGGATTCCCATCAAGATGATGTGGATCCCAAAGAAGAAGAACTAGTAGGTTCTTGAGGGTGACTCCGCCAACAAACTTCACTCATATTCATTTTGGCAAGAACTTGTGCAATCATCTTCCACATCATGCACTTGTTCATGGAGTCACAAACCCTCTTGTTGGTAAGTCAAGGGACAAGGTAATCATTGCTTTCATGGACATTATCTTTTGTGTACTTCACTCTATGTCCATGGATATTCTTGTTTGTTCCTTGTGGGACTAACCCATGTAGGTATTGAAAGTGCCCTAATCCAAGGATAGCTCTCAACTCTTGATGATCTACATCAACATTGAGCATCCACATCTTCAACATCTACATGAAGTCTTCTACGACAACCCAAGGTTAGTTTGACCCTTTAAAAGGGGTTCTCACATCTAGGGGGAGCTTTGCTCTAAAAATTGAGCTAAAGCATCTCCAAATGATGTGAACACATAAATGCTTTATGTAAAAGTGGTAACCCCACTTGTGCTTAAACGATGAGTATGACCTATGATCAAATGTTTTCATTTGGCTCCTAAGTCAATATACTCATATATAGATGACCTAGTCATCGACAAATTGTGTGCTAGTAGCTAGAGTTTTGGTTGTGCATGTTTGACACATATTTCAGTTGCTATCTTATTGTGTGAGCATGTTGAATGCATGATTTTATTCATTCAAGGACATCCATTTGTGGTTTTGATTGTTTTGGTTTCTTTTTCTGGCCAAATGGATGGACAAGAATGCCTAAGCACCTTCCCTAGCTATCTATGCTATCTTGTCTCAAATTCTATTCATGCTTATATCACAACTTTGAACAAGTCTTTTTCGGACAGTCCGAGTGAGGAGCACTCGGAACCACCGATTCGTCTAAGGCTGACTTCCAAAACCTTCTAAGTCCATTTCGGTCTGACCGGCTTCTCAATCTCGGTCCAACCGAAACACTTAGATTGATCTAGGTTTCATCTCGGTGAAACCGAGTTCAAAATCTCGGTCTGACCGATATGCGTAACTGCACTGCAATTATGCATCTCGGTGACACCGAGTTTTTCAACTCGGTCCCACCGACAGCACGGGGTTATATATACTGAGGGTTGCGCGCGATCTATTCCTTTCAAACGTTCGCCCTCCAAGACCCCTGCTGCCGCCGCCCTGGTCTACGGATCGTCGCCTTCATCACCTGTGCGCCCTCGCCGCAGGTCTCCGCCGCCGTCAACGGTAATCTTCTCCGCCGTTGCCGCCGTAGAGGGACACCACCAAGTTAGGGTGTGTCCCGATCCCTTTCATGCTCCACTTCTGATTCTTGCATGATAGGACTGCCCTGATTCAATCCAAGTTTGATATGATCCCAATACATTGTTAAGATCTTCTAGTTTCGAGGAAAATTCTTAGGTTTAGGTTTCCACGGAATGCATCTCGGTGAAGCCGATTCCTGAAACTCGGACTGACCGATTTGGTCTCTGACCATTGCACTACATAGTTCGGTCTGACCGAGTTGTGAAAATCGGAATGTCCGAATTGAAGTTTCTGTGAAACCCTAAGTTTTCGGTAGGACCGAAACCCATTTCGGTCTGACCGAAAGTGGTGTGTAGGTTCTGTTGAACACTTCGGTTACACCGAAACTTGAAATCGGTTTGACCGAAATACATTCTGTGAAAACTCAAAACTAAGTTTTTTAACTCATTTTTTTTGCAAAAACTTCTGCAGTTGTGATAACTCTTCTATTCTGCCTATACCTTATCTTTTCACAGGTCTTTCAGCCATGTCAGATGTCAGTGACAGCCAGAACAGGTCTGAATCACCGTTTGCTGAAATTCCAGAGGCAGATACAAGTCCTGCAAGCAGCTCTAGTGATGATGGTGAGAGGAGCACCCCTAGTGGTCTGCCTCCCGCAGCTACGAGAACCAGGAAGAAGAGAACTTCTGATGATGAGGATTCCGACTTTGTTGCTGAGGAAGTTACCTCCAAGCCCAAGAGGAATGTGGTTGCCAAAGAGCACCAAGGGCAGCAGCCAAGGAAAGGTACAAGCAAGGTAAAACAGTCTGCAGTTGCCAAGAAGCTCAACTTGGAAGAGCCTGCTCCAAGCAAGGTGAAGAAGACTTCCAAGAGGAAGAGAGTTGTTTATGCTGAACCTCAAGTTGATGCTGAAGAAGAAGAAGAAGAAGCACCCCAGCCTCCTCCTCAGAAAGCTAAGTTCATGGGTGATGCTATTCGGGCTCAAGCCTCCTCCAAGCCCAAGAAGCCTGCTCCAGCTAAGGCAGCTCCAGAGAAGCCCAAGAGGACAACCAGAAGCATTCCAGCTTCTGAGAAGAACAAAGGTGAGATGCCACCTTCTGAGTCAGATGAAGAGCATGTGTTGCTCAAGCTCCGTCCCAAGTTGCCACTCCACAATGATGCTCATCCTCAAGCTGAGGACATGAAGGCAAGGAAGGACAAAGGTCTCAGGTTATGGAGACAGTCTGATCCATATGCCGTAAGAAGAAGGACTGCTGTGGACCCCAGATTCCACACCAGAGAGCAGCAGGATTTCTATGAGACAGTGCTAATGGATAAGAAGCCCATTGTTGCTGACACCAGGTATGTTGACTGGAAGTACATTGACAGTAGAGAGCACCGGGACTTCTTTCCCCATGTGCATGAGAGCTTTACTGCATGTGGAGTTGCTGATTTTGTGGGTCAAGAACTGACAGCATGGAATGACGAGATGATCATGCAGTTCTATGCCACAGCCCACTTCTACCCTGATGGCAAGATCACCTGGATGACTGAAGGTCAAAGGTTTTCTTCAACTGTTGCAGAATGGGCAGAACTTCTGAACGCTCCTGTGCAGAGAGAGGACGACATTGATGTCTATGGGATTCCTAAGAAGAGTCATGATTCTATGAAGAATATGTACAAGGAGATCCCAGCTGCTGATTTGGAAGGATGGAAGCTCGGCTCAGTGTATTATCTCCAAGCAGGTCTGACCACCACTAACACTATTCTGAGGCATACTTTGATGCCTAAGTCAGGTGACCACCGGATGATACGAGGCTATTCTATCAACATGCTGCACATTCTCGATGAGAAGGCACCTTTTAAGGTGATGGACTTGATGGTAGAGACCATTAAGAGGACTGCAGCTGACCAGAAGAGGTCGTGTGGGTTTGCTCCGCAGATTCAGATGCTCATCAACGCCAAGTTTGGCACGGGCAAATTCATGTTGGATAGGAAGCACTTGCCACTGCAGCCAGAGCATGAGGACAACGTAGTTGTGATGGATGAAGAGGATCCCACCTCAGTTGAAGGGCAAGCCAAGATTGAAGCTGCAAAGAAAGCCAAAGCTGACAAAGAGGCAGCAGCAGCAGCAGCTAAGCCAAAGAGCTTTGGAGATCAGATTCTTGAAGCAACCCGGAGAATTGAACAACGCCTGGCCAGCATTGAGCAATCTCAGGAGAGCCTTGAGAGGATTGTCGAGGACAAGATCCACGCTCTAGACGTGAAGCTGACTGAGATTCAAGTGTCTGTCAACAAGCTTGAGGCAGACATGGAGGAGACTAGGCAGGAGAGAGCAGAGCTTATGCAGGATGATCTAGTCCAGGACTCTCATCGCCAGACTGCTCAGGTTCCCAGAGGATCCAGATCTGCAGCTATCCCAGTGACAGACTCCAGGGCTACCACTTCAGCACCAGCTACAGCTCCAGCAGTTCCTACAGCTCCAGCATCCACTCCTCCACCGCAGACATCAGCAGAGGTCTTCGCAGATGCAGCTATCTCTACACCGACATCGACCCAGACGGGAGCAGCCAGCCGAGCCCGCAGTGACGTTTAGCTCTATACCTTTTCGAACTTTTTGGTAACTTGTTGCCAAAGGGGGAGAAATTGTTATAGATCATAGGGCTTCGAGAGAGAGAGTGCTCTTTCGTCTTTTCGTTCTTTTGCCGGTTTTCCTTGAGATACATTGGTTTCTTTTGGTTTCTGAAACTTTAAGTGTGCTTGCTACTACGTTTGATGCTACCTTAATGAGTGCTTAGCCATACTATACTTTAATGTGTGCTTATTGCTTATCCTATGCTATTCCTTATTGTATGGCTATTTACTCTTGTCTTGGTGATTAAGTGCATGTTATTCATTCTTATCATTTTGTGCGCTCCACCAAGATGTATGTGACATGGAAGAGTGACCCATAATCCTAATCGATTGTGCATTTGCATTCAAACGCAAATTTTAAATAATGCACAAATTTAGGGGGAGCTCTTGTTTATCACATACTTCTCAAAGCGACGATGTTATTCATTGATTATATCTTTTGTCGAAGCTTTGATCTATATGTTGTCATCAATTACCAAAAAGGGGGAGATTGAAAGTGCAACTAATCCCCGGGTGGTTTTGGTAATTAATAACAACATATATATCATTGAACTAATATTATCTTGAGAATCATTTCAGAGAAGTTCGATGATATGGGTATGGAAATGTCTGAAGAAGTGGACCCCTCAAAATGCTAAGACTAGCATTGGCAAAAGCTCAAGACTCCTTTTTTGGTTTAGTGATCAAAGATCACATTGAGTCCATAGGAAAAGCCAATACTATTAAAAGGGGATGAGGTTGTGTTAATGTTCTTGTTGCTCAAGTGCTTGGTGATCTAACTCCCTCAACTATCAGCACTATTCACTACTTAACACAAACCCTAACATCTCGGTCACACCGATTTCTCCAACTCAGTCCCACCGAGATGAACCTCTTCAGTTGTTTCTCCAAACCCTAGCTTCTCGGTCAAACCGATTCTGAGTTTCGGTCTCACCGAAAAAGGGCTGCCAACCTTCTGTGATCAGTTGACATCAATTCGGAATATCCGAGTTTATATTTTCGGTCTCACCGAAATGGCAAACCCTAACCTTTGACTCACTTCGGTCTCACCGAGATGGTATTTTCGGTCCCACCGAAAATCCCAACGTTCACTATATTTGAGCTTTCGGTCTGACCGAGTTTTCACTTCGGTCTGACCGAGATTGGTCAAATGTGTGTGTAACGGTTGGATTTTGTGTGGAGGCTATATATACCCCTCCACCCCCTTCTCATTCGTGAGGAGAGCCATCAGAAAGTACCACCACTTCTACCATACACTTTCTGAGAAGTGAACCACCTACCCTTGTGTTGAGATCAAGCCATTCCATTCCTACCATATGAAACTTGATCTCTAGCCTTCCCAAGTTGCTTTCCACTCAAACCTTTCTTCCACCACAGCCATATCAGTGAGGAGAGTTGAGTGTTGGGGAGTTTATCACTTGAAGCACAAGAGCAAGGAGTTCATCACCATCAACACCGTCTATTACCTTTTGGGGGGTGGTGCCTCCTAGATTGGTTAGGTGTCGCTTGGGAGCCTCCGTCTTTGAGATGTGGAGTTGAACCAAGAAGTTTGTAAGGGCAAGGAGATCGCCTACTTCGTGAAGATCTACCCCGAGTAAGGCTAGTCCTCCGTGGGCGTAGGCCGTGATGGAATAGACAAGGTTGCTTCTTCGTGGACCCTTTGTGGGTGGAGCCCTCCGTGGACTCGCGCAGCCGTTACCCTCCGTGGGTTGAAGTCTCCATCAACGTGGATGTACGATAGCACCACCTATCGGAACCACGACAAAAATCTCCGTGTCACCAAACTGCGTTTGATCTTCTCCACCTCTCTTTTACATGTGCAATTTACTTTCCGCTGCATATACTCTAGAATTGCATGTGTAGGGTGTTACTTGATTTGATCTTGTTTGTGAAACTGCCAAAAACTTTGCATGATCCAAAGGCAGATCTTTTATATTGTCAAGTAGTCTAATCACCCCCCCTCTAGACCTACTTTCGATCCTACAAATACAATCGCCATGTAATTTCTTTACTTTATCACTAAGCGGTAGCGATAGTCATGGAAGCAATAGTTGGCGAGACGACAACGATGCTACGATGGAGATCAAGGTGTCGCGCCGGTGACGATGGTGATCACGACGGTGCCTTGGAGATGGAGATCAAAAGCACAAGATGATGATGGCCATATCATGTCACATATTTTGATTGCATGTGATGTTTATCTTATTATGCTTCTTATTTTGCTTAGTACGGCGGTAGCATTATAAGCTGATCCCTTTCAAAATTTCAAGGTACAAGTGTTCTCCCTAAGTATGCACCGTTGCGAAAGTTCGTCGTGCCGAGACACCACGTGATGATCGGGTGTGGTAAGCTCTACGTTCACATACAACGGGTGTAAGCCAGTTTTGCACACACAGAATACTCGAGTTAAACTTGACGAGCCTAGCATGTACAGACATGGCCTCGGAACACTGGAGACCGAAAGGTCGAGGGTGAATCATATAGTAGATATGATCAACATAAGATGTTCACCATTGAAAACTACTCCATCTCACGTGATGATCGGGTGTGGTAAGCTCTACGTTCACATACAACGGGTGTAAGCCAGTTTTGCACACACAGAATACTCGAGTTAAACTTGACGAGCCTAGCATGTACAGACATGGCCTTTGAACACTGGAGACCGAAAGGTCGAGGGTGAATCATATAGTAGATATGATCAACATAAGATGTTCACCATTGAAAACTACTCCATCTCACGTGATGATCGGACATGGTTTAGTTGATTTGGATCACGTGATCATTTAGATGACCAGAGGGATGTCTATCTAAGTGGGAGTTCATTAGTAATATGATCAATTGAACTTTAATTTATCATGAAATTAGTCCTGATAGTTTTTGCATATCTATGTTGTTGCAGATCAATGGCCCATGCTACCATTCTTTTGAATTTTAATGCATTCCTAGAGAAAGCTAAGTTGAAAGATGATTGTAGCAATTACACGGACTGGGTCCGTAACTTGAGGATTATCCTCATTGCTGCATAGAAGAATTATGTTCTTGAGGCACCGCTAGGTGACAATCCCCCTCCCGCTAATGTAGATGCTTTGAACGTCTGGCAGACGCGGTCTGATGACTACACGATAGTTCACTGTGCCATGCTTTACGACTTAGAACTGGGACTTCAACGACGTTTTGAACGTCATGGAGCATATGAGATGTTCCAGGAGTTGAAGTTAATATTTTAAGCAAATGCCTGGATTGAGAAATATGAGATTTCCAATAAGTTCTACAGCTGTAAGATGGAGGAGAACAGTTCTATCAGTGAACACTTGCTCAGAATGTTTGGGTACTACAATCATATGACTCAACTTGGTTGCAAAGTTGATGAAGATAGTATTATTGATAGAGTTCTTCAATCACTGCCACCAAGCTATAAAGGCTTCATGATGAACTATAACATGCAAGGGATGCAAAAGACAATTCCCGAGCTCTTCGCTATGCTCAAGGCTGCGGAGGTACAAATAAAAAAGGAGCATCAAGTGTTGATGGTTAACAAGACCACTAGTTTCATGAAAAAGGGCAAGGGAAAGAAGGGGAATTTCAAGAAGAATAGCAAGAAAGTTGCTACTCCCACGAAGAAACCTAAGTCTGGAGCCAAGCCTGAAACTGAGTGCTTCTACTACAAAGGGACTGGACACTAGAAGCAGAACTGCCCCAAGTATTTGGCGGATAAGAAGGATGGCAAGGTGAACAAAGGTATATGTGATATACATGTTGTTGATGTGTACCTTACTAATGCTCGTAGTAGCACCTGGGTATTTGATACCGGTTCGGTTTCTAATATTTGTAACTCGAAACAGGGACTACAGATTAAACGGAGATTGGCTAAGGACGAGGTGACGATGCGCGTGGGAAATGGTTCCAGAGTCGATGTGATCGCCGTCAGAATGCTACCTCTACATCTACCTTCGGGATTAGTTTTAGACCTGAATAATTGTTATTTGGTGCCAGCATTAAGCATGAACATTATATCTGGATCTAATTTATAGCGAGACGGTTATTCATTTAAATTCGAGAATAATGGTTGTTCTATTTATATGAGTAATATCTTTTATGGTCATGCACCCTTGAAGAGTGCTCTATTCTTGTTGGATCTCGATCGGAGTGATACACATATTCATAATATTGAAGCCAAAAGATGCACGATTAATAATGATAGTGCAACTTATTTGTGGCACTGCCGTTTAGGTCATATTGGTGTAAAGCGCATGAAGAAACTCCATAGTGATGGACTTTCGGAATCACTTGGTGCTTGCGAACCATGCCTCATGGGCAAGATGACTAAAACTCCGTTCTCCGGAACAATGGTGCGAGCAACAGATTTGTTGGAAATCATACGTACTAATGTATGTGGACCGATGAGTGTTGAATCTCGCGGTGGGTATCGTTATTTTCTGACCTTCATTGATGATTTGAGCAGATATGGGTATATATACTTGATGAAGCACAAGTCCAAAACATTTGAACAGTTCAAAGAATTTCGGAGTGAAGTAGAGAATCATCATAACAAGAAAATAAAGTTTCTATGACCTAATCATGGAGGTGAATATTTGTGTTACGAGTTTGGTCTTCATTTGAAACAATGTGGAATAGTTTCACAGCTCACGCCACCTGGAACACCACAGCGTAATGGTGTGTCCGAATGTCGTAACCGTACTTTATTAGATACGGTGCGGTCTATGATGTCTCTTACCGATTTACCACTATCGTTTTGGGGTTATGCTTTAGAGACAACTGCATTCACGTTAAATAGGGCACCATCTAAATCCGTTGAGACGACGCCTTATGAACTATGGTTTGGCAAGAAAGCAAAGTTGTCGTTTCTTAAAGTTTGGGGCTGCAATGCTTATGTGAAAAAGCCTCAACCTAATAAGCTCAAACCCAAGTCGGAGAAATGTGTCATCATAGGATACCCAAAGTAGATTGTTGGGTACACCTTCTATCACAGATCCCACGGCAAGATATTCATTGCTAAGAATGGATCCTTTCTAGAGAAGGAGTTTCTCTCGAAAGAAGTGAGTGGGAGGAAAGTGGAACTTGATGAGGTAATTGTACCTTCTCCCGAATTGGAAAGTAGTACATGCTACCTCTTTTGTAAGCTCCAGCAAAATGTGCAAGCTCCAGCGATCCATCTATGGACTGGTGCAAGCATCTCAGAGTTGGAATATACACATTGGAGAAGCCTGTATTTACAAGAAAGTGAGTGGGAGCTCTGTAGCATTTCTAATATTATATGTAGATGACATATTGTTGATTGGAAATGATATAGAATTTCTGGATGGCATAAAAGGATACTTGAATAAATATTTTTCAATGAAAGACCTCGGTGAAGCTGCTTACATATTAGGCATCAAGATCTATAGAGATAGATCAAGACGCTTAGTTGGACTTTCACAAAGCACATACCTTGATAAAGTTTTGAAGAAGTTCAAAATGGATCAGTCAAAGAAAGGGTTCTTGCCTGTGTTACAAGGTGTGAAGTTGAGTAAGACTCAATGCCCGACCACTTCAGAAGATAGAGAGAAAATGAAAGGCATTCCCTATGCCTCAGCCATAGGATCTATCATGTATGCAATGCTGTGTACCAGACCTGATGTGTGCCTTGCTATAAGTTTAGCAGGGAGATACCAAAGTAATCCAGGAGTGGATCACTGGAGAGCGGTCAAGAACATCCTGAAGTACCTGAAAAGGACAAAGGATAAGTTTCTCGTGTATGGAGGTGACAAAGAGCTCGTCGTAAATGGTTACGTCGATTCAAGCTTTGACACTGATCCGGATGACTCTAAGTCACAAACAAGATATGCATTTTTATTAAATGGTGGAGCTGTCAGTTGGTGTAGTTCCAAGCAGAGCGTCGTGGCGGGATCTACGTGTGAAGTGGAATACATAGCTGCTTCGGAAGCAGCAAATGAAGGAATCTGGATGAAGGAGTTCATATCCGATCTAGGTGTGATACCTAGTGCATCGGGTCCAATGAAAATATTTTGTGACAACACTGGAGCAATAGCCTTGGCGAAGGAATCTAGGTTTCACAAGAGAACAAAGCACATCAGAAGATGCTTCAATTCGATCCGCGATCAAGTCAAGGTGGGAGACATAGAAATTTGCAAGATACATACAGATCTGAATGTCGCAGACCCGTTAACTATGCCTCTTCCACGGGCACAACATGATCAGCGCCAAGACTCCATGGGTGTTAGATTCATTACTTTGTAGATTATTAACTCTAATTCAAGTGGCAAACTGAAGGAAATATGCCCTAGAGGCAATAATAAAGATGTTATTTGTATTTCCTTATATCATGATAAATGTCTTTTATTCATGCTATAATTGTATTAACCGGAAACTTAGTACATGTGTGAATACATAGACAAAATAGTATGTCTCTAGTATGCCTCTACTAGACTAGCTCATTGATCAAAGATGGTTATGTTTCCTAGCCATAGACATGAGTTGTCATTTGATCAACGAGATCACATCATAGGAGAATGATGTGATGTACAAGACCCATCCGTTAGCTTAGCGCTATGATCGTTTAGTTTTACTACAATTGCTTTCTTCATGACTTATACATGTTCCTATGACTATGAGATTATGCAACTCCCGAATACCGGAGAAACACCTTGTGTGCTATCAAACGTCACAACGTAACTGGGTGATTATAAAGATGCTCTACAGGTGTCTCCGAATGTGTTCGTGGTGTTGGCATAGATCAAGAATAGGATTTGTCACTCCGAGTGTCGGAGAGATATCTGTGGGCCTGTTGGTAATGCACATCATAATAAGACTTGCAAGCAAATGACTAATGAGTTAGTCACGAGATGGTGTATTACGGAATGAGTAAAGAGACTTGCCGGTAATGAGATTGAACTAGGTATTGAGATACCGACGATCGAATATCGGGCAAGTAACATACCGATGACAAAGGGAACAACGTATGTTGTTATGCGGTTTGACCGATAAAGATCTTCGTAGAATATGTAGGAACCAATATGAGCATCCAGGTTCCGCTATTGGTTATTGACCGGAGATGTGTCTCGGTCATGTTTACATAGTTCTCGAACCCGTAGGGTCCGCACGCTTAACATTTGATGACGATCGGTATTATGAGTTTATGAGTTTTGATGAACCGAAGGTAGTTTGGAGTCTCAGATAAGATCACGGACATGAAGTGGAGTCTCGTAATGTCCGAGACATAAAGATCGATATATTGGATGACTATGTTTGGACACCGGAAGGGTTCCGGGAGGTTTCGGGCATATACCGGAGTACCAGTGGTTACCGGAACCCCCCGGGGAGTTAAATGGGCCTTATGGGCCCTAGTGGGAGAAGAGGAGGGGCGGCCAAGGCAGCCGCGCGCCCCCTCCCCCTCTAGTCCGAATTGGACAAGGAGGGGGGTGGCACTCTCCTTTCCTTCTCTTATTCCCTCCTCCTTCCTTCCTCTCCTACTCCTACTAGGGAAAGGGGGGAATCCTACTCCTGGTGGGGGTAGGACTCCCTAGGGCGCGCCATAGAGAGCGTCGGCCCCTCCCCTCCCCTCCTCCTTTATATACGGGGGTAGAGGCACCCCATAGACAGACAAGTTGATCAGTTCATTTCTCCCAACCGTGTGCGGTGCCCCACTCCACAGAAACACACCTCGATCATATCGTTGCAGTGCTTAGGCGAATCCCTACGCTGGTAGCTTCATCATCTCCATCACCACGCCGTCGTGTTGACGAAACTCTCCCGCGAAGTTCTACTGGATCAAGAGCTCGTGGGACGTCATCAAGCTGAACATGTGCTGAACGCGGAGGCTCCGTACGTTCGGTGCTTGATCGGTTGGATCGCTGTAGGATCGAAAGTAGGTCTAGAGGGGGGGGGGTGATTAGACTACTTGACAATATAAAAAATCTGCCTTTAGATCATGCAATGTTTTTGGCAGTTTCACAATTAAGATCAATTCAAGTATCACCCTACACATGCAATTCTAGAGTATAAGCAGCGGAAAGTAAATTGCACATGTAAAAAAGAGGTGGAGAAGATCAAACGCAGTTTGGTGACACGAAGATTTTTGTCGTGGTTCCGATAGGTGGTGCTATCGTACATCCACGTTGATGGAGACTTCAACCCACGGAGGGTAACGGCTGCGCGAGTCCATGGAGGGCTCCACCCACGAAGGGTCCACGAAGAAGCAACCTTGTCTATTCCATCATGGCCTACGCCCACGGAGGACTAGCCTTACTCGGGGTAGATCTTCACGAAGTAGGCGATCTCCTTGCCCTTACAAACTTCTTGGTTCAACTCCACATCTCGAAGACGGAGGCTCCCAAGCGACACCTAACCAATCTAGGAGGCACCACCCTCCAAAAGGTAATAGACGGTGTTGATGATAATGAACTCCTTGCTCTTGTGCTTCAAATGATAATCTCCCCAACACTCGACTCTCCTCACTGATATGGCTGTGGTGGAAGAAAGGTTTGAGTGGAAAGCAACTTGGGAAGGCTAGAAATCAAGTTTCATATGGTAGGAATGGAATGGCTTGATCTCAACACAAGGGTAGGTGGTTCACTTCTCAGAAAGTGTATGGTAGGAGTGGTAGACTTTCTGATGGCTCTCTCCACGAATGAAGAGGGGGTGGAGGGGTATATATAGCCTCCACACAAAATCCAACCGTTACACACACATTTGACCAATCTCGGTGAGACCGAAGTTAAAACTCGGTCAGACCGAAAGTTCAAATATAGTGAACGTTGGGATTTTCGGTGGGACCGAAAATACCATCTCGGTGTGTCCGAAGTGAGTCAAAGGTTGGAGCTTGCCATCTCGGTGAGACCGAAAGTAACAACTCGGATATTCCGAAGTGATGTCAATTGGTTACAGAAGGTTGGCAGTCCATTTTCGGTGAGACCGAAACTCAAAATCGGATGGACCGAGAAATTAGGGTTTGGGAGAATAACTGAGGTGGTTCATCTCGGTGGGACTGAGTTTGCAGAATCGGTTTGTCCGAGATTACTTATGAGTGTGTTAAGTAGTGAAAAGTGCTGATAGTTGAGGGAGCTAGATCACCAAGCACTTGAGCAACCAGATCATTAACACAACCTCATCCCCTTTTAATAGTATTGGCTTTTCCTATGGACTCAATGTGATCTTTGATCACTAAACCAAAAATAGAGTCTTGAGATTTTGCCAATGCTTGTCTTAGCATTTTGAGGGGTCCACTTCTTCAGACATTTCCATACCCATATCATCGAACTTTTCTGAAATGATTCTCAAGTAAATATTAGTTCAATGATATATATGTTGTTATTAATTACCAAAACCACCCGGGGATTAGTTGCACTTTCAATCTCCCCCTTTTTGGTAATTGATGACAACATATAGATCAAAGCTTCGACAAAGGATATAATCAATGAATAATATCGTCGCTTTGAGAAGTATGTGATAAACAAGAGCTCCCCCTAAATTTGTGCATTATTTAAAATTTGCGTTTGAATGCAAATGCACAATCGATTAGGATTATGGGTCACTCTTCCATGTCACATACATCTTGGTGGGGCGCACAAAATGATAAGAATGAATAACATGCACTCAATCACCAAGACAAGAGTAAATAGCCATACAATAAGGAATAGCATATGATAAGAAATAAGCACACATTAAAGCATAGTATGACTAAGCACTCATTAAGATAGCATCAAACGTAGTAGCAAGCACACTTAAAGTTTCAGGAACCAAAAGAAATCAATGTATCTCAAAGAAAACCGGCAAAAGAACGAAAGACGAAAGAGCACTCTCTCTCTCGAAGCCCTATGATCTATAACAATTTCTCCCCCTTTGGCAACAAGTTACCAAAAAGTTCGAAAAGGTATAGAGCTAAGCGTCACTGCGGGCTCTGCTGGCGGCTCCCGTCTGGGTAGATGTCGGTGTAGAGATAGCTGCATCGGCGAAGACTTCTGCTGATGTTTGCGCTGGAGGAGTGGATGCTGAAGCTGGAGCAACTGCTGGAGCTGTAGCTGGTGCTAAAGTGGTAGCCCTGGAGTCTGTCACTGGGATAGCTGCAGATCTGGATCCTCTGGGAACCTGAGCAGTCTGGCGATGAGAGTCCTGGACTAGATCATCCTGCATAAGCTCTGCTCTCTCCTGCCTTGTCTCCTCCATGTCTGCCTCAAGCTTGTTGACAGACACCTGAATCTCAGTCAGCTTCACGTCCAGAGCGTGGATCTTGTCCTCAACAATCCTCTCTAGGCTCTCCTGAGATTGCTCAATGCTGGCCAGGCGTTGTTCAATCCTCTGGGTAGCTTCAAGAATTTGTTCTCCAAAGCTCTTTGGCTTAGCTGCTGCTGCTGCTGCCTCTTTGTCAGCTTTAGCCTTCTTCGCAGCTTCGATTTTGGCCTGTCCTTCAACTGAGGTAGGATCCTCTTCATCCATCACAACTACGTTGTCCTCATGCTCTGGCTGCAGTGGCAAGTGCTTCCTATCCAACATGAATTTGCCCGTGCCAAACTTGGCGTTGATGAGCATCTGAATCTGTGGAGCAAACCCACACGACCTCTTCTGGTCAGCTGCAGTCCTCTTAATGGTCTCTACCATCAAGTCCATCACCTTGAAAGGTGCCTTCTCATCGAGAATGTGCAGCATGTTGATAGAATAGCCTCGAATCATGCGGTGGTCTCCAGACTTAGGCATCAATGTATGCCTCAGAATAGTGTTAGTGGTGGTCAGACCTGCCTGGAGATAGTACACTGAGCCAAGCTTCCATCCTTCCAAATCAGCAGCCGGGATCTCCTTGTACATGTTCTTCATGGAATCATGACTCTTCTTAGGAATCCCATAGACATCAATGTCGTCCTCTCTCTGCACTGGAGCGTTCAGAAGTTCTGCCCATTCTTCAACAGTCGAAGAAAACCTTTGACCTTCAGTCATCCAGGTGATCTTGCCATCAGGATAGAAGTGGGCTGTGGCATAGAACTGCATGATCATCTCGTCATTCCAAGCTGTCAGCTCTTGACCCACAAAATCAGCAACTCCACATGCAGTAATGCTCTCATGCACATGGGGAAAGAAGTCCCGGTGCTCTTCACTGTCAATATACTTCCAGTCAACATACCTGGTGTCAGCAACAATGGGCTTCTTATCCATCAGCACAGTCTCATAGAAATCCTGCTGCTCTCTGGTGTGGAATCTGGGGTCCACAGCAGTCCTTCTCCTTACAGCATATGGATCAGACTGTCTCCATAGCCTGAGACCTTTGTCCTTCCTTGCCTTCATGTCCTCAGCTTGAGGATGAGCATCATTGTGGAGTGGCAACTTGGGACGGAGCTTAAGCAACACATGCTCTTCATCTGATTCAGACGGTGGCATCTCACCTTTGTTCTTCTCAGAAGCTGGAATGCTTCTGGTTGTTCTCTTGGGCTTAGCTGGAGCTGCCTTGGCTTGAGCAGGCTTCTTGGGTTTAGAGGAGGCTTGAGCCCGAATAGCATCACCCATGAACTTAGCTTTCTGAGGAGGAGGCTGGGGTGCTTCTTCTTCTTCTTCTTCTGCAGCATCAACTTGAGGTTCAGCATATACTACCCTCTTCCTTTTGGAAGTCTTCTTTACCTTGCTTGGAGCAGGCTCTTCCAAGTTGAGCTTCTTTGCAACTGCTGACTGCTTTACTTTGCTTGTGCCTTTCCTTGACTGCTGCCCTTGGTGCTCTTTGGCAACCACATTCCTTTTTGGCTTGGAGGTAACTTCCTCAGCAACAAAGTCAGAGTCCTCATCATCAGAAGTTCTCTTCTTCCTGGTTCTGGTGGCTGCAGGAGGCAAACCACTAGGGGTGCTCCTCTCACCATCATCACTGGAGCTGCTAGCAGGACTTGTATCTGCCTCTGGAATTTCAGCAAACGGTGATTCAGACCTGTTCTGGCTGTCACTGACATCTGACATGGCTGAAAAACCTGTGAAAAGATAAGGTATAGGCAGAGTAGAAGAGTTATCACAACTGCAGAGGTTTTTGCAAAAAAATGAGTTCAAAACTTAGTTTTGAGTTTTCACAGAATGTATTTCGGTCAAACCGATTTCAAGTTTCGGTGAAACCGAAGTGTTCAACAGAAACCTACACACCACTTTCGGTCAGACCGAAATGGGTTTTGGTCCTACCGATAACTTAGGGTTTCACTGAAACTACGTTTCGGTCATTCCGATTGGCACAACTCGGTTAAACCGAATGATGCAGTGCAATGGCCAGAGGCCAAATCGGTCATTCCGAGTTTCAAAATCGGCTTCACCGAGATGCATTCCGTGAAAACCTAAACCTAAGAATTTTGCTCGAAACTAGAGGATCTGAACTAATGTATAGGGAATATCTCAAACGTGGATTGAATCATGGCAAGCCTATCGTGCAAGAATCGGATGGGGAGCACGAAAAGGGATCGGGATACACCCTAACTTGGTGGAATCCCTCTACGGCGGCAACGGTGGAGATGATTACCGTTGACGGCGGCGGAGACCTGCGGCGAGGGCGCACAGGCGACGACGGCGACGATCCGTAGACCAGGGCGACGGCAGCAGGGGTCTTGGGGGCGAACGGTTTGAAGAATTAAATCGCGCGCAGCCCTCAGGTATATATAACCCCATGCTGTCGGTGGGACCGAGTTGAAAAACTCGGTGTCACCGAGATGTATAACTGCTGTGCAGTTACGCATATCGGTCAGACCGAGAGTTTGAACTCGGTTTCACCGAGATGAAACCTAGATCAGTCTAAGCTTTTCGGTTGGACCGAAATTGAGAAGCCGGTCAGACCGAAATGGACTTAGAAGGTTTTGGAAGTCAGCCTTAGACGAATCGGTGGCTCCGAGTGCTCCTCACTCGGACTGTCCAAAAAAGACTTGTTCAAAGTTGTGATATGAGCATGAATAGAATTTGAGACAAGAAAGCATAGATAGCTAGGGAAAGGTGCTTAGGCATTCTTGTCCATCCATTTGGCCAGAAAAAGAAAACAAAACAATCAAAACAACAAATGGATGTCCTTGAATGGATAAAATCATGCATTCAACATGCTCACACAATAAGATAGCAACTGAAATATGTGTCAAACATGCACAACCAGCACTCTAGCTACTAGCACACAATTTGTCGATGACTAGGTCATCTATATATGAGTATATTGACTTAGGAGCCAAATGAGAACATTTGATCATAGGTCATACTCATCGTTTAAGCACAAGTGGGGTTACCACTTTTACATAAAGCATTTATGTGTTCACATCATTTGGAGATGCTTTAGCTCAATTTTTAGAGCAAAGCTCCCCCTAGATGTGAGAACCCCTTTCAAAGGGTCAAACGAACCTTGGGTTGTCGTAGAAGACTTCATGTAGATGTTGAAGATGTGGATGCTCAATGTTGATGCAGATCATCAAGAGTTGGGAGCAATCCTTTGGGTTAGGGCACTTTCAATACCTACATGGGTTAGTCCCACAAGGAACAAACAAGAATATCCATAGACATAGAGTGAAGTACACAAAAGATGATGTCCATGAAAGCAATGATTACCTTGTCCCTTGACTTACCAACAAGAGGGTTTGTGACTCCATGAACTAGTGCATGATGTGGAAGTTGATTGCACAAGTTCTTGCCAAAATGAATATGAGTGAAGTTTGTTGGCGGAGTCACCCTCAAGAACCTACTAGTTCTTCTTCTTTGGGATCCACATCATCTTGATGGGAATCCTTGGTGTTGTAGTTGAGCTTGACGAAGTAGAACTTGATGTGTCCTTGGGAACCCACTTGACCATGGCTTGAGGTGCTTCAATGAATGCATCAATCTCCTCTTGAAGCTTGTCCTTGGCCTTTAGCTTGTGGTCTTGTGGTGGAAGATCATCTTGAGCTTGTTCCACATTGGAAGAAGTAGGCATACTTCTCCTTTTGTGAAACAAACTGTGGAGTAGGGTATTGACCTTCTTCCCACTCAACACCTTCGGCGTTGAACTTTCGCTCAAAACCAATCCCTTGATTCTTCCGGTGTCTTCCTTGTTTGCGAATAATCTCCTCAAAGTTCTTGCTTCCGGCAAGACTCTTGTAGACACCTTTCTCTATGATTTCCTTCAATAAGCTATTTTCTTGCTCAAGTGTAACTTGGCTTGAAACATTGTTAGTGGAATCAAGAGAACTACTAGAAGTAACAACATTTGATTTAACATTGTCATTGTTACTACTAGAGGAAGAATTTTTCTTATATTTGTCATGCTTAGTCTTAATAGGTGGCAAGAAATTAGACAAGAGAAGTCGTTTGGCAAGATATGAAGAACTCTTCTTTCGAAGATCGTCATTGATCGCTTTTAGAAACTCATGTTCTTGCTCTAGAGTGAGCTTCTCGAAGCGTAGCTTCTCATGAGATCTTAGGAGCTCTCTATGATCTTCTTGAGTTGTTTCATGAGCTAACTTAAGAGTGTTTAGTTCTTTAGTTAGACGCTCAATCTCCTTCATAGCATTGTCATTCGACTGTTCTCGACTATAAAGACTACTAGCATTTTCATCATTACTAAGCTCACTAGATTTATCATGCAAGAGCTCATCTTCACCAAGCAAGTCATCCTCATCACTATCAAAGTCAATGAATTCAGGGTGTGTTACCTTGGGGCCTTTAGCCATGAAGCATCTTCCAATTCCCTCATTTGGTGAATCAAATAAGTCGTAGGAGTTGGAGTTGGAGGATACGAGTGCAAGTCCGGCAACACCTTCATCTTGACTATAGTCGGAGTCGGAGTGATAGCTTCCATCGGATTGATTGTCAGAGTCGGAGCCGGAGACCCATTCACCTACATGAGCTTGATGTCTTCTTCTTGTGTGGCTCCTTGATGACTTGTCTTTCCTCTCCGAATCCTTGCTTCTCCGAGAGGGTCTTCGTTCATAACGATCATCTCTGCTCCTTCTCTCTCTCCGAGGTGACTCATCTCTTGCTCTTCTTCTTGGAGATTCTTCTCTTCTCTTGTGGGGAGCCGTACACTCATTTGAGAAGTGTCCGGGTCTTCCACAATTGTAGCAGTTTCGATCACGACTAGAAGATCTCTTTTCATCATATGATCTAGACTTTGAGCTTCTTTCTTTGCCTCTATTCTTGTAGAACTTGTTGAAGTTCCTGACCATTAGGCTTATCTCTTCATTGGAAATTAGCTTGTCACTTGAGGTAGTAGGAGCATCACTTGTAGCTTTGTAAGCACCACTTGACTTGTTGTGAAGCTCTTCCTTATCCTTAAGTGTCATCTCATGAGCAACAATTCTTCCAATGACTTCAGTTGGCTTGAGGGTCTTGTAGTTTGGCATCATTTGGATCAAAGTGCACACGGTGTCATATTTTCCATCCAAAGCTCTGAGAATCTTCTTAATGATGAATCGGTCGGTCATTTCTTCGCTTCCTAAGCCGGCAATCTCATTTGTGATGAGAGCGAGCCTAGAGTACATTTCAGCGACTCCTTCACCATCCTTCATCTTGAACTTGTCAAGTTGACCTTGAAGAATATCTAGCTTTGATTCCTTCACAGATTCATTACCTTCGTGCATTTCGACCAAAGTATCCCAAATCTCTTAAGCATTCTCAAGACGGCTGATTTTGTTGAACTCCTCGGGACACAAAGCATTGAAGAGAATGTCACAGGCTTGAGCATTGTTTTGCAACATCCGCAACTCTTCCGGTGTAGCTTCGCGATCCGGAACTTTTCCTTCCTCGAAGAATTCACCTTGCATACCAACACAAATAATGCCCCATGCGGCTGGGTTATGACCAAGAATATGCATTTTCATTTTATGCTTCCAACTAGCAAAATTTGTACCATCAAAGTAAGGACCTCTACGATAATTACCCTCACTAGACGCCATACTCTCCTAGGTTGTGAAACCAAGCTTATGGAGTCCAATGCAATGGAAACCAAAACAATGGAGACCAAAGCTCTGATACCACTTGTAGGATCGAAAGTAGGTCTAGAGGGGGGGTGATTAGACTACTTGACAATATAAAAAATCTGCCTTTAGATCATGCAATGTTTTTGGCAGTTTCACAATTAAGATCAATTCAAGTATCACCCTACACATGCAATTCTAGAGTATAAGCAGCGGAAAGTAAATTGCACATGTAAAAAAGAGGTGGAGAAGATCAAACGCAGTTTGGTGACACGAAGATTTTTGTCGTGGTTCCGATAGGTGGTGCTATCGTACATCCACGTTGATGGAGACTTCAACCCACGGAGGGTAACGGCCTAGCGAGTCCACGGAGGGCTCCACCCACGAAGGGTCCACGAAGAAGCAACCTTGTCTATTCCATCATGGCCTACGCCCACGGAGGACTAGCCTTACTCGGGGTAGATCTTCACGAAGTAGGCGATCTCCATGCCCTTACAAACTTCTTGGTTCAACTCCACATCTCGAAGACGGAGGCTCCCAAGCGACACCTAACCAATCTAGGAGGCACCACCCTCCAAAAGGTAATAGACGGTGTTGATGATGATGAACTCCTTGCTCTTGTGCTTCAAATGATAATCTCCCCAACACTCAACTCTCCTCACTGATATGGCTGTGGTGGAAGAAAGGTTTGAGTGGAAAGCAACTTGGGAAGGCTAGAAATCAAGTTTCATATGGTAGGAATGGAATGGCTTGATCTCAACACAAGGGTAGGTGGTTCACTTCTCAGAAAGTGTATGGTAGGAGTGGTAGACTTTCTGATGGCTCTCTCCACGAATGAAGAGGGGGTGGAGGGGTATATATAGCCTCCACACAAAATCCAACCGTTACACACACATTTGACCAATCTCGGTGAGACCGAAGTTAAAACTCGGTCAGACCGAAAGTTCAAATATAGTGAACGTTGGGATTTTCGGTGGGACCGAAAATACCATCTCGGTGTGTCCGAAGTGAGTCAAAGGTTGGAGCTTGCCATCTCGGTGAGACCGAAAGTAACAACTCGGATATTCCGAAGTGATGTCAATTGGTTACAGAAGGTTGGCAGTCCATTTTCGGTGAGACCGAAACTCAAAATCGGATGGACCGAGAAATTAGGGTTTGGGAGAATAACTGAGGTGGTTCATCTCGGTGGGACTGAGTTTGCAGAATCGGTTTGTCCGAGATTACTTATGAGTGTGTTAAGTAGTGAAAAGTGCTGATAGTTGAGGGAGATAGATCACCAAGCACTTGAGCAACCAGATCATTAACACAACCTCATCCCCTTTTAATAGTATTGGCTTTTCCTATGGACTCAATGTGATCTTTGATCACTAAACCAAAAATAGAGTCTTGAGCTTTTGCCAATGCTTGTCTTAGCATTTTGAGGGGTCCACTTCTTCAGACATTTCCATACCCATATCATAGAACTTTTCTGAAATGATTCTCAAGTAAATATTAGTTCAATGATATATATGTTGTTATTAATTACCAAAACCACCCGGGGATTAGTTGCACTTTCAATCGCGAAGAAGTTCGACTACATCAACCGGGTCACTAGACACTTCCGCTCTCGGTCTACGAGGGTACGTAGACACACTCTCCCCTCTCGTTGCTATGCATCTAGTAGATAGATCTTGCGTGATCGTAGGAATTTTTTTGAAATACTACGTTCCCAACACAAAAACCTCTAGAAAATAACCTAGATCGGGAGTTCCGCCGCCGCAAGCCTCTGTTGCCACCGAAAACCAATCTAGACCCGTTCCGGCACCCTGCCAGAGGGGGAATCCCTCTCCGGTGGCCATCTTCATCATCCCGGCGCTCTCCATGACGAGAAGGGAGTAGTTCACCCTCGGGGCTGAGGGTATGTACTAGTAGCTATGTGTTTGATCTCTCTCTCTCTCTCGTGTTCGTGAGATGGCACGATCTTGATGTATCGCGAGCTTTGCTATTATAGTTAGATCTTATGATGTTTCTCCCCCTCTACTCTCTTGTGATGAATTGATTTTTCCCTTTGAAGTTATCTTATCGGATTAAGTCTTTAAGGATTTGAGAACACTTGATGTATGTCTTGCATGTGCCTATTGCTACCTCTTGAGCTTGTGTTGTATTCCCTTGAAGAGGAAAGGGAGATGCAGCACAGTAGCGTAAGTATTTCCCTCAGTTTTTGAGAACCAAGGTATCAATCCAGTAGGAGACCACGCGCCAGTCCCTCGCACCTGCACAAACAAATAAGAACTTCGCAGCCAACACGATAAGGGGTTGTCAATCCCTTTACGGTCACTTACGAGAGTGAGATCTGATAGAGATGATAAGATAATATTTTTGGTATTTTTGGTATAGAAATAGAAAGTAAAGAAACCAAATAAACAATGGCGAAAGAAATTGGCTAGTTGACGCGAAAGTAATATGATAAAGATAGACCCGGGGACCATAGTTTTCTCTAGTGGCTTCTCTCATGATAGCGGTATTCTAGGGTGGGTAAACAAATTACTGTCGAGCAATTGATAGAAAAGCGAATAATTATGAGACTATCTAGGCATGATCATTTTATATAGGCATCACGTCCGTGACAAGTAGATCGAAACAATTCTGCATCTACTACTATTACTCCACACATCGACCGCTATCCAGCATGCATCTGGTGTATTGAGTTCATACGAACAGAGTAACACCTTAAGAAAGATGACATGATGTAGAGAGATAAATTCAAGCAATATGATGAAAACCCCATCTTTTTATCCTCGATGGCAACAATACAATACGTGCCTTGCTACCCCTACTGTCACTGGGAAAGGACACCGCAAGATTGATCCCAAAGCCAAGCACTTCTCCCATTGCAAGAACTATATATCTAGTAGGCCAAACCAAACCAATAATCCGAAGAGACTTGCAAGGATATTATGAGCACACATAAAAAGTTCAGAGAAGAACCAAATATCTTTCATAGATAACCTTGATCATATACTCACAGTTCATCGGATCTCGACAAACACACCTCAAAAAGAGATTACATCGAATAGATCTCCTCGAAGACCGAGGAGAACTTTGTATTGAGATCCACATAGAGAAGAAGCCATCTAGATACTAGCTATGGACCCGAAGGTCTATGGTAACTACTCACAACTCATGGTGAGGGCGATGATGTTGATGATGAAGGCCTCCGTGATGGACCCCCCTCCCGGAACAGGCTCCAAGATGGGATCTCCACGGGAACAGAAGCTACGGCGGTGGAATTAGGGTTTTCTCTCTGCGTATAGAGTTTCTGGGGTACGTAGGTATATATAGGAAGAAGGAGGGCTCCGGGGGCCGTGTGGGCTAGCCTGGAGGCAGGGGGCGCGCCCTGGGAATGGGGCGCCCCCCACCCTCGAGGGCTGGCACTTCGTCCCCTGACTTGGTCCCGAAGGTTCCCGAGCGTTATTTCCTCCAAAAATATCTCTCGTGAAGGTTTCATTCCATTTGGACTCCATTTGATATTCCTTTTCTGCAAAACCCTGAAATAGGCAAAAAAAACAGCAATCTGGACTGGGCCTTTGGGTTAGTAGGTTAGTCCCAAAAATGATATAAAAGTGAATGCTAAAGCCCATTAAACATCCAAGACTTCATAAATAATAGCATGGAACAATAAAAAATTATAGATACGTTGGAGACGTATCACGTATCTGTGGTGACAATGGGATGTCACGTGATCTACTTGGTGTATGTTTTGGTGATCAACTTGCGGGTTTTGTGACCTTGGGAATCTATGCATAGGGGTTGGCTCACATTTTCGTCTTGACTCTCCGGTAGAAACTTTGGGGCACTTTTTGAAGTTCTTTGTGTTGGTTGAATCTGACATTGTGTGATGCATATCGTATAATCATGCCCACGGATACTTGAGGTGATAATGGAGTATCTAGGTGACATTAGGGTATTGGTTGATGTGTTTCTTAAGGTGTTATTCTAGTACGAACTCTAGGATAAATCGAACGGAAAGAGTAGCTTCGTGTTATTTTACTACGGACTCTTGAATAGATCGATCAGAAAGAATAACTTTGAGGTGGTTTCGTACCCTACAATAATCTCTTCGTTTGTTCTCCGCTATTAGTGACTTTGGAGTGACTCTTTGTTGAATGTTGAGGGATAGTTATATGATCCAGTTATGTTAATATTGTTGAGAGAACTTGCACTAGTGAAAGTTTGAACCCTAGGCCTTGTTTCCTAGCATTGCAATACCGTTTACGCTCACTTTTATCATTAGTTACCTTGAATCACTTCGACGAGCGGTTTGTAAAAATTTCGCAAAAAACGTCCGCTGCATATCATGGTCAGCCGCACGTTTTTCAAAATTAACTAAAAACCATAAGGAATCTCAAAAACATTTCAACATATGAAAGTTGCACCTCGTTCGTAGATTTCCAGCGGTATATTACACGCATCGTTTCGACAAACGGTTAAAAAACTGAAGCTAAAACAGTACCAAAAATTGCAAAAAAATTGAAAAAACTGAATTCCGTGATTTACTAAATTTAAAACTGCTTTTAAACCGTTGCGAATTAGAGAAAACAATACATATGAAAAAGATGCACCTCGACGATATATTTCTAACGGTGTATCATGTGTTTCATTCCGATGAGCGACTTAGAAGAAAACATGAAAAAACGCTCGCTGTCATTCGTTGTGAGCCGCAGATTTTCCAAACTGCTCTTAAACTATGATGAATTTTGAAAAGTGTTCAACATGGCGAAGTTGCGTCTACTCCATAGCTTTTCAACGGTATATTACACGCATATTTCCGATAAACGGTTAAAAAACTAGAGCAAAAAGGTACACAAAAAACAACACGTATAGTTTTTTCGAAACAAAAGTTCACCTTTCGTTGTGTTGCAGTGCCCTCGCGTTGTGCGTGCAGTGCCCTCGCGTTGTGCGTGCTGTGCGGAAGTGTTATATATATATATATATATAGTGTGCGAATAACTTTGGAAGTTGGTCGTTGGACAAAGCCAATCCGACGGTACAGAGATGGAAAATCCAAGCACTAGTGGCCATTGGATATCATCTACATTCCACCAGATTCTGCCACATGTACAATCTAGAATACTACATGGTTGAACTTAAGCATAATGCACAAACCTCAAAACACAAGCACTTCTCCTTTGTTCTCTAGAATCTTCCATATCTTAATTGCCCAAACTTTTTTTTTCTAAATGAACTGTCAGCTTTTGTTTTTTTACTTTATGCTTTACAATGTACAATTCCATGAATCTTAATATAGATTTTTGTATAAAACTAATTGATTTTGGATGTGATGAACTATAAGAATTAAACGAACATCTACATCATGCATGTATGACTCAAAGCTTACATGCTATAGTGTGGTATTTATTCATAATTTGGCTACCAATTCTCAAGTGTGCAATGCACGTGTACCTTCCTAGTATCAATAGGAAACTATCATGGCCAAACCCTTCTCGTTGTTGGGTCAAAGGAAAAAATAACCCATTAAAACATAGTAGGTTTATATAATCGCCATGACAGGTCAAGTCAATCATTCTTTAATTTTTTGGAGCAAAAAATAACCCGTAAAAACATAGTATACAAATTAGCAAAACAAGGATCCTAAGGTTTATATAATTGCCATGGTAGGTCACTATAGAGATATAATATATCTCTATAATGACTGTGTCATGCATTTAGATGATGCTTGAGATATGCAACTTCCCACCGGGTCACCCATCCTTGGACTACTCCGGCCCGAGCACACTTAACTTATATGTTCTATTCGACTAGGCTTGTGGATGGGAAGCCGGACCTTGCTGATAAGAATTGCCTCCTTGCCATTAAGGCGTTTCATGCTGGTCACCCTATGGGACCTACTCCCTCCTATCACACACATTTGTGCTTTTAGAAACTATGTGTGATATTTTACATGGTCGGTGTGTCGCCGGTAGCCTTCAATGAGCACTGACACTGGTAGCGGGAAAATGATGGGAGAAGAGGTGGGAAACCGATGAGAAGAGTGGCAAGAAACGGTAGCCTATTTTGAAAACCTAGTAGAGAAGGAAGCGTGAGCTAGCACGACGCATGCGCACATTGCTTACCCATGTACTACAGGTGCTGTCGAAAGGGCTCAGGGTTGTCGTTCGATCTAGGAGCATCCATGGTGCACACATACGATCCGTGGGGTTTGGGTTCTGGCCAATCAGAACGCACGACTCAGATCGCGCGTGCAGCAGGGGGGAAGAATATCATACGAAAACCAACATTCGGTGGAAACCGGCGAAAACCACGAGAAAATGATGTTTGGAAGTTTAAAAAATGAAAAAAAATGCGAGAAGTTAAGATGATGATGTTTAATTGCCACACAAAATTTCAAGTTGAAACACATTACGAGATGTGAGCTTTGAAAAAGACAAAATCAGCGTTGAATACTGCTGAATAGTAATGTCACTATTCAGGGCTGAATTTGTCTTTTTCATAGCTCACATCTCGTAATGTTTTTCAACTTGAAATTTTGTGTCGCAATAAAACATCACCTTCTTAACATCCCACATTTTTTTTCAGATTTTTATGAAACTTTAAAATATGGTTTCCACGAAGTTTTCATTGAATATCGGCTTTCATGAGTGAACCGTGTGCTATTTGAAAACATTTCGTGAGAAGAATCATGAGTGAAACCTGGCATGGTGTCATGACATGGCACTTATATGTCGAGAATTTTTTTTCGTCCATTGTGGCGCAAGTTTTATTACAAGCCTCTTACAAACCGAAGCTTCTCTCAAAGAAGCCTCGTGGTTCCGATAGGGAAACTTGTCCCCCTTGTGGGCGAAACGTAATCATTGCCTTTTTTCGCCTTGTATTTTCTTGTATGGGCAACATGGAATAACAGGATACCCGTGCTGAAATTTAAACTTATTCACGGTTCGTTTGGCCTTTTTATACATTAATTGAGTTTCCTAGGCATTTAATGCCCATAATTCAAATCTGAACGTCGAATACATGCTCCAGTTCACCAAAATGGCTGGAAAAATTATACATGTGTCCTTGGGTGCATGTTTAGGTCCCATGCCAGGAATGGGAATGAATTACAACCGTACCCGCGTCCTGGCTCGTCTTCAAACATTTGGAATCTCGGTTTTTAAGTCCCCATAAATCCAAAACTCACCAGATAGTCATCAAAGGTGGCACGGTGTCACGTCATGGCACATATATGTCGTGGTAAAAACATTGTCCAATTTGGGCCAAGCTTTATTACAAACCTCTTACGAAAACCGGAGCTTCACTCAAAGAAGCCTCGTGGTTTTGAAAGGGAAACGTGTTCCCCTTGTGGGCGAAACGTAATCACTGCCTCTTTTCGCCTTGTATTTTCTTCCCCGGGCAACATGGAATGACATGATATCCGTGCTGAAATTTAAACTTATTCAGGGTTCGTTTGACCTTTTTATACACTAATTGAGTTTCCTAGGCATTTAATGTCCATAATTCGAATTTGAACTACAAATACATGCTCTAGTTCACCAAAATGGCTAGAAAAATTATAGATGTGTCCTTGGGTGCATGTTTAGGTCCCATGCTAGGAATGGGAACGAATTACAACCGTACCGATGTCCTGGCTCGTCCTCAAACATTTCGAATCTCGGTTTTTAAGTCCCCATAAATCCAAAATTCACCAGAAAGTCATCAAAGGTGGCATGGTGTCACGTCATGGCACATATATGTCATGGTAAAAACATTGCCAATTTAGGCCAAGCTTTATTACAAACCTCTTACAAACCGAAGCATGTCGCAAGAACCCTCGTGGTTTCGATAGGGAAATGTGTCCCCTTGTGGGCCAAACGATAATCAATCCCTCTTCTAGCCTCGTATTTTCTTTTACACGCGACACGGAACAACGAGAGATGCACGCTGAACTTTGAAATTATTCAGGGTTCGTTTGACCTTTTTTATTCATTAATTGAGTTTTCTAGGCATTTAATGTCCATAATTCAAATCCGAACTACAAATACATGCTCCAGTGCTCCAAAATGGCTAGAATAAATGTACATGTTTCCTTGGGGTGCATGTTTAGGTCACATGGAACGAATGGGAATGAATTCAATCGTCTCACCGTCCTGGCTAGGCCACAAACATTGCGAATCTCGGTTTTTAAATCTCTGTAAATCCAAAACTCACGAGGAAATCATGAAACTTGGCATGGTGTCACTACATGGTACATATAATTGTCCAATTTGGGCGAAGCTATATTACAAGCCTCTTACAAACTGGAGCCTATCGCAACCCTCGTGCTTCCTGTAGGGAAACATGCCCCTCTTGTGGGCGAAACGATAATCGATGTCTCTTCTTGCCTTGAACGTTGTTTTCTATAGGCAACATAGAATAACAGGAGTGTCGGGCTGAAATTTGAAACTATTCAGGGTTCGTTTGGCCATTGTATATATATTACTAATTACTAAGTTTTCTACGCATTTAATGTAGTCCATAATTCAAATTTGAACTACAAGCACATGCTCCAGTGAAGCAAAATGGGTGGGAAATCGTACATGTGTCATTGGGTGCATGTTTAGGTCTCATTTAAGGAATGGGAACGAATTAAAAACTTGTCGTCGTCCGGAAACATTGAGAATCTCGGTTTTTAAATCCCTGTAAATTAAAAACTCACCCAAAAAACATGAAACTTGGCATGGTTTCATGACATGGCACATATATACAGTGGTAAAAAATGTCCAGTTTGAGAAGAGGCACACACATTAGTAGCCAACGAAGTCCATTTTTAAACAAAAAGCTGACACATTAATATCGCAAATGGTTGTATTATATTAACCATGTAGAAATTTAACCATACTTAGTGGCATGCGTGCAACTATTTGATTAGATTGGACGAGCGCGAGAAGTCCGCCGTGCAGGCTCGACGGGACACGTGCGAGCTGTCGGCGTCCTGCGAACCAGGGCACCCAGACTTGCCTGTCTGCGGGCCGCGACGCGCTCCTACAAGCAGCCTGGTACGGCCCAGATGATCGACCAGCTACTCAAGACCCTCGCGAGGGGCCAGGCCTCGCGAGGGGAATGACGCCAAGACCCCCACGTGAGCGGCCTCGGCAAGGCGTTCCGGAGGGGCGGAGAATCCAAGGCCAAGCCTGCCTCAGGAGGAGGCAGTGAGGTCAGCAGTGACACACTGCGCCAGCGAGTGCCAGTGTCCGCCAGCGGCACAGTTGCCATTTCGGTGCAAAGGAGACATCGCAGCCGTTGGTTCCCAAAGAGCAGGGCAAAGGTTTCCTCTTTGGTGCAACGAGACTGAAGACCGCAAGGACGATAAGGAGGATGTCACCGTCGAGCCCACCACCGTGCCACCGCCTGATCCTTTTGCAGGCGGAGACTGCTTTTGTCAGGGTAGGAACGTCCTTGTGTTCCCGCTGAAATATGGGCGTTGTGGAATCCCTTCCCGCCTAAACATTTCGGGGGAAGAGGATTGTGTCCGCCTATATAAGTAGCTAGGATTCCCATTGAGAGGGAGGGATCGACTCACACACACTCGACCACCGCACAAGGAGCAAGAACACTAGCCTCCTGACCCTCCTGAGCTCAGGAACCCTTGTACCAGTTCATACTCTAGCTCACCCGGGGCCAATCCACCAAAGCAGGAAGGAGGGTATTACACCTCGCGGTGGCCCGAACCTGGATAAACTATTGTGTGTTTTTTCGTTGTTTACTTGAATCCTTCCACCGAGACGAGAGCGAGGCGCTAGGTAGATGTGAGTGGGAGAGATCATCATTCACGCCCCTGTGTTCAAACTTAACGGGTTTTGCGGAGCCCTGAATCCGACATTTGGCGCGCCAGGTAGGGGGCGTGTTGAAATCTCGCCTCTTCGATGACCTCGTCGCGGACTTTGGTTGACTTGCCCGATGATCGGCAAGCCATCGAAAATAAATGGATATTCAAGAGGAAGACCGACGCAGACGGTAATGTTACTGTTTACAAAGCTCGACTTGTTGCGAAAGAGTTTCGACAAGTTCAAGGAGTTGACTACGATGAAACTTTCTCACCCATAGCGATGCTTAAGTCTGTCCGAATTATGTTAGCAATTGCCGCATTTTATGAAATTTGGCAAATGGATAACAAAAATGCGTTCTTTAATGGATTTATTAAAGAAGAGTTGTAAATGATGCAAGCAGAAGGTTTTGTCAGTCCTAAACGTGCTAGCAAAATGTGCAAGCTCTAGCGATCCATCTATGGACTGGTGCAAGCATCTCAGAGTTGGAATATACGCTTTGATAAGTTGATCAAAGCATATAGTTTTATACAGACTTGCCGTGAAGCCTGTATTCACAAGAAAGTGAGTGGGAGCACTACATCCTTTTTGATAAGTATATGTGAATGACATATTGTCGATCGGAAATGATGTAGAATTTTCTGGAAAGCATAAAGGAGTGTTTGAAAGGAGTTTTTCAAAGAAAGACCTCGGTGAAGCTGCTTACATATTGAGCATCAATATCTATAGAGATAGATCAAGACGCTTGATAAGGTTTTTCAATGAGTACATACCTTGACAAGTTTTTTGAAGTAGTTCAAAATGGAACAGTCAAAGAAAGAGTTCTTGCATGTGTTGCAAGGTATGAAGTTGAGTAAGACTCAAAACCCGACCACGGCAGAAGATAGAGAAAGAACGAAAGTCATTCCCTATGCCTCAGCCACAGACTCTTTAAAGTATGCCATGTCGTGTACCAAACCTATTGTGTACCTTGCCATGAGTTTGGCAAGGAGGTACAAAAGCGATCCAAGAGTAGATCACTAGACAACGGTCAAAATTATCCTTATTTACTGGATGACTAAGGAAATATTTCTCGGTTATGGAGGTGATAAATATTTCGTCGTAAAGATTTATGTCGATGCAAGCTTTGACACCGATCTGGATGACTCTGAGTCTCGATCTGGATACATATTAAAAGTAGGAGCATTTAACTAGAGTAGCTCAGTGCAGAGCATTGTAGACATAGAAATTTGCAAAATACATACGGATCTGAATGTGGCAGACCCATTGACTAAACCTCTCTCACAAGAAAAACATGATCACACCTTAGTACTCTTTGGGTGTTAATCACATGGCGATGTGAACTAGATTATTGACTCTAGTAAACCCTTTGGGTATTGGTCACATGGCGATGTGAACTATAAAGTGTTAAGTCACATGGTGATGTGAACTATTGGTGTTAATCACATGGTGATGTGATCTAGATTATTGAATCTAGTGCAAGTGGGAGACTGAAGGAAATATGCCCTAGAGGCAATAATAAAGTTATTATTTATTTCCTTATATCATGATAAATGTTTATTATTCATGCTAGAATTGTATTAACCGGAAACTTAGTACATGTGTGAATACATAGACAAAACAGAGTGTCCCTAGTATGCCTTTACTATACTAGCTCATTGATCAAAGATGGTTATGTTTCCTAGCCATAGACATGAGTTGTCATTTGATCAAACGGGATCACATCATTAGGAGAATGATGTGATGGACAAGACCCATCCATTAGCTTAGCACTATGATCGTTTAGTTTTACTGCTATTGCTTTCTTCATGACTTATACATGTTCCTATGACTATGAGATTATGCAACTCCCGAATGAGTTAGTCACGAGATGATGTATTACGGAACCAGTAAAGAGACTTGCCGGTAACAAGATTGAACTAGTTATTGAGATACCGACCATCGAATCTTGGGCAAGTAACATACCGATGACAAAGGGAACAACGTATGTTGTTATGCGGTTTGACCGATAAAGATCTTCATAGAATATGTAGGAACCAATATGAGCATCCAGGTTCCGCTATTGGTTATTGACCGAAGATGAGTCTCGGTCATGCCTACATAGTTCTCGAACCCGTAGGGTCCGCACGCTTAACGTTTGATGACGATCGGTATAAGAGTTTATGAGTTTTGATGTACCGTAGGTAGTTCGGAGTCCCGGATGAGATCACAGACATGACAAGGAGTCTCAGAAAGTCCGAGACGTAAAGATTGATATATTGGACGACTATATTCGGACACTGGAAGTGTTCTGAAAAGTTTCGAAATTTACCGGAGTGCCGGGGGGGTTATCGGAACCCCCCGGGGGAAAGTTGGGCCCTAGTGGGCCTTAGGGAAGAAAGAGGGCAGCAGCCCAGAGGTGGCGCGCCCCCTCCCAAGGAGTAGTCTGAATTGGACTAGGGGAGGGGGTCCGCGACCCCTCTTTCCCTCTCCTTCTCTCCCTCTCTTTCCTTCCCCCTTCTCCTTCTTGGTGATTCCTACTAGGAATAGGATTGCAACCATATTCCTAGTAGGATTGCTCCTCTTGGCGCGCCATTGGAGGGCCAGCCGGCCTCCCCCCTTTCTCCTTTATATACGGGGGCAGGGGGCACCCTAGGACACACAAGTTGATCTCTCCAGTCGTGTGCGGTGCCCCCTCCGCAGAAACACACCTCGGTCATATCGTTGCAGTGCTTAGGCGAAGCCCTGCGCCGGTAACTTCATTATATCCGTCACCACGCTATCGTGTTGACGAAACTCTCCTGTGAAGCTCAACTGGATCAAGAGCTCGTGGGACGTCATCAAGCTGAACGTGTGCTGAACACGGAGGTGTCGTACGTTCGATGCTTGATCTGTTGAATCGCGAAGAAGTTCGACTACATCAACCGCGTCACTTGACGCTTCCGCTTTCGGTCTACAAGGGTACGTAGACACACTCTCCCCCTTGTTGCTATGCATCTGGTAGATAGATCTTGCATGATCGAAGGAAAATTTTGAAAATACTACGTTCCCCAACATCCGGCACCCTGCCGAAGGGGGAATCCCTCTCCAGTGGCCTTCTTCATCATCCCGACACTCTCCATGACGAGGAGGGAGTAGTTCACCCTCGGGGCTGAGGGTATGTACCAATAGCTATGTGTTTGATCTCTCTCTCTCGTGTTCTTGAGATGGCATGATGTTGATGTATCGCGAGCTTTGCTATTATAGTTGGATCTTATGATGTTTCTCCCCCTCTACTCTCTTGTGATGAATTGAGTTTTCCCTTTGAAGTTATCTTATCGGATTGAGTCTTTAAGGATTTGAGAACACTTGACGTATGTCTTGCATGTGCGTATCTGTGGTCACAATGGGATATCACGCGATCTACTTGATGTATGTTTTGGTGATCAACTTGCGGGTTCCGTGACCTTGGGAATCTATGCATAGGGGTTGGCACACGTTTTCGTCTTGACTCTCCGGTAGAAACTTTGGGGCACTCTTTGAAGTTCTTTGTGTTGGTTGAATAGATGAATCTGAGATTGTGTGATGCATATCGTATAATCATGCCCACGGATACTTGACGTGACAATGGAGTATCTAGGTGACATTGGGGTTTTGGTTGACGTGTGTCTTAAGGTGTTATTCTAGTACGAACTCTAGGATAGATCGAACGGAAAGAATAGCTTCGTGTTATTTTACTACGTACTCTTGAATAGATCGATCAGAAATAATAACTTTGAGGTGGTTTCGTACCCTACAATAATATCTTCATTTGTTCTCCGCTATTAGTGACTTTGGAGCGACTCTTTGTTGCATGTTGAGGGATAGTTATATGATCCAGTTATGTTATTATTGTTGAGAGAACTTGCACTAGTGAAAGTATGAACCCTAGGCCTTGTTTCCCAGCATTGCAATACCGTTTACGCTCACTTTTATCATTAGTTACCTTGCTGTTTTTATATTTTCAGATTACAAAAACCTATATCTACCATCCATCTCTTTGCCAAAATAGTGCACCTATACAATTTACCATTGTATTGGGTGTGTTGGGGACACAAGAGACTCTTTGTTATTTGGTGGCGGGGTTGTTTGAGAGAGACCATATTCATCCTACGCCTCCCACGGATTGATAAACCTTAGGTCATCCACTTGAGGGAAGTTTTCTACTGTCCTACAAACCTCTGCACTTGGAGGCCCAACAATGTCTACAAGAAAAAGTTTGCGTAGTAGACATCAAGCTCTTTTTTGGCGCCGTTGCCGGGGAGGTGAGTGCTTAAAGGTATATCTTTAGATCTTGCAATCGAATATTTTAGTTTCTTGTTTTATCACTAGTTTAGTTTATAAAAGAAAACTACAAAAAAATGGAATTGAGGTTGCCTCAATGCTTCATCTTTTTAATATCTTTCGTGAAAATGATGGGAAGGAAAATTGTGCCCAAGTACTAGAAGAAGAATGTATTAAAATGTTTGGCACTAAATACTTGAACAATGAACATGATTGCAATGTTGTTAGTGTGAATTCTTCGAATATCCATAGTACTAATGACGATTGCACTAGTCATGATGAAAATATCTCATATAAGCATGTCAATTTTTGTGGAGTGCATAGAGTTTGCAAGTACACACCAAATAGGGAAGATAGATTTTGAAAGAGGCATAAGTATTTAGAAACTAAATGGTTGCAAGAAAGGCTAGATGTTTGTGCTGAAAATTCAAATTTTCTTAGCCGTACTTGTGAACTTTGCCATGAACATGGTCATTTAAATCTCCAATGCAAATTATTTCATGATCGAATCGTGTCCAAAAATTGTGATGACTTGATTTCCCTTGCACATCATAATGAACTTAGATTGCTTGTGTGTTATGAAGAAATAAAACGTATAACTAAGAATCTTCAAGAATTTGTCCTTGATAAAGTTCTTGATTTTGATCTAGAGGAAATTTATATGTATTGTGCGCTGAATTGCATTGAAAATCCTTATATTTCCAATTACATAAAGACAAGAAGACAAATAGAAGATGAAGATAATACTAATAAAAGGGAAGAGATTTCCCAATATCCTCCTATTCTTTCTTATGATGAATCGGGTAACGAGGAGGAGCCTTCTATTCAACCAATCTCATTAATAAGGAGCTCCAAAAAGAGGATTAAACTCACACATGATGCGAAGAAGAAAAAGAAAAGACGAAGAAGCAAAGGTAAAAAAGTATCCCTTCCAAATGATGTTGCTCCAATTACTCATTGTGATGATGATAATTGCTATACTATCGGTGCTTTCCATACTATTAATGATGAGAGTGATTATGCTTATGATATGAAAAGGCCCAAGCTTGTGGATGCTATGTTTGATGAGAATGACATGTTTGAGAATTTATTTACTGCAATTAATGTTTGTCCCAAGTTTGGGGATGCAACGTTTGATGAAGATGATATTTTTAGCCTCCCAAGTTTTGATATGCAAATTTATTATGATGATAGCATGCCTCCTATTTATGATGATTATTGTGATGACACTTATGCTATAAAAAAGTAGTGATGACTATATTTACAAACTTGTCATGATTATGATTACCCTTTTTCTGAACATTACTCTTTTAATGTGGAAACAATTTATAGTATTCGAGTTTCTTATGATACTCTCACTATTCCGAATGAGAAGAATTTTGCTTATGTGGAGAGTAGTAAATTTTATATGCTAGTAGATCATGAAAAGAATGCTTTATGTGATGGTTATATTGTCGAATTCATTCATGATGCTACTGAAAATTATTTTGAGGGAGGAACATATGCTTGTAGGAATTGCAATAATATCAAGTTTCCTCTCTATGTGTTGAAAATCTTGAAGCTATGCTTGTTTTGCTTTCCTATGCCAGTTGCTTCTTGTTCCCATAAGTTGTTTGCTCACAAAATCCCTATGCATAGGAAGTGGGTTAGACTTAAATGTTCTAGTTATATTCTTCATGATGCTCCAGTTATATTTCAATTCTTATCTTTTATTCGAGCATCATTGAAATCACCATGCCTAGCTAAAAGGCATTAAAGAAAAGCGCTTGTTGGCAGACAACCCACTATTTACCCTTACTATTTTTGTGTGTCCACATTATTAAGCTATTGTAGTAATCATGTTTTATAACTTTTTTTCAATAAAGTGCCAAGTAGAACCTTTGGGAAGACTTGGGTGAAAGTCTTTGTGATCTTGCTGTAAAAACCAGAAACTTCACACTCACGAGATTAGCTACCATATTTTACTGGAGAGTGTTTTTTGCTTGATTATTTTTGCAGATGATCAATAGAAAAATTCCTCACGTACACCAATTTATTTCCAAATTTTTTTGAGTTACAGAAGTATTCGAAAGTTACAGATTGCTACAGACTGTTCTGTTTTTGACAGATTCTGTTTTCTATGTGTTGTTTGCTTATTTTGATGAATCTATGAGTAGTATCGGAGGGTATGAACCTTAGAGAAGTTGGAATACAATAGATATTACACCAATATGAATTTAGAATGAGTTCACAACGGTACCTAAGTGGTGGTTTTATTTTCTTATACTAACGGAGCTTACAAGATTTTCTGTTAAGTTTTGTGTTGTGAAGTTTTCAAGTTTTGGATAAGGATTTGATGGACTATGGAACAAAGAGTGTCAAGAGCCTAAGCTTGGGGATGCCCAAGGCACCCCAAGGTAAAATTCAAGGACAACCAAAAGCCTAAGCTAGGGGATGCCCCGGGAAGGCATCCCCTCCTTCGTCTTCGTCTATTTGTAACTTTACCTGAGGCTATATTTTTATTCACCTCATGCTATGTGTTTTGCTTGGAGCGTCAATTTTTTTTGCTTGATATTTGAATAATATCCCAAGATCTGTAATTCTTAAATGTTAGAGAGTCTTCACATCGTTACATAATTTCTCAACTACTCATTGATCTTCACTTATATCTTTCAAAGTAGTTTGTAGTTTGCTCTAGTGCTTCACTTATATCTTTTTAGAGCACGGAGGTGGTTTTATTTTGAAGAAATAGATGAACTCTCATGCTTCACTTATATTTTTTTGAGAATCGTTTATAACAGCATGGTAATTTCTTTGCTTATGGATTTAGTCCTAATATGATGGGCATCCAAGAGGGATATAATAAAAACTTTCATATAAAGTGCATTGAATATTATGAGAAGTTTGTGTAATGCCCAGGATGGAATTATACCTCCTACGTGTCGAGGCACGACTTAAAGGCATAAGTCCATCCTAGAATGATCTCAAGTTTGGTAATCTTTGCACAACTCATGTAAAAGGGGGAAAGTAAACTGAAAATAGTTGGCTTACAATCGCCACGTCACAGAATAACAGTACAAGTCTCAAACATCATACAATAAGATCACTACAACCCTCTAAGGGCAAAATCCAAATGTCAAAGTACCAAACTCAGATAAATAAAACAACCACAGGCGGATCGAATCCTAGTAAGAGACTCCACTACTGATCGTCCGGGTAGCGCACGTAGTAACGACTACGCTCCTCGTCGTACTCCCAATCCAGCTCGGTGCCATCACCTGGATAGCTCACGGCTGGACCTGCATCTGGTGTGTGAAGTAACTGTGAGCCACAGAGGACTCAGCAATCCCGTTCCCGGGTAACAGAACTATCAAAGCCTTTAGGTGAGGAAAGGCTGAAGAAAGAAATGAGGTGAAGGAACAACAAAGAGTCTGCAGCAGCAACTAGCACTAACTTACGCAAGAGAGAGCGAGAAGAGAAGGCAACGCGAGAAGTGATCACTAAGTGATCCTAGCTACAAGCTCACAAGCATAACCCCTCCGTGTTCAACTCCCGAATCCCGATTCGGAAATTGACAGTCACGGAACACACGCTGGTAGTGTATTAGCATCATTGTGTCAAGTTTTCTACAACCGGAATTAACAAGCTCCCATCTGCCACATAACCGCGGGCACGGCTTTCGAAAGTTCAAACCCTGCAGGGGTGTTCCAACTTGACCCATTACAAGCCCACGATCCGCGGAGTCGCAACTCCAAAGTGGGAAGACCCGAGTATCCTCGGAATCCCGTGCTCAAGATATACCGAGCTAAGGTAAGGCTAATCCAGCAAATCCTCCCGGCGTGTCGTCACCCTGATAGTAGCCGCGCGTATCTAGGTCTCAGGACACAACCGGATGAGACATCCTACGGGTTTTTACCAAACCTCAAGTTTCCTTGAGGTGGCCCCGCAGTCCGCTCGTTTCGGACCAACACTCATGTGGAGCACTGGCCCGGGGTTGTTGATTAAGAAAGAGGGTTAATTACTCCCTTATGCATGTTTAGTTTGTTATTAAGCAAATAGTACCAATGTTGGGATTTGCTGGAAAAGACTTAGCACATAGCGGTTTATCGAGGGGGTCCCATACACCCCAACCGTGTTAGGAACGCATAATCAAGGAACATAAATCCGGCTTATACGGATCCTAACGGCATGAGTGGAACAAAACACCAAGCAAAAGGCTTAGCCTTCCACCCTTGCCAATATATATGTGATTTCAGTTAAAGCATTTATATAGTGTGATATAACCCAACCAAACTTCAACATGAAGCAAGCATCTTCACTTCACCTGCAACTAGCAACGCTATAAGAAGGGCTGAGCGAAGCGTACTTAGCCAAGCAACGGTTTGCGTAGGTAGGGTGGTTAACATGGCAATTGGTTACAAGTAGGAGGCTGACAAGAAGAACATGGGCATCGAGGCAAAACTATAGAACGAGACTACTAGCAATAGACAAAGATAGTAATGTTATCGGGGTTCGGTCATCTTGCCTGAAGAGAAGAAGTTCGGATCAAAAGAAGGGTCCTCTTGCTCAAACTCGTTGGAAACCTCGTGATCAACCTCGTTGGAAAACTCGTGCTCAACTTCGTGCTCTAAACAAGACAAACACACCAAGCACCAATCAACACGATGCAATGCGCACTCGAAAAACATGTATGCATGATGGATGCACTAAAGATGCACATGGGGCACGGAAAACATCACTCAAGCAAAACACCTCAAAACAAGATAACAACCTGATATTATTAATCTACACAGAAAAACACCCAAGTTTGATATAAGATTCGCTGAAATCGGAGTTACGGGCTAAAAGTTATGCCCGAAACAAGATTTGAGCGAAAACTGCACATTACAGCAACATAGCATCTTGGGAGCTCAAAATAAATAATCTACAGCACCCAAAAAGCATGGCAAAGGACTTGAACATAAACTAGATATAATGTACAGCAACTAGGTCCAAAGTGCACCCCAAACGGAGTCACGGATCAATAGCAATGATCTTGGACATATTGAACTTTGAAATAAAATTCTGACAGCAGAATTTTATTGAAAGTTTGGAGCAAAAGATAAGCATGCTACAGCACCTCAAAAGGACATGTGAGGACATGGATGGAAAGACAACAATATATACTTCATGGAACAATCAAAATCCACCCCAAAACTATCATGCTTTGTCCTACAACATCACACGAACATGGCATCGGAACGTTACAGATTTCAGACTTAGTGAAATTTCACTAAGTCCTAAAACAGCAACATCATCATAGCATCAAAAGAGCATGTTTAAGACACATCTAAACTAAACATGGCAAAGGGTAAGCACCTCATCAAAATACATATGAAGGTGATCCCGAAACACACAAGCATGCATCATTGAGGTAAACTCAACGATTACAACGAGCTCAACAAGATGGCATTTCATAACAAGTAAAAACACAACATTTGAACATGGCATCTTGCAACGATGATAACAAGGAAACAATAAATCTACCATGCAACCTATCACACACAACACGTAGTTCGTGGCAAGACGAACACGTGGACATGTCATTTGCATCGTTTGGACAAACGAGCTAAAAGTTATCCCATGTCAAAGGTGGCACAAAAATATCACACAACAGCAGTTTATATCATCATGCACTCTTGCAACAGCAAAACATGTGTCAAGATGACATCTAACATGCATGGCTACAACAGGTAAAACGTAGAGGGCATCTCCACGAACATCTGGACATATCACACGCACAAAACGGAGCACCACAGTAAAAGTTATGCATGGTCAAAGTAGGCATATCAGAACAGAGAAAAACAGAGACTTAGTGGATCTAGGTCAACCTCAGATCTGAGATGAACAGTAGATGGGCCTCAGTGAACAGTGTCGCGGTGGCCCGGTGGAGCTGGAACAGTGCGGCGCGGATCTGGCCCGCGGGCTTGCGGAGCGGGACGGCCTGGAACTGCGGCGGCTGGGCCGGCCTGAGCGAGGGGGAAGCGGCCCACGCGCCCGAAGCGGGACGATGCGGAGCGCTCGACGCCTCCTTGCGACGGGGAAGCGGTCCCCGGGCCGACGCGGCTCTGGCGATGCGGAGGGGAGTACGGCCCGGTCGAAGCGCGAAGGCGGCCCGGCGCGCTCGTGAAGATGGGCTCGGGGAAGTGGTCCTCGGACCCGATGCGGTCGAGGAGGCCGCGGCTCTGTGCGCTCGATCGACCGAGCGGATGAAGTCCCGCGCGTTGACTCGCGCTGCGGCGGCTGCGATCTGGTCGGCGCGGTCGACGGCTGGAAGGATCCAGTGGATCCCCTCGGGATCTGAGAGCTCTGCGAAGTGGGGAAGAGGATTGGATCTGATAGAACTGGAAAAAAAAAAGAAAGGGGAGGGGAGGAAGAAGAAGGGGATGCTCCAAATAGACTAGGGGGTCTATATGTAGCAGAAATTTAGGGTTAAGAGGAGTTTTAGGGCGCTAGGAGCCCTCCGATCTGGATCCAACGGATCCGATCGCGGGGACAAAATAAAAGGTTCTAAACGGAGAAAAGAGACAGCAGCAGGGGTATTTCCGGGACACGAAGTAAGGGCACTTCGGACCCACACGGACAACGGAGGGAAAAGTCAACGGAGTCCAAACGAGACGAGATTTGAGAGGCGGGTTGCACACAACAAAACAACAACACACAACACAACCTCGCGGCACACCGGTAACGTAAAACGCCCGAACAACAAAGAAGGCCTACGGGACGTCACGGACACGTGAGGGAGCTCCGGAACACGAAACGGACAACGGGAAGAAACGCCACGAACCGGATGCAACCCACAACACAAAAGCAATGCAATGCACATGTCTACATGATATGAATGAAAGCCACACACTCACACAACAAAACGACGAAAGCCCGAAAGACAAAGAACCCGAAATGGAAATAGATGAAGCCGGAGATTTATTATAAGCCCAAAAGGGAAAGTATTACATCCGGGGCATTACAGTTTGATACTTGATGATTGTTTTGAGATATGAGGATGGTGATATTAGAGTCATGCTATTAGAGTAATTGTGAATTTGAGAAACACTTGTGTTAAAGTTTGTGATTCCCGTAGTACGCACGTATGGTGAACCGTTATGTGATGAAGTTGGAGCATGATTTATTTATTGATTGTCATCCTTTGTGTGGAGGTCGGGATCGCACGATGGTTAACTCCTACCAACCCTTGTCCTAGGAGCATGCGTTGAATACTTTGTTTTGATGACTTGTAGATTTTTGCAATAAGTATATGAGTTCTTTATGACTAATGTTGAGTCCATGGATTATACACACTCTCACCCTTCCACCATTGCTAGCCTCTCTTGTATCGCGCAACTTTCACCGGTACCATACACCCACCATATACCTTCCTCAAAACAACCACCATACCTACCTATTATGGCATTTCCATAGCCATTCCGAGATATATTGCCATGCAACTTTCCACCATTCCGTTTATTATGACACACTTCATCATTGTCATATTGCCATGCATGATCATGTAGTTGACATCGTATTTGTGGCAAAGCCACCGTTCATAATTTTTAATTCATGTCACTCTTGATTCATTGCACATCCCGGTACACCGTCGGAGGCATTCATGTAGAGTCATATTTTTTTCTAAGTATCGAGTTGTAATTCTTGAGTTGTAAGTAAATAATAGTGTGATGATCTTCATTATTAGAGCATTGTCCTAGTGAGGAAAGGATGATGGAGACTATGATTCCCCCACAAGTCAGGATGAGACTCCGGACGAAAAATAAAAAAGAAAAGAAAAAAAGAGGCCATAAAAAATAGAAAAAGAAAAGAATAGGCCCGAAAAATGATGAGAGAAAAAGAGAGAAGGGGCAATGCTACTATCCTTTTACCACACTTGTGCTTCAAAGTAGCACCATGATCTTCATGATAGAGAGCCTCCTATGTTGTCACTTTAATATACTAGTGGGAATTTTCATTATAGAACTTGGCTTGTATATTCCTATGATGGGCTTCCTCAAAATGCCCTAGGTCTTCATGAGCAAGCGAGTCGGATGCACATCTACTTAGTTTCTTTAGTTGAGCTTTCATACATTTATAGCTCTAGTGCATCCGTTGCATGGCAATCCCTACTCACCCACATTGATATCTATTGATGGGCATCTCTATAGCCCATTAATACACCTAGTTGATGTGAGACTATCTTCCTCCTTTTGTGTTCTCCACAACCACCATTCCATTTCAGCTATAGTGCTATATCCATGGCTCACGCTCATGTATTGTGTGAAAGTTGAAAAGTTTTAAAAAATTGAAGTGTGAAACAATTGCTTGGCTGAAACCGGGGTTGTGCATGATTCAAATATTTTGTGTGATGAAGATTTAGCATAGCCAGACTATATGATTTTGTAGGGATAACTTTCTTTGGCCATGTTATTTTGAGAAGACATGATTACTTTGTTAGTATGCTTGAAGTATTATTATTTTTATGTCAATATTAAACTTTTGTCTTGAATCTTATGGATCTGAATATTCATGCCACAATAAAGAAAATTACATTGATAATTATGTTAGGTAGCATTCCACATCAAAAATTCTGTTTTTATCATTTACCTACTCGAGGACGATCATGAATTAAGCTTGGGGATGCTGGATACGTCTCCAACGTATCTATAATTCTTGATTGTTTCATGCTATTATATTATCCTTATAGGATGTTTAGTGGGCTTTAATAGACACTTTTATATGATTTTTGGGACTAACCTATTAGCTTAGGGCCCAGTGCCAGATTCTGTTTTTTCCTTGTTTTTGAGTATCATAGAAAAGGAATACCAAACGGAGCCCAATTGACCTGAAACTCAATGGAGGTTGTTTTTGGACCAGAAGAAGCCCAAGGAGTACCGTAGGAGGACTAGAAGATTCCCGGGCTGCCCATGAGGGTGGGGGCGCCCCTGCCTCATGGACAACCTAGAGACCCCCTTACTTGTTCCCGACTCCAACACCCACTATATATACAGAAACCTCCATCAAATAACCTAGACCGGGAGTTCCGCCGCCGCAAGCCTCTGTTGCCACCAAATACCAATCTAGACCCGTTCCAGTGGCCTTCTTCATCATCCCGGCGCTCTCCATGACGAGGAGGGAGTAGTTGACCCTTGGGGCTGAGGGTATGTACCAGTAGCTATGTGTTTGGTCTCTCTCTCTCATGTTCTTGAGATGGCACGATCTTGATGTATCGCGAGCTTTGCTATTATAATTGGATCTTATGATGTTTCTCCCTCTCTACTCTCTTGTGATGAATTGAGTTTTTCCTTTGAAGTTATCTTATCGGATTGAGTCTTTAAGGATTTGAGAACACTTGATTTATGTCTTGCATGTGCGTATCTGTGGTGACAATGGGATATCACGTGATCTACTTGATGTATGTTTTGGTGATCAACTCGCGGGTTTCATGACCTTGGGAATCTATGCATAGGGGTTGGCGCACGTTTTCGCCTTGACTCTCCGGTTGAATCTTTGGGGCACTCTTTGAAGTTCTTTGTGTTGGTTGAATAGATGAATCTGAGATTGTGTGATGCATATTGTATAATCATGCCCACGGATACTTGAGGTGACAATGGAGTATCTAGGTGACATTAGGGTTTTGGTTGATGTGTGTCTTAAGGTGTTATTCTAGTACGAACTCTAGGATAGATCGAACGGAAAGAATAGCTTCGTGTTATTTTACTACGGACTCTTGAATAGATAATCTCTTCATTTGTTCTCCGCTATTAGTGACTTTGGAGTGACTCTTTGTTGCATGTTGAGGGGTATTTATATGATCCAGTTATGTTATTATTATTGAGAGAACTTGATCTAGTGAAAGTATGAACCCTAGGCCTTGTTTCCTGGCATTGCAATACCGTTTACGCTCACTTTTATCATTAGTTACCTTGCTGTTTTTATATTTTCAGATTACAAAAATCTATATCTATCATCCATATTGCACTTGTATCACCATCATTTCGCCGAACTAGTGCACCTATACAATTTACCATTGTATTGGGTGTGTTGGGGACACAAGAGACTCTTTGTTATTTGGTTGCTGGGTTGTTTGAGAGAGACCATCTTCATCCTACGCTTCCCACGGATTGATAAACCTTAGGTCATCCATTTGATGGAAATTTTCTACTGTCCTACAAACCTCCGCACTTGGAGGCCAACAACATCTACAAGAAGAAGGTTGCATAGTAGACATCACCTCCATCTTTGCTCACGTTTGCGCGGGTGTGGTTATTCGCAGCGCACTTGTATTGCACACGGTTAAGATATTATACCCGTGTCCGTTGAGCGTCATTAGAGTCTTTGCATCAGAAAATAATGTTAGAGAGGGTCAGAAGACAGCCACACTATCATGTGGCCCAAATATATATGAGTGAAAAGGGTGGTCTGTGATGTTCAAAATTCCAATGCACAACTTTGACCTCGCGGGCCCACGGTTGGGCGCGTCATCGAAGATCGATGAGAGGGGCCAAAAGTCAAGAACCATCAGGAAGTGGCCAAATATATGTAGGAATATTGGGGATGTTTAAAACTTCAGATACACAATGCATAACTTTGGTGACACCTGCCTCGTAAACCCGAAAGCACCCTTGGATATATATAATGACATAATGTTGTACCTAGCTAGGATGCTTGGCCCACCACCTCCCACTTCGTGTCAGCGGGGCGGATGCACGTAATGATCGATACTTTGGTCATACATGCATGTCTCCATGACCTACCATAAGACGGACCAATGAATCTATCATTTGGTCAAACGACAGTTGTTGTTGTCGGTAAACCGCTTGGGCCAATAGATTGAACCATCATAAAAACCACACGAGAGGGACCACAAAACCAGCACCTCTTGCATGCGGCCCAAAATGATGTGTTGGGAAGGGGTGATGTGTGTTTTCAATATAGAATAATGTACAATTTAGATGTGGTGCCTACCTCTTGATACAAACAACAACCATGAAGGCAAGGTAGTTAAGGACGAGATACGCAGGGTTTGATGTAGGTCGAACCCAGCAATCCGAGCATGTGGGAGGGAATCCTGACAACGCATGAGCTCGAGCTTTGGTTGAGTGACATGTGACGGTGACCGGCCCTAACACGAACCAGGAGGAATCCATTCATGGCCAACACATACCCCTCATTATCGGTCAAAGGGATGATATATATACACTCGGGGAGCCCACAGATATGCGTGTCATCACAAAAAACCGCACAGGGGAGATGTGGTCGATTGGAGGACCCCGTATACACTGCATGCGGCCCGAAAATATGTTTGGGTACGATGGTGTGTGATGTGTTTAAATCCCAAATGCACAACTTCGATGGGCCACCAACTACATTACAAACCGAACACCGTACCCAACTCCAAGCCTGGTTCAATACGTACGATGTCAGTTTTGCAACTTCGAGGCGGCGGCGGGGAGGG
>LR738710.1:196352185-196373509 GCA_902687465.1 Secale cereale | reverse complement strand
ATATATATATATATATATATATATATATATATATATATATATATATATATATATATATATATATATATATATATATATATATATATATATATATATATATATATATATATATATATAGACACACACACACACACCTACATAGTGTGCGAATAACTTTGAAAGTTGGTCGTTGGACGAAGCCAATCCGACGGTACAGAGATGGAAAATCCAAGCACTACTAGCAATTGGATATCATCTACATTCCACCAGATTCTGCCACATGTACAATCTAGAAGACTACATGGTTGAACTTAAGCATAATGCACAAACCTCAAAACACAAGCACTTCTTCTTTGTTCTCTAGAATCTTCCATATCTTAATTGCCCAAACATTTTTTTCTAAATGAATTGTCACTTTTTGTTTTTTACTTTATGCTTTACAATGCACAATTCCATGAATCTTAATATAGATTTTTGTATAAAACTAATTGATTTTGGATGAGATGAACTATAAGAATTAAACGAACATCTACATCATGCATATATGATTCAAAGCTTACATGCTATAGTGTGGTATTTATTCATAATTTGGCTACCAATTCTCATGCGTGCAATGCACGTGTACCTTCCTAGTATCAATAGGAAACTATCATGGTCAAACCCTTCTCGTTGTTAGGTCAAAGGAAAAAATAACCCATAAAAACATAGTAGGTTTATATAATCGCCATGACAGGTCAAGTCAATCATTCTTTAATTTTTTAGAACAAAAAATAACCCGTATAAACATAGTATACAAATTAGCAAAACAAGGATCCCAAGGTTTATTTAATTTCCATGATAGGTCACCCGTATAAACATAGTATAAACATAGTATACAAATTCTCTATACTGACCGTGTCATGCATTTAAATGATTCTTGAGATATGCAACTTCCCATCGGGTCACCCATCCTTGGACTACTCCAGCCCGAGCACACTTAACTTCTGCATTCTATTCGACTAGGCTTGTGGATGGGAAGCCGGACCTTGCTGATAAGAATTGCCTCCTTGCCATTAAGGCGTTTCACACTCGTCACCCTATGGGACCTACTCCCTCCTATCACACAAATTTGTGCTTTTAGAAACTATGTGTGATATTTTACATGGTCGGTGTGTCGCCGCTAGCCTTCAATGAGCACTGACACTGGTAGAGGGGAAAATGATGGGAGAAGAGGTGGGAAATCGATGAGAAGAGTGGCAAGAAACGGTAGCCTATTTTGAAAATCTAGTAGAGAAGGAAGCGTGACCTAGCACGACGCATGCGCACATTGCTTACCCATGTACTGCAGGTGCTGTCGAAAGGGCTCAGGGTTGTTGTTCGATCTAGGAGCATCCAATAGTGCACACGTACGATCCATGGGGTTTGGGTTCTGGCCAATCAGAACGCACGACTCAGATCGCGCGTGCAGCAGGGGGGAAGAATATCATACGAAAACCAACATTCGGTGGAAACCGATGAAAACCACGAGAAAAGGATGTTTTGAAGTTTAAAAAATGAAAAAAATGCGAGATGTTAAGATGATGATGTTTAATTGCCACACCAAATTTCAAGTTGAAACACATTACGAGATGTGAGCTTTGAAAAACACAAAATCAGCGTTGAATAGTGCGGAATAGTAATGTCACTATTCAGGGCTAAATTTGTCTTTTTCATAGCTCACATCTCGTAATGTTTTTCAACTTGAAATTTTGTGTCGCAATAAAACATCACCTTTTTAACATCCCACATTTTGTTCAGATTTTTATGAAACTTTAAAATATGGTTTCCACGAAGTTTTCATTGAATATCGCCTTTCATGAGTGAACCGTGTGCTATTTGAAAACATTTCATGAGAAGAATCTCGGTTTTTAAATCCCCGTAAATCCAAAACTAAGCCGAAAATCGTGAAACCTGGCATGGTGTCACGACATGGCACTTATATGTCGAGAATTTTTTTTCGCCCATTGTGGCGCAAGTTTTATTACAAGCCTCTTACAAACCGGAGCTTCTCTCAAAGAAGCCTCATGGTTCCGATAGGGAAACGTGTCCCCCTTGTGGGCGAAACGTAATCATTGCCTTTTTCGCCTTGTATTTTCTTCAATGGGCAACATGGAATAACACGATACCTGTGCTGAAATTTAAACTTATTCACGGTTCGTTTGGCCTTTTTATACATTAATTGAGTTTCCTAGGCATTTAATGTCCATAATTCAAATCTGAACGTCAAATACATGCTCCAGTTCACCAAAATGGCTGGAAAAATTATACATGTGTCCTTGGGTGCATGTTTAGGTCCCATGCCAGGAATGGGAACGAATTACAACTGTACCCGCGTCCTGGCTCGTCTTAAACATTTGGAATCTCGGTTTTTAAGTCCCCATAAATCCAAAACTCACCAGATAGTCATCAAAGGTGGCACGGTGTCACGTCATGGCACATATATGTCGTGGTAAAAACATTGTCCAATTTGGGCCAAGCTTTATTACAAACCTCTTACGAAAACCGGAGCTTCTCTCAAAGAAGCCTCGTGGTTCTGAAAGGGAATCGTGTTCCCCTTGTGGGCGAAACATAATCACTGCCTCTTTTCGCCTTGTATTTTCTTCCTCGGGCAACATGGAACGACATGATAGCCGTGCTGAAATTTAAACTTATTCAGGGTTCATTTGACCTTTTTATAGACTAATTGAGCTTCCTAGGCATTTAATGTCCATAATTCGAATATGAACTACAAATACATGCTCTAGTTCACCAAAATGGCTAGAAAAATTATGCATGTCTCCTTGGGTGCATGTTTAGGTCCAATGCTTGGAATGGGAACAAATTACAACCGTACCGGTGTCCTGGCTCGTCCTCAAACATTTTGAATCTCGGTTTTTAAGTCCCCATAAATCCAAAACTCACCAGAAAGTCATCAAAGGTGGCATGTTGTCACGTCATGGCACATATATGTCATGGTAAAAACATTGCCAATTTAGGCCAAGCTTTATTACAAACCTCTTACAAACAGAAGCATGTCGCAAGAACCCTCGTGGTTTCGATAGGGAAATGTGTCCCCTTGTGGGCCAAACGATAATCAGTCCCTCTTCTAGCCTCGTATTTTCTTTTACACGCGACACGGAACAACAAGAGATGCACGCTGAACTTTGAAATTATTCAGGGTTCGTTTGACCTTTTTTATTCATTAATTGAGTTTTCTAGGCATTTAATGTCCATAATTCAAATCCGAACTACAAATACATGCTCCAGTGCACCAAAATGGCTAGAAAAAACGTACATGTTTCCTTGGGGTGCATGTTTAGGTCCCATAGAACGAATGGGAACGAATTCAGTCGTCTCACTGTCCTGGCTTGGCCACAAACATTGCGAATCTCGGTTTTTAAAAAGTCTGTAAATCCAAAACTCACCAGGAAATCATGAAACTTGGCATGGTGTCACTACATGGTACATATAATTGTCCAATTTGGGCGAAGCTATATTACAAGCCTCATACAAACCGGAGCCTGTCGCAACCCTCATGGTTCCGGTAGGGAAACATGCCCCTCTAGTGGGCGAAACGATAATCACTGTCTCTTCTCGCCTCGAACGTTGTTTTCTATAGGCAACATAGAATAACAGGAGTGTCGGGCTGAAATTTGAAACTATTCAGGGTTCGTTTGGCCATTGTATATATATCACTAATTACTAAGTTTTCTACGCATTTAATGTAGTCCATAATTCAAATTTGAACTACAAGCACATGCTCCAGTGAAGCAAAATGGGTGGGAAATCGTACATGTGTCATTGGGTGCATGTTTAGGTCTCATTTAAGGAATGGGAATGAATTACAAACTTGTCGTCGTCCGGAAACATTGAGAATCCCGGTTTTTAAATCCCTGTAAATTAAAAACTCACCCAAAAAACATGAAACTTGGCATGGTTTCATGACATGGCACATATATACCGTGGTAAAAAAAATGTCCAGTTTGAGAAGAGGCGCACACATTAGTAGCCAACGAAGTCCTTTTTGAAACAAAAAGCTGACACGTTAATATCGCAAACAGTTGTATTATATTAACCGTGTAGAAATTTAACCATACTTCGTGGCATGCGTGCAACTATTTGATTAGATGGGACGAGCGCGAGAAGTCCGCTGTGCAGGCTCGACGGGACACGTGCAAGCTGTCGGCGTCCTGGGAACCAGGGTACCCAGACTTGCCTGTCTACGGGCCACGACGCGCTCCTACAAGTGGCCTGGTACGGCCCAGATGATCGACCAGCTACTCAAGACCCTCACGAGGGGCCAGGCCTCGCGAGGGGAATGACGCCAAGACCCCCACGGGAGCGGCCTCGGCAAGGCGTTCCGGAGGGGCGGAGAATCCAAGGCCAAGCCTGGCTCAGGAGGAGGCAGTGAGGTCAGCAGTGACGCACCGCGCCAGCGAGTGCCAGCGTCCGCCAGCGGTACAGTTTCCATTTCGGTGCAAAGGAGACAGCGCAGCCGTTGGTTCCCAAGGAGCAGGGCAAATGTTTCCTCTTTGGTGCAACAAGACTGAAGACCGCAAGGACGATAAGGAGGATGTCACCGTCGAGCCCACCATCGTGCCACCGCCTGATCCTTTTGCAGGCGGAGACTGCTTTTGTCAGGGTAGGAACGTCCTTGTGTTCCCGCTCAAATATGGCCGTTGTGGAATCCCTTCCCGCCTAAACATTTCGGGGGAAGAGGACTGTGGTCGCCTATATAAGTAGCTAGGATTCCCATTGAGAGGGAGGGATCGACTCACACACACTCGACCACCGCACAAGGAGCAAGAACACTAGCCTCCTGAACCTCCTGAGCTCAGGAACCCTTGTACCAGTTCATTCTCTAGCTCACCCGGGGCCAATCCACCAAAGCAGGAAGTAGGGTATTACACCTCGCGGTGGCCCAAACCTGGATAAACTCCTGTGTGTTTGTTCGTTGTTTACTTGAATCCTTCCACCGAGACGAGAGCGAGGCGCTAGGTAGATGTGAGTGGGAGAGATCTTCTTTCACGCCCCTGTGTTCGAACTTAACGGGTTTTGCGGAGCCCTGAATCCGACATTTGGTGCGCCAGGTAGGGGGTGTGTCGAAATCTCGCCTCTCCGATGACCTCGTCGCATTCTTGTCACCGACCCAGCTCCACAGCCATGGTGGACACACGCCGAGCTCGCGCCGCCCGCCGCGCTGCGAACATCGCTCAGACGGCGCCCACGGGCAACAGCGCACCGCTCCGCCCCAACTCGCCAGTCACCAACGCCGCCACCGACCCGGCTGTCCACGAGCAGCAGGACTCCTCACTGCCGCTGTCCGTGCGGCGGGATGGCCGCACGGCAACACCTTCACCCTCGCCAGCCGCAGCGTCGTCCTCGCTGGTCCGCCGAGGGCCGGTCTACCAGCAGCCCGCGCTACTGATGGCGCGGGAGCTCTTGCGCTACCGCCCGGCAGAAGATCTCTACGACGAGTGGCTCCACCGCATCACCGAGCTCGTCAACGCAGCTGGGGAAACGCGTGCACCAACGCACTCTTCGCGTTCTCCGTTTCCATCGGCGGTGAACGAGGGCCGTGGGGTCCCGGCTCCGCCTCACCCACACCCCGCCAGCCAGGAGGGCCAGCGCGAGGCCCCTCGACGTGAACAACCCCGCAAAGCCCACGCCCGCAATGAGGAGAGTTGCCAGGTGATCCCGTACCCAAATGCAGGGGCACGTGGGCCCCCTGGCCCACAACGCCCAGACCGCGCGCTACAGGAGGTGGTGGCTCCAGCACCTCAAGAACCAGCGTCACAGGTGTAGTGTAGGGGGCGCCTGTGATCATGAGTGTACGCGGGTGTGGCGCCCTGGCTCCCGAGCTACGGCGCCTCGTCTGGCCCGGCAAGTTCAAGCCGGACCTGCCTCCACGCTACGACGGCACCACCGACCCCATGAAGTTCCTCCAACTCTACGAGCTGAGCATCAAGGCGGCCAACGGCACTGAACAGGTCATGGCGAACTGGTTCCCCATGGCTCTGAAGGACGGCGTGTGCTCCTGGCTCCTGAACCTCCCAGTGGGATCCAACTCCTCCTGGGAAGAGCTTCACGAGCGCTTCGTCGCCAACTTCCAAGGAACCCGCGACCGAGCCCCAGCAGCTGCTGACCTGCGTCGCGTGAAGCAGCAGCCGGGAGAAACCCTGCAAAAGTACATCCAACGCTTCAACACCATGCGCCTCCGTATCCCCAGGGTCTCAGACGAGGCCATCATCTCTGCGTTCTCCGATGGCGTCCGCGACGTCAGGATGAGGGAGGAGCTCACCATCCACGAAGACCTGTGCACAGCCCTCGAGATGTTCAAGCTCGCGGCAAAGTGCGCCAGGGCGGAGGAAGGCCGCCTTTCCCTTCATGATCTGCCTGAGGTGGAGGCGGACGACAAGACCAAGGCCAAGGAGTCGAAGCGCAAGGGACTCGCCGTGCTAGCTGCCGAGCTAGAAGTGAAGTGTGGTTGCGGCTAAGATGACCACCCCAGAGACAACAGACCGTACTGCGTCTTCCACAACGTCCACAACGACAACACCAACGATTGCCAGGAGCTCAAGGCGATGCACGGCGGGCGCGGCGGGCAGCGCCCTGAGCACGACAACTGCGGCTACGGCCGTGGAGGAGGCCGAGGAGGAGGACGTTGGGACGACAGGAACTCGCGCCAAGGGTGGCGTGAGCAGCTTCGTGAAGACCATTGGCAGGAGCAGCCTCGTGACGCCCCGTGGCGTGACCAGCCTCGTGAGGGTCGCCCTCAAGGCCACGGAGGCCTGCCTCCGCTGCCACCACTGCCAACAAGGAATGACGACGACCGCCAGGGAGATGGGGCAGGGGCTTCCAGGAACCGCGTGCAGTCGTGTGCATTCTGGGAGGAGCTCATGCCCCGGCTTCTCACCGCATCTTCAAGCAGTTCGCCCATGATGTGAATGCGGCGCTTTCCAGGCCTGACACTGCGCGCAACCTCAGATGGACCAAGCAAGTCATCGCCTTCGAACCTAAAGACCACCTCAAGTGTACTGCGGCCCCAGGCGCACTCCCGATGCTCTGCACCCCGACCATCAGCAACGTCCTCGTGACCAAGACCCTCATCGACGGTGGGGCAGGGCTCAATGTCCTCTCCGTTCAGACCTTCGAGACACTCCAGGTTCCCTACGATCAGCTCCACCCCACCAAGCCATTCTACGGAGTCACGGATGGCTCCACGCTCCTGATGGGGCAAGTCCGCCTCCCCGTCACCTTTGGAGACCGCGACAACTACCACACCGAGCTCATCGACTTCGACGTCGCCAACATCCACCTCCCGTACAACGCCATCCTGGGGTATCCTGCCCTTGCCAAGTTCATGGCGATGACCCATCACAGCTACAACGTCCTCAAGATGCCCGGAAGCGGCGGAGTCATCACGATCGCCTCCGACGAGAAGGAAGCGGTGCGTTCCCTGGAGCGTGCCTACCAGACCGCGGCGGTTGAATACCCCGGTGAGGATGAAGTCGTGCTCGCCCTGCAGGCCGCCCCAGGAAGAAGAAGAACCTATCCGTCAACGGACCACAGGACACGGGGGCTCCCGATGACCTGGCCTCAGGACTCGCGCCTGCCGACGCGGCGCCCCTCTCGTGACGGGCTCGGGGGCTCCCCTCTGGAGTGTCCCTGAGCTAACTCGTGCCCCGAGGGAGGTGTTCGAGCACCACCTGCAAGCGTATCTTGATGCGCGTTTTTGTGAGCCCAGCACGAGCCATCCAACGCTAGGGGCTCATGACTTCATCGACCAAGTTATAGAGGAACTTCAGTACGCACGACTCATCTGTGGTGGGCGTAACCGCACAACCCCAAGTACACCTGCTCACAGCCCGAGCGATTGCTTCCGCGTCTGCATCGACATCGCGAGTCTCAACCGAGTCGCTTCTCAGGAGCCCTTCTGGCCGACTGTGGTCGGCCAGAGGAGGGTCGTCCCCTGCAGCTATGTCTGCATGCTCTTCGGCTTCCGCAGCGCAGCTACCACGTTCTAGCGTCTCGCGCAGTAAGCCTTGGGGGCTCGGGAGGCTCAGTGGCCGGCGGTCCGGACGGAGTGGGAGCCGGACCCGCGCGACCACTGAGAGCCTCAGGAGCCCCTGAGCCTCAGGAGCCCGACGATCCTCGGGAGCAACCCACATAGCTCGCGTCTTCAGCTACCCCAACTCTCCTTCGGCAAGTATTAGGTGGCACTTTAGGTATCTAAACGAGGGCGCCTCTCGGGCTGCATCATCCTCGGGCCGCTGGGGGCTGTTCCGCCGCGGCTGTCTCTCTTTTTGCATGATCAAGGCCAGTTATTTCTTTCCATTCGCATTATCTATATGCTTGGCGTCCTCACCGCCACTAAGGTCATGAGCCCTTGCGAGCCCACTCGCGACCGCCCATGATTAAGGACTGGCACAATGTCTGTGCTCGGGTCCGTCCCTGCAGCGTCCATAAACCGAAGGGTTGAGCTTTGCCTATCGAGCCATTTTCGTGACGGCTCCTCCCATGGTCCTTGGTGCCTTGTTCTCGCATGGGCTAATCGCGGATGGGTAAGTAGGGGCCCCTGGACGGTGCCTCGCTCATGCGGGAACCGCGCACCGGCTGTTTTTCTTTTGGATCGTGGCATGAGAAGACTGGGCACCGCGTCTGTGCTCGGGTCTGTCCCTGCAGCGTCGATAAATCAAGCGGCTGAGCTCTGTCTTACGGGCCGGTCCCGCTAACATCACCTCCTAGGGTCGCTGGTGCTGTGGCCTTCTCATGCAATATCCCCTGGAAATACACTCGGCATAGGTCGACACAACACCTCTCTTTTCACATTTTGCAGAAGAAGACTCAGGCGCAACCCGCCTCAGGGTAGGGTCTCGTGAGTGATGTGTAAGCTCACGAGAACTTCCTCAGAGTCGTTCAGCTCGTCCTGAGGAGGGCCCATATACACCTTGGCTGTCCTACCGTGCTAGCCACGCGTCAGGACGGGGCTGTACACGCCCTGGAGTCTCTCCCGGTGGGAGGCTCCCACCCACGGTCCAGTGGAAGTACCAAGCTTGGCGCTGGCAGATCCAACCGAGGAGCGGTTATGCCCACGAACCAATGGAAGCACCAAGCTCCGCACTGGCCGATACGACCGAGGCGCGGTTATGCCCACACTCCGCGCAAGTGTGGTAGCTCTATGCTCTGCGCTAGTTATAAACAACTGAGGGTGGCCCCCAGCGGTTGCACCAACCTTAGGGAGCTTTTCAGCTCACGACGCTCACAGCTTCTCCTTGGATGGGTGTCTCGAGGGGGGCTAGGCACGGGGGCTATGCTTAGGTCACGCCTGGCAGACACCACCCTACCAGGTTCCCAGACACCTGGCCTTCTTGTGCCCCCATCCCAGGCGAAGGCTCGTGGGCAAGGTATGGTGCTTGTTCTCCTTCATGAAGAGCCATTCGTACGTCAAGGGGACCTCTGGGCATCATGACCCAGGGGCCTAACTGGCCACATAGCCCCTCATCCCTTGAGCCTACTTATGACGATAAACCTGGTCCTCCGGAGGGCTCAATGGCGATCGAGGTATGCGCGGGGTTGGGCCTTGGCGACGCAGAACGAAAACGCGATCGCTTGAATGTCAAGGGGGAACCTTTGGGCATCGCGACCCAAGGGCCTCACTGGCCACGTAGCCCCTCACCCCTTGAGTCTAGTTACTATGGTAACCCTGGTGTCTGGAGGGCTCAACAACGAGTCTAGTTACTATGGTAACCCCGGTGCCCAGAGGGCTCAGCGGCGGTCGAGGTATGCGCGGGGTTGGCCCCTGCCGATGCAGAGCACCCAAAGCAAATATGAAAGGAAGCAAGCATGGAATCATCTAGCTGTTACAATAACGCCAAGTTTTTTCAAATTTCAACGAAGCCCTTACGCCTCCCCGAGGCACCTCTCTCACTAAACAGGACAGATCAAGCATCGACAAGCACATTATCACCAGTCTACACCTTTTTAGGTTACGATGGCGGCAGCCTGGAGAAACGTCTCCACAGACCATGTGGCCTCTGTTCCAGGGCCTCGGGAGCGATCATTGCCGCCGCCTCACGAGGGCGCTCGGACGCAAAACCTTGCCTCAAGGGAGAGGCGACGGGAATCAAACACCATCTGACCTCAGGAATTACTAAAGATAAGTTTTCAACACCGCACCTGCTTGCATACATACACCACCACTTACTATGGTTACGAAGCCCTTCCTGATGGACCAGTGGGCAGCTGCCTGGACGCCAAGAGGGACCTCTCGAGCGTTGCACCTCGAGGGCTCTTACCATATCCTGGACCCCTCGCCTCCTGGCCTTGGCCATGATGCCGCGACTGGGCATACTAGCACGGGCCAAGTCTGGTTCCAGGATTGGGTCTCGCACGCGTAGGGCCTTAAGCTACCACGGGAATGAAAGGAAGGGGAAATCATGCTTTAACAAGGGAACCATGTAGGGCATGAGTTTATAACGTTAGATAATAACAAAAGTACTACGAGAATTTACATGTCCTTGTGAGGCCATCCATGATGTCCCACGGGAACTAAGCTAAGGAAGACGCTCCCAAGGAACTCGGCTTGAACTCCTTCAACGACGGCGATGCCGGGAGGACACGGTTACCCTCCGGCGATAGGGGAGGTAGCTTGGCGGCTCGTAGCTCTCGTCAGAGCTCGAGGCCGTCTCAGGGGTAGCATAGCTTCTATCAGGAGAGTCGGAGATACAGCCGATAGCGAGCGCTTCATCGCCCTGATGACACAGGGAATGGTCGTCGGCGAGCCTATTCCCTACACCACATGGCAGTCGGAGGCCGTCTGCCCCAAAGACTTTGAAGGTTATCATGCCCGTCCTGTTCAGCGCGAAGTGAAGAATGTGCCTCCCGGTGGGGGCGCATGCGTGATGCACCACACCCCAGCCCCAGCTCATGAAGACCTGGCCAGAAGAAACCACCTCCACGTAGGCTTGCGAAGGAGGAAGGCGACACCCTTCATGCCTCAGCTCCATCATCACCCGGCCACGAGCCGGGAGTACCTCCCTCAGGAATAGAGGAAGAAGGATCCAGGAATGCGGAGGGGCCCCCGCCTATACGATGGACTCGCGGGCATCATCCTCCGAATGGGACAGTAGCAGGGTGCGAGGAGACGACCGTCTCTTCGGGTGACTGGAGGCGCCACCCCTATCTCCGCCCCCGCTCAATCTGCTTGCCGATGAGATGTGCAAGGGAAGCGGAAATCCTGGTGGAGCCCGCGTGCACCATGTGCGAGCGTCCGCCGGCCTCTGGGGCGCACCCGGGGAATCACGACGCCTCTTCTTCGGGGGGAGCTGTTCGGGCTCCACCATCGGGCTCTTCCCTTTCCCCGCGGCCGAGAATTTGCAAATCGGCGCCATGGAACCCTAGGAGCAATGGAAACGTGGGGATCGGCCTGCAACGGTCAAGTGAGAGGCGTGGAGCCTCACCCCCCGTTTAAAGGCCAAGAAGACCAACCGGCGGCCACTCGCGCGCAGCCATAATGGCCCCGCTGCCCGCGCCAAGGAGTTGTGAAGTCACACGGTTACCGAGGCGGCGTGGGGAGCGGAGTCGCTCGCGTCTCATCCAACCATCACGCGCCAGCCTGGCCCGCGGCCTTTTTGGGGCCCGCGGCGCTTCATCCTCGACTAGTTTCAAATTCAGAAGGCATCTGTCCATAAGAGTTGTTGTAGGAATTACCAAAATTATTAGAGGAATTACTAGGAAAAGGCCTAGGATTAAAATTACCTCTATAAGCATTGTTACCAAAATTATTCCTACCAACAAAATTCACATCCAAAGATTCATTGTTATTCTCATTCAAAGTGGATAAAGGCATATCATTAGGATCAGAAGAACACTCTTAGCTGCAAACAATTTCATAAGGTCATCCATCTTTCCACTCAAAACACTAATTTCTTCGATAGCATGCACTTTTTTACTAGTAGATCTTTCGATGTGCCATTGAGAATAATTAACCATAATATTATCTAGGAGTTTGGTAGCTTCTCCTCAGGTAGTTTCCATGAAAGTGCCTCCGGCGGCCGAATCTAAAAGATTTCTAGAAGCAAAATTCAAGCCAGCATAAAAGTTCTGAAATATCATCCATAGATTCAAACCATGTGTAGGGCTATTACATATCATTAATTTCATTCTCTCCCAAGCTTGTGCAACATGCTCATGATCTAGTTGCTTAAAATTCATAATATCATTTCTAAGAGAGATGATCTTAGCAGGAGGGAAATACTTAGAGATAAAAGCATCTTTGCACTTATTCCACGAATCAATACTATTTCTAGGCAAAGAGGAAAACCAAGTTTTAGCACGATCTCTAAGTGAAAATGGAAATAACTTCAATTTAACAATATCGTTATCTGTATCCCTTTTCTTTGCATATCACACAAATCAACAAAGTTGTTTAGATGGGTAGCGGCATGTTCACTAGGAAGGCCGGAGAATTGATCTTTCATGACAAGATTCAACAAAGCAGCATTGATCTCACAAGATTCAACATTGGTAATAGGAGAAATCGGAGTGCAAATAAAATCCTTGTTGTTGGTATTGGAGAAGTCACACAATTTGGTATTGTTCTGAGCCATAGTGACAAGCAAGCAATCCAACACACACAAGCAAACAAGAGGCAAGCGAACCAAAAACACACGGCGGAAGAAGGGCGAATATAACGGCAAGGGCGAAGTGTGGGAGAGGAAAACGAGAGGCAAATAAATGTAATGCGAAGGATAAGGGTTTGTGATAGGTACTTGGTATATGACTTTTGCATAAGCCTCCCTGGCAACGACGGCAGAAATTCTTCTTGCTACCTCTTGCGCTTGCGTTGTATTCCCTCGAAGAGGAAAGGGAGATGCAACATAGTAGCGTAAGTATTTCCCTCAGTTTTTGAGAACCAAGGTATCAATCCAGTAGGAGACCACGCGCCAGTCCCTCGCACCTGCACAAACAAATAAGAACTTCACAGCCAATGCAATAAGGGGTTGTCAATCCCTTTATGGTCACTTACAAGAGTGAGATCTGATAGAGATGATAAGATAATATTTTTGGTATTTTTGGTATAGAAACAGAAAGTAAAGAAAGCCAATAAACAGCAGCGAAAGAAATTGGCTAGTTAACACGAAAGTAATATGATAAAGATAGACCCGGGGGCCAGAGTTTTCTCTAGTGGCTTCTCTCATGACAGCGGTATTCTACGGTGGGTAAAAAAAATACTGTCAAGCAATTGATAGAAAAGCGAATAATCATGAGACTATCTAGGCATGATCATTTTATATAGGCATCATGTCTGAGACAAGTAGACCAAAATGATTTTGCATCTACTACTATTACTCCACACATCGACCGCTATCCAGCATGCATCTGGTGTATTGAGTTCATACGAACAGAGTAACGCCTTAAGAAAGATGACATGATGTAGAGGGATAAACTCAAGCAATGTGATGAAAACCCCATCTTTTTATCCTCGATGGCAACAATACAATACGTGCCTTGCTGCCCCTACTATCACTGGGAAAGGACACCACAAGATTGAACCCAAAGCCAAGCACTTCTCCCATTGTAAGAACTATAGATCTAGTAGGCCAAACCAAACCAATAATTCAAAGAGACTTGCAAGGATATTATGAGCACACATAAAAAGTTCAGAGAAGAACCAAATATCTTTCATAGATAACCTTGATCATAAACTCAAACAATTCATCGGATCTCGACAAACACACCGCAAAAAGAGATTACATCGAATAGATCTCCTCGAAGACTGAGGAGAACTTTGTATTGAGATCCACAGAGAGAGAGAAGAAGCCATCTAGATACTGGCTATGGACCCGATGATCTGTGGTAAACTACTCACAACTCATGGTGAGGGTGATGATGATGATGATGAAGGCCTCCGTGATGGATCCCCCTCCCGGAACAGGCTCCAAGATGGGATCTCCACGGGAACAGAAGCTACGGCGGTGGAATTAGGGTTTTCTCTCTGCGTATGGAGTTTCTGGGGTACGTAGGTATATATAGGAAGAAGAAGGGCACCGGGGGCCGTGTGGGCCAGCCTTGAGGCAGGGGGGCGCCCCCTGGGAAGTGGGGCGCGCCCCCCACCCTCGAGGGCTGGCCCTTCGTCCCCTGACTTGGTCCCGAAGGTTCCTGAGCGTTATTTCTGCCAAAAATAACTCTCGCGAAGGTTTCATTCCGTTTGGACTCCGTTTGATATTCCTTTTCTACAAAACCCTGAAATAGGCAAAAAAAACAACAATCTGGACTAGGCCTTTCGGTTAGTAGGTTAGTCCCACAAATGATATAAAAGTGAATGATAAAGCCCATTAAACATCCAAGACTTCATAAATAATTGCATGGAACAATCAAAAATTATATATACGTTGTAGACGTATCACGTATCTGTGGTGATAATGGGATATCACGTGATCTACTTGGTGTATGTTTTGGTGATCAACTTGCGGGTTCCGTGACCTTGGGAATCAATGCATAGGGGTTGGCACACATTTTCGTCTTGACTCTCCGATAGAAACTTTGGGGCACCTTTTGAAGTTCTTTGTGTTGGTTGAATAGATGAATCTGAGATTGTGTGATGCATATAGTATAATCATGCCCATGGATACATGAGGTGACAATGGAGTACCTAGGTGACATTAGGGTTTTGGTTGATGTGTTTCTTAAGGTGTTATTCTAGTACGAACTCTAGGATAGATCGAACAGAAAGAATAGCGTCATGTTATTTTACTACGGACTATTGAATAGATCGATCAGAAAGAATAATTTTGAGGTGGTTTCGTAGCCTACAATAATCTCTTCGTTTGTTCTCCGCTATTAGTGACTTTGGAGTGACTCTTTGTTGCATGTTGAGGGATAGTTATATGATCGAGTTATGTTATTATTGTTGAGAGAACTTGCACTAGTGAAAGTATGAACCCTAGGCCTTGTTTCCTAGCATTGCAATACCGTTTACGCTCACTTTTATCATTAGTTACCTTGCTATTTTTTTATTTTCAGATTACAAAAACCTATATCTACCATCCATCTCTTTGCTGAACTAGTGCACCAATACAATTTACCATTGTATTGGGTGTGTTGGGGACACAAGAGACTCTTTGTTATTTGGTTGCAGGGTTGTTTGAGAGAGACCATCTTCATCCTATGCCTCCCATGGATTGGTAAACCTTAGGTCATCCACTTGAGGGAAATTTGCTACTGTCCTACAAACCTCTGCACTTGGAGGCCCAACAACGTCTACAAGAAAAAGGTTGCGTCCTAGACATCAAGCTCTTTTCTGGCGTTGTTGCCGAGGAGGTGAGTGCTTGAAGGTATATCTATAGATCTTGCAATCGAATCTTTTAGTTTCTTGTTTTATCACTAGTTTAGTTTATAAAAGAAAACTACAAAAAAATGGAATTGAGGTTGCCTCATATGCATCATCTTTTTAATATATTTTGTGAAAATGATGGGAAGGAAGATTGTGCCCAAGTACTAGAAGAAGAATGTATTAAAATGTTTAGCACTAAATACTTGAACGATGAGCATGATTGCAATGTTGTTAGTGTGAATTCTTCGAATATCCATAATACTAATGATGATTGCACTAGTCATGATGAAAATATCTCATATAAGCATGTCAATTTTTGTGGAGTGCATAGAGTTTGCAAGTACACACCAAATAGGGAAGATAGATTTTGCAAGAGAGATAAGTATTTAGAAACTAAATGGTTGCAAGAAAGGCTAGATGTTTGTGCTGAAAATTTAAATTTTCTTAGCCGTACTTGTGAACTTTGCAATGAACATGGTCATTTAAATCTCCAATGCAAATTGTTTCATGATCGAATCGTGTCCAAAAACTGTGATGACATGATTTCCCTTGCACATCATAATGAACTTAGTTTGCTTGTGAGTTATGAAGAAATAAAAGGTATAACTAAGAATCTTCCAGAATTTGTCCTTGATAAAGTTCTTGATTTTGATCTATAGGAAATTTATATGTATTGTGTGCTGAATTGCATTGAAAATCCTTATATTTCCAATTACATAAAGACAAGAAAACAAATAGAAGATGAAGAGAATACTAATGAAAGGGAAGAGATTTCCCAATATCCTCCTATTCTTTCTTATGATGAATTGGGTAACGAGGAGGAGTCTTCTATTCAACCAATCTCATTAATAAGGAGCTCCAAAAAGAGGATTAAACCCATACATGATGCGAAGAAGAAAAAGAAAAGACGGAGAAGCAAAGGTAAAAAAGTATCCCTTCCAAATGATGTTGCTCCAATTACTCATTGTGATGATGATAATTGCTATAATGTCGGTGCTATCCATACTATTAATGATGAGAGTGATTATGCTTATGATATGAAAAGGACCAAGCTTGTGGATGCTATGTTTGATTAGAATTATATGTTTGAGAATTTATTTACTGCAATTAATGTTTGTCCCAAGCTTGGGGATGCTACATTTGATGAAGATGATATTTTTAGCCTCCCAGGTTTTGATATGCAAATTTATTATGATGATAGCATGCCTCCCAAGTTTTGATATGCAAACTTGTCATGATTATGATTACCCTTTTCTGAAAATTACTCTTTTAATGTGGAAACAATTTATAGTATTCGAGTTTCTTATGATACTCTCACTATTCTGAATGAGAAGAATTTTGCTTATGTGGAGAGTAGTAAATTTTCTATGCTAGTAGATCATGAAAAGAATGCTTTATGTGATGGTTATATTGTTGAATTCATTCATGATGCTATTGAAAATTATTTTGAGGGAGGAACATATGCTTGTAGGAATTGCAATAATATCAAGTTTCCTCTCCATGTGTTGAAAATCTTGAAGCTATGCTTGTTTTGATTTCCTATGCTAGTTGATTCTTGTTCCCATAAGTTGTTTGCTCAAAAAATCCCGATGCATAGGAAGTGGGTTAGACTTAAATGGTCTAGTTATATTCTTCATGATGCTCCCGTTATATTTCAATTCTTATCTTTTATGCGAGCATCATTGAAATCACCATGCCTAGCTAAAAGGCATTAAAGAAAAACGCTTATTGGGAGACAACCCAATATTTACCCTTACTATTTTTTTGTGTCCACATGATTAAGCTACTGTAGTAATCATGTTTTATAGCTTTTGTTTCAATAAAGTGCCAAGTAGAACCTTTGCGAAGACTTGGGTGAAAGTCTTTGTGATCTTGCTGTAAAAAACAGAAACTTCGTGCTCACGATATTAGCTGCCATATTTTACTGGAGAGTACTTTTAGGTTGATTATTTTTGCAGATGATCAATAGACAATTTCCTCACGTCCACCAATTTATTTCCGAATTGTTTGAGTTACAGAAGTATTCGAAAGTTACAGATTGCTACGGACTGTTTTGTTTTTGACAGATTCTGTTTTCTATGTGTTGTTTGCTTATTTTGATGAATCTATGAGTAGTATTGGAGGGTATGAACCTTAGAGAAGTTGGAATATAGTAGATATTACACCAATATAAATTTATAATGAGTTCACAACAGTACCTAAGTGGTGGTTTTATTTTCTTATACTAACGGAGCTTACAAGATTTTATGTTAAGTTCTGTGTTGTGAAGTTTTCAAGTTTTGGGTAAGGATTTGACGGACTATGGAACAAAGAGTGGCAAGAGCCTAAGCTTGGGGATGCCCAAGGCACCACAAGGTAAAATTCAAGGACAACCAAAAGCCTAAGGTAGGGGATGCCCGGGAAGGCATCCCCTCCTTCATGCTATGTGTATCGGTAACTTTACCCGAGGCTATATTTTTATTCACCAAATGCTATGTGTTTTGCTTGGAGCGTCAATTTATTTTGTTTTGTTTTGTTTTGCTTGCTGTTTGAATAATATCCCAAGATCTGAAATTCTTAAATGTTAGAGAGTCTTCACATAGTTACATAATTACTCAACTACTCATTGATCTTCACTTATATCTTTCGAAGTAGTTTGTAGTTTGCTCTGGTGCTTCACTTATATCTTTTTAGAGCACGGCGATGGTTTTATTTTGAAGAAATAGATGAACTCTCATGCTTCACTTATATTTTTTTGGGAGTCGTTTATAACAGCATGGTAACTTGCTTTGGTTATCAATTTAGTCCTAATATGATGGGCATCCAAGAGGGATATAATAAAAACTTTCATATAAAGTGCATTGAATATTATGAGAAGTTTGATACTTGATGATTGTTTTGAGATATGAGGATGGTGATATTAGAGTCATGCTAGTAGAGTAATTGTGAATTTGAGAAACACTTGTGTTAAAGTTTGTGATTCCCGTAGCATGCACGTATGGTGAACCGTTATGTGATGAAGTTTGAGCATGATTTATTTATTGATTGTCATCCTTTGTGTGGAGGTCGGGATCGCGCGATGGTTAACTCCTACCAAGCCTTCCCCTAGGAGCATGCGTTGAATACTTTGTTTTGATGACTTCTAGATTCTTGCAATAAGTATATGAGTTCTTTATGACTAATGTTGAGTCCATGGATTATACGCACTCTCACCCTTCCACCATTGCTAGCCTCTCTTGTATCGCGCAACTTTCACCGGTAGCATACACCCACCATATACCTTCCTCAAAACAGCCACCATACCTACCTATTATGGCATTTCCATAGCCATTCCGAGATATATTGCCATGCAACTTTCCACCGTTCCGTTTATTATGACACACTTCATCATTGTCATATTACCATGCATGATCATGTAGTTGACATCGTATTTGTGTCAAAGCCACCGTTCATAATTTTTCATTCATGTCACTCTTTATTCATTGCACATCCCGGTACACCGTCGGAGGCATTCATGTAGAGTCATATTTTGTTCTAAGTATCGAGTTGTAATTCTTGAGTTGTAAGTAAATAATAGTGTGATGATATTAATTATTAGAGCATTGTCCCAGTGAGGAAAGGATGATGGAGAGTATGATTCCCCCACAAGACGGGATGAGACTCCAGACGAAAAATAAAAAAGAGGCCAAAAAATAGAAAAATAAAAGAATTGGCCGAAAAAAGATGAGAGAAAAAGAGAGAAGGGGCAATGCTACTATCCTTTTACCACACTTGTGCTTCAAAGTAGCACCATGATCTTCATGATAGAGAGTCTCCTATGTTGTCACTTTCATATACTAGTGGGAATTTTCATTATAGAACTTGGCTGGTATATTCCTATGACGGGCTTCCTCAAAATGCCCTAGGTCTACCTGAGCAAGCGAGTCGGATGCACACCTACTTAGTTTCTTTAGTTAAGCTTTCATACATTTATAGCTCTAGTGCATCCGTTGCATGGCAATCCCTACTCACTCACATCGATATCTATTGATGGGCATCTCCATAGCCCATTAATACACCTAGTTGATGTGAGACTATCTTCCTCCTTTTGTGTTCTCCACAACCACCATTCCATTTCAGCTATAGTGCTATATCCATGGCCCACGCTCATGTATTGCGTGAAAGTTGATAAGTTTGAAAAAATTGAAGCGTGAAACAATTACTTGGCTGAAACCGAGGTTGTGCATGATTTAAATATTTTGTGTGATGAAGATAGAGCATAGCCACACTATATGATTTTGTAGGGATAACTTTCTTTGGCCATGTTATTTTGAGAAGACATGATTACTTTGTTAGTATGCTTGAAGTATTATTATTGTTATGTCCATATTAAACTTTTGTCTTGAATCTTATGGATCTGAATATTCATGCCACAATAAAGAAAATTACATTGATAATTTTGTTAGGTAGCATTCCATATCAAAAATTCTGTTTTTATCATTTACCTACTTGAGGACGATCGGGAATTAAGCTTGGGGATGCTGGATACGTCTCCAACGTATCTATCATTTTTGATTGTTCCGTGCTATTATATTATCCTTCTAGGATGTTTAGTGGGCTTTAATATACACTTTTATATGATTTTTGGGACTAAACTATTAACCTAGGGCCCAGTGCCAGATTCTGTTTTTTCCTTGTTTTTGAGTATCACGGAAAATGAATGCCAAACGGAGCCCAATTGACCTGAAACTCAACGGAGGTTGTTTTTGGACCAGAAGAAGCCCGAGGACTACTGCAGGAGGACCAGAAGATTCCGGGCTGCCCACGAGGGTGGGGGCGCCCCCCTGGGCGTGCCCCCTACCTCGTGGACAGCCCGGAGACCCCCTTACTTGTTCCCGACTCCAACACCCCCTATATATACAGAAACCTCCAGAAAATAACCTAAATCGGGAGTTCCGCCGCCGCAAGCCTCTGTTGCCACCGAAAACAAATCTAGACCCGTTTCGGTGAAGGAAATATGCCCTAGAGGCAATAATAAAGTTATTATTTATTTCCTTATATCATGATAAATGTTTATTATTCATGCTTGAATTGTATTAACCGGAAACTTAGTACATGTGTGAATACATAGACAAAACAGAGTGTCCCTAGTATGCCTCTACTAGACTAGCTCATTGATCAAAGATGGTTATGTTTCCTAGCCATAGACATGAGTTGCCATTTGATCAAATGGGATCACATCATTAGGAGAATGATGTGATGGACTAGACCCGTCCGTTAGCTTAGCGCTATGATCGTTTAGTTTTACTGCTATTGCTTTCTTCATGACTTATACATGTTCCTATGACTATGAGATTATGCAACTCCCGAATACCGGAGGAACACCTTGTGTGCTATCAAATGTCACAATGTAACTGGGTGATCGTAAAGATGGTCTACAGGTGTCTCCAAAAGTGTTCGTGGAGTTGGCATAGATCAAGAATAGGATTTGTGACTCCGAGTGTCGGAGAGGTATCTCTGGGCCCTCTCGGTAATACACATCATAATAAGCCTTGCAAGCAAATGAGTAATGAGTTAGTCACGAGATGACGTATTATGGAACGAGTAAAGAGACTTGCCGGTAACAAGATTGAACTAGTTATTGAGATACCGACCATCGAATCTCGGGCAAGTAACATACCGATGACAAAGGGAACAATGTATGTTGTTATGCGGTTTGACCGATAAAGATCTTCGTAGAATATGTAGGATCCAATATGAGCATCCAGGTTCTGCTATTGGTTATTGACCAGAGATGAGTATCGGTCATGTTTACATAGTTCTCGAACCCGTAGGATTCGCACGCTTAACGTTTGATGATGATCGGTATTATGAGTTTATGAGTTTTGATGTATCGAAGGCAGTTCGGAGTCCCGGATGAGATCACAGACATGATGAGGAGTCTCGGAATGTCCGAGACATAAAGATTGATATATTGGACGACTATATTCGGACACTGGAAGTGTTCTGGAAAGTTTCGGAATTTACCGTAGTGCCGGGGGGGGGGGGGGGGG
>LR738710.1:196322502-196352148 GCA_902687465.1 Secale cereale | reverse complement strand
GGTTACCGGAATCCCCCGGGGAAAGTTGGGCCCTAGTGGGCCTTAGGGAAGAAAGATGGCAGCAGCCAGGAGGTGGCGCGCCCCCTCCCAAGGAGTAGTCCGAATTGGACTAGGGGAGGGGGGCGCGGCCCCTCTTTCCCTCTCCTCTCCCTGTCTTTCCTTCCCCCCTTCTCCCTCTTGGTGATTCCTACTAGGAATAGGATTGCAATCCTATTCCTAGTAGGATTGCTCCTCTTGGCGTGCCATAGGAGGGCCTTCCGGCCTCCCCCTTGCTCCTTTATATACGGGGGCAGGGGGCACCCTAGGACACACAAGTTGATCTCTCCACCCGTGTGCGGTGCCCCCTCCACAGAAACACACCTCGGTCATACCGTTGCAGTGCTTAGGCGAAGCCCTGCGCCGGTAACTTCATCATATCCATCACCACGCTATTGTGCTGATGAAACTCTCCCGTGAAGGTCTACTAGATCAAGAGCTCGTGGGACATCATCCTTCTGAACGTGTGTTGAACGCGGAGGTGTCGTACGTTCGGTGCTTGATTGGTTGAATCGCAAAGAAGTTCAACTACATCAACCGCGTCACTTGACGCTTCCGCTTTCAGTCTACAAGGGTACGTAGACACACTCTGCCCCTCGTTGCTATGCATCTGGTAGATAGATCTTGCATGATCATAGGAAATTTTTGAAAATACTACATTCCCCTATAGTGGCATCATGAGCCAGGTCTATGTATAGATGATATGCACGAGTAGAACACAAGTGAGTTGTGGACGATACTAGTCATACTGCTTACCAGCATGTCATACTTTGGTTCGGCGGTATTGTGAGATGAAGCAGCATGGACCGACATTACGCGTACGCTTACGCGATACTGGTTTCACCGTTATCAGCACTCGTTTCTTAAAGGTGACTGGCGGGTCTCTGTCTCTCTCACTTTAGCTGAATCGAGTGTGACTACGCCCTGTCCTTGTGAAGGTTAAAACAGCACATACTTGATGAAACATCGTTGTGGTTTTGTATGCGTAGGTAAGAACGGTTCTTACTAAGCCCGTACCAGCCACGTAAAACTTGCAACAACAAAGTAGAGGACGTCTAACTTGTTTTTGCAGGGCATGTTGTGATGTGATATGGTCAAGACATGATGAGTTATACGGTTTTGTATGAGATGATCATGTTTTGTAAAGTTATCGGCAACTGGCAGGAGCCATATGGTTGTTGCTTTATTGTATGAAATGCAATCGCCATGTAATTGCTGTACTTTATCACTAAGCGGTAGCGATAGTCATGGAAGCAATAGTTGGCGAGACAACAATGATGCTACGATGGAGATCAAGGTGTTGCGCCGGTGACGAAGGTGATCATGACGGTGCTTTGGAGATGGAGATCAAAAGCACAAGATGATGATGGCCATATCATGTCACATATTTTGATTGCATGTGATGTTTGTCTTATTATGCTTCTTATTTTGCTTAGTACGACGGTAGCATTATAAGATGATCCCTTACAAAATTTCAAGGTATAAGTGTTCTCCGTGAGTATGCACCATTGCGAAAGTTCGTCGTGCCGAGACACCACGTGATGATCGGGTGTGATAAGCTCTACGTTCAAATACAACGAGTGTAAGATAGTTTTGCACATGCATAATACTCGTGTCGGTGTACTAAAGTAGGGGTACCTTAGTATCCCAACTTGTGCACGGGCAGTAGCAGCGTCCCGTGGCAGGGCTCGCCATGCGCCCACCAAGGCCCACTATGGTTCCTTCGAAGCCATTCAAGAACAAAGTATTCAAGTTAAAGAAACAAGACCCCGGCAAGAGGAGCTTGCCGGGAAGGCCACTCCAGGCTCAAAACCACCCCCTTTGGCACAAGACCCTGGCAAGAGGAGCTTGCCAGGAAGGCCAAAACATGGCATTTCAGGAGACTTGCCGTGGCGCATCGCGCGCCCCGGCAAGGCCCGGAGAGCGACAAGCTCCCGGGCATGACAAGTTAACAACCGCGGCAAGGTGCAAGCCGCGGCAAGCTTCCACTACGTACCCGCGCTCCAGCTCATCCGGCCACGCGTCGCCCTGGGGCCCTTCCAGGTGCACGTGGCGGAAGGCTGTGCAGCCTGGGGTACACGGTGGCGAGCTGCGATGACGAGGCCACCATCGTGGCGGACGGAGACGCCCTGACGGACGCTTTTTTCACTGTTTAGGGCGACGGCGACGGGCATTTAATGCCCTTGTCCCCTACCATCAGGGTTAGGTATAGAGCACTATGCATACACTATTCCAACTACCACCATTTTTACATTTTTACCCTCGGGCGCGTTGCCACCTGTCGGTGACCCCTTTCGACCTATAAAAGGAGGCCCATGCGCAACGTAGAGGGGGTTCCGATTTTCGATCACTCTCACGCTCGGTGTTGCTAGCGACAAGCACTGTAGCCTTCCTTGCTCCCGAGATAAGAACACAATACAAACCAACGCAGGAGTAGGGTTTTACGCATCCGTGCGGCCCAAACCTGGGTAAACTGCTCGCGTGCACACTTTGATCCGCTCTTTGTGCATCCTCCGCCCCCTTGCCGTACCGAAAAGGGGCTCCGGTCTCATAGGTGTTCGTGGGCGATCAGTTTCCCCGACATCGTTGGCGCGCCAGGTAGGGGGAGCGTCGAGGTTGCGTGAACCCGATCCGGCGTTCACGCGAGCGAAAACTTCAGCAGCTTCATCAACTTCGTCGACTACATCGACATGCCGTCGAAGAAGAAGGCTTCGGAGGTAGCAGGCCCGTCCGCGTCGATCCCGCCACCTCCGGAGCCAACGGTCGGTGAGGTGGACGCTGGCGGAAGGATGGACGCCGGCGAGGAAACTCACGGCGCCGCCAAGTCCAAAGACAAGACGGACGACCGGGCGCACTCCAAGACCTCGGCGTCCGTGCACGCACCACGCCCCTCTCAGGAGGTGCCGGACCGGCAGCGACGTGGTACCCAAGGTACCATACGCTTGCTGGGACAAGGTCAAGCTGGCGGGTCACGGGACGCTCAAGGCCAACGTGCTGGCACGAGCAAGGCGCTGTCGCCGGGACGAGACCCTGCTCCTTCTAACGCAGTTAGAAGCCTGAGCATATCTCGCTCCTCGCACCGCTCGCCACCGTTCCCCTCCACTCCAGCAGAAGCTCTAGCTCGAGCTCAGCTGCTCCTCGACTTCCCTCCAGCGGTAGACAAGGCCGAAGACTGGAGGGCCACCATCCAGAGCCTCATCGCCTTCGCCAATAACGACACTCCGCAGTAGCCGACGACATCGCGGCCGCGGCAAGTTAGCCAGGCGCGGGCTAATGGCGACAAGACCGCCGGGGGTGCAACTACCGTGCACTCCCCGCCCCGAAGGCCGAAATCGCCGACTCGCCGGATCAACATCGACGATGACTCCATGGCGTTGTCGGATCCACGAGCTCGCCGCGATCAATGCCAAGTCCTCGACGACCGACGACAAGAAGACGCTCGAACTCGCATCGAGCGTCGAAGAGAAGCGCGGCGGCAATCCGACCAGCGCGCTAGGCCCGCTGTCGACATGCACGCGCCCGGAGAGCCAACCGACTTGCCGTACACGGCGGGCTGTCCTGCGTTCACTAGTGAGCTGCGGCAAGTCCAGTGGCCCAGCATGAAAAACTTCAAGCCCGACGTACCCGAGAAGTACGACGGCAAGACTCAACCGTCAGAGTTCCTCAGCATCTACACCATCGCGGTGCAGGCTGCCGGGGGACGAGACGAGAAGATACTCGCGAACTACTTCCCGCTCGTGCTCAAGCCAAACGTCAGATCTTGGCTCATGCAGTTGCCGGAGAACTCTATTTCTTCTTGGGCCGACCTGTGCCACCAGTTTGTCGGCGCCTTCACGGGTGGCCACAAGCCTCATGGCCAGGAGAGCGACCTTCATATACTTGCCCAGAAGGAAGGAGAGTCCCTGCGAAAGTACATCCAGAGATTTAGCCGCGTCCAGCACAACATCCCAGACGTCCACCCTGCCACGAAAATCAGCGCGTTCCACCAGAACGTGCGCAACCGCAGGATGAGGGAGGAGATGGCGATGTGCAAGATCCGAGACGTCAGTGAGCTTTATGCCCTGGCCGACAAGTGCGCACGCGCTGAAGAGGGGAGGAGACTCCCCGGGGAGGATACTGGAGCAGGGGGAACAGACAGTGAGGATGTCGCCCCGGCAAGGAAGAACCGGCGGCGGAACAACAAGAAAAAGAAGAACAAGGAAGTACTGGTCGTTGAGCAGTCCGGCAAGGAGGCTGGCGCCAAGAAAGCTCAGGCTGGTGGCTCCGGGAAGGAAGCTACCACTGTAGCGGCCGCCGACAAGCAGGACGGCTCCGACAAGCAGTACTGCAAGATCCACCGCACCAAGGGCCATGATCTCCAGAACTGCAAAAGGGTCGAGTACCTCGTCGAACAGCAGATGGCTGAGTACGAGCGACGCGACAAAGAGAAGGCCCAGGGAGGTGGAGGAGAGTCCGGCAAGAAGCGGCCGTTCAATGGCCGGGGAGGACGCCGCGACAAGGCCAAGCAGCGGCAAGGAGATAGACCTCCCCGCGGCCGCGACAAGGGCGAAGACGAAGACGACGATGAAGACATGGACGACGGAGACAACAGCGAGCAGGAGTTCCAGAAGGCCACAAAAGTTCTGTGCATCGATGGACGTGCCTCTCTGCATACTTCCCACCGCCAACTCAAACAATGGGTGCGGGAAGTTAATGCAGCAGAGCCACCCGTCGAGTCGCGAAAACTCCTGAAGTGGTCCAGCACGCCCATCATCTTCGACATTGAGGACCACCCTGACCGCACAACTGCGGTCGGGTGTTTGCCGATGTTGGTTTCACCAACCATCCGCAACCTCAAGGTCACCAAGATGTTGGTTGACGGCGGGGCCGGCCTGAACCTGATCTCCTCTGCTGTGCTCCGGAAACTACAGATCCCCGACAGCGAGCTCGAGGAAACCGGAACATTCCAAGGGATCAACCTGGGAAGGAGCAAGCCGAAGGGGAAAATCACACTACCAGTGACTTTTGGCGGAGAGCTGAACTTCAGGACTGAGAGGATAACCTTTGACGTCGCCGATATCCCGTTGCCTTACAATGGGATACTTGGCCGTCCAGCACTCGCCAAGTTCATGGCGGCCTCTCATTATGCCTACAACATGCTCAAGATGCCAGGCCCGATAAGCGTCATCTCTGTCCCTGGCGACAAGAAGGACGCGCTTATCTGCACCGACAAGATTTACCGGGATGCAGCAGCCGCAACAGACAGCGAGACACTTGCCGCTGAAACTCCCGGGGGGAAGAACAAGACCAAGTCCGGCAAGAGCTCTGGGGCCCACTCCGGCAAACGCACCTCTTCGGAGTGCTGCGCTACCGTCGAGGACGCACCATCGAGCTCCACCGGCAAGTGCAAGAAGGGAATGGCAGCTCCGCCTGCAACCAAGAAGGTGTCCGCCAAGGAGGACGGCACTGGTGGTACTTTCACCATCAGTGCCACGCTCGATCCTAAATAGGAAAGCGCGCTCGTTGCTTTCCTGCGGGCGAATGTCGACGTGTTTGCATGGCAACCGTCTGACATCCCCGGTGTTCCCAGGAAAGTGATTGAGCACAAGCTTGCCGTTTGTCCTCACACGCGGCCCGTCAAGCAGAAGGTCAGAAAGCAAGCAGTGGAGCGCCAATAGGTTATCGCTGAGGAAATCAAGAAGCTGGAAGCAGCAGGCCTTGTCAGAGGTGTACTTCATCCCACGTGGTTGGCCAACCCTGTTGTCGTGCGCAAGGAAAATGGGAAGTGGAGGCTTTGTATAGACTTCACCGATGTGAATAAAGCTTGTCCCAAAGATCCATTTCCCTTGCCGCGCATTGACCAGATCGTTGACTCCACGGCTGGGTGTGAGTTGCTTTCATTCCTTGATGCATACTCCGGGTACCACCAGATATTTATGGTTGAAGAAGACGAAGAGAAGACCGCGTTCATTACTCCATGTGGCACTTACTGCTTCATACGCATGCCCTTTGGATTGAAGAATGCAGGTTCAACGTTCGCGAGGGTAGTCCACACTACTTTTGAGCCACAAATACACAGGAATGTAGAAGATTACATGGATGATATAGTGGTCAAGAGCAAGGACAAGGATACCCTGATTCAAGATCAAGATGAAACTTTTGCGAATCTGCGCAAGATACAACTCAAGCTTAACCCCGAGAAGTGCGTGTTCGGAGTCCCCTCCAGCAAGCTTCTCGGGTTCTTTGTGTCCCAGAGGGGGATTGAAGCCAATCCTGACAAGATCAAAGCCATCGAGAAGATTGGGGCTCCGAAGCGCGTTAAGGATGTACGAAGGCTTGCCGGCTGTGTGGCTGCTCTCAGCAGGTTCATTTCTAAGTCCGCAGAACGCGCCCTACCATTTTTCAAAATCTTGAAAAAGGCAGGTCCAATGAAATGGACTCCGGAAGCGGAGGCAGCGCTGCAGGACTTGAAAAGGTACATGTCCTCCACTCCAATACTTGTCGCACCTAGGCCACAAGAGAAGTTGCTGCTGTACTTAGCAGCAACCAATCAAGTGGTTAGTGCTGCGTTGGTAGCGGAGAGGGAGGCAGATGAGGAGCCCACAGCCCCGACAAGCATATCCAGCGACAAGCAGGGGGCTTCCCCGACAAGCTCTGGCCCCGATAAGGATGAGTCTACACAGATGCAAGAAGAGGTGCAGAGGAAGATGGTGCAGCGCCCAGTTTATTTTGTCACCTCCCTCTTGCAGGGGGCTAGATCAAGATACTCTGGGGTGCAGAAGCTGCTTTTCGGCCTCCTCATGGCCTCGAGAAAGCTGCGCCATTACTTTCAAGCACACGAAATAACAGTGGTCACTCGCTTTCCGCTGAAGAGGATATTGCAAAATCCAGAAGCGACAGGCAGGATTGTCGAGTGGGCACTAGAGCTGTCAAGCTTTGGCCTCAAGTTTGAAAGTACTTCAACTATCCAGAGCAGAGCATTGGCAGAGTTCATAGCAGAATGGACACCAACGCCAGACGAAGAAATTCCAGAGACAAGCATCCCCGTCAAAGAAACGAGCAAAGAATGGATAATGTACTTCGATGGTGCCTTCTTGCTGCAAGGCACCGGCGCTGGCGTGCTGCTTGTCGCGCCCACCGGCGAGCACCTCAAGTACGTCATCCAGATGCACTTTCCCAAGGAGCAAGCAACGAATAATACTACAGAGTATGAAGGTTTGCTTGCCGGCCTCAGGATCGCAGCAGAACTTGGGATCAAGAAGCTGATTGTGCGGGGTGATTCGCAGTTGGTTGTCCGCCAAGTGAACAAGAGCTACTAGAGTCCGTTGATGGAAGCTTACGTCGACGAAGTGAGGAAACTTGAAGAACACTTTGAAGGCTTGCAGATGGAGCACGTCCCAAGAGCTCAAAACGACATCGCAGATGGTCTGTCAAAGTGTGCTGCACTGAAGCTACCTGTGGAACCAGGGATCTTTGTGCTCAAGTTAACTGAACCATCCGTTGCACCATCAGTTGGACAAAGTAAGAAGAGGAAGCTGATCTCCGATGACTACTTGCCAGCGGAACTTCCCGAAGCCGCCGCCAACAAGGTCCCCAAGATCAACGATAAAGTTGCTGAGGAACAGTCTGCTCCTACAGGCCCTAGGGTTTGTACAGTGGAAGCAGGCGTTCCCGACAAGTTTTGCCCCGGAAAGCTTGCTGGGGAACGTCCAGCTCCGGCCGAGCCATAGGTTCTTGCCGTAGAAGCTGACGTTCCCGCAGCAGCACTGATGCCTTTAGTCCTTGTTGTTGAACCTCAGGCTCCAGCATGGGCGCAGCAAATTGTCCGTTTCCTTCAAACTGGAGAACTTCCCGAAGAACCAGAAGAGGCAGAAAGAATAACCCGGCAGTCAAGTATGTATCAGTTCGTCGGCAATGAACTATACAGAAGAAGACTGAACGGTGTTAGACTGAAGTGCATTCCCCGGGAAGATGGGCAAAAGCTGTTGGCAGAGATACATGGAGGCATATGTGGCCACCACATTGGCACAAGAGCACTTGCCGGCAAGGCGTTCCGGCAAGGTTTCTTTTGGCCAGAAGCCCTCCAGGATGCAACTGCACAAGTGAAGCGTGCCAGTTCCATGCCAAGCAAATACATCAGCCAGCTCAAGCTCTCCAGACGATCCCTTTGTCCTGGCCATTTTCGGTCTGGGGGCTCGACATCCTCGGCCCTTTTCCCCGCGCAGCCGGGGGCTTTGAGTACTTGTACGTCGCCATCGACAAGTTCACAAAGTGGCCGGAAGTGGAACCAGTGAGGAAGGTGACCGCACAGTCAGCAGTCAAGTTCTTCAGGTCAATTGTTTGCCGTTTCGGAATCCCTAACAGGATCATCACCGACAACGGCACACAATTCACAAGTCGCACCTTCATGCAATACGTCCAAGACCTTGGCGCCAAGGTCTGCTTCGCTTCTGTTGCTCACCCGAGGAGCAATGGTCAAGTAGAAAGGGCAAACGCTGAAGTGCTGCGCGAGCTCAAGATCAGAACTTTCGACAGGCTGCACAAATGCGGAAGAAACTGGATTGAAGAGTTGCCGGCGGCTCTTTGGTCAATCAGAACGACACTAAATCGAGCCACTGGACAGACACCCTTTGCTCTTGTCTATGGAGCAGAGGCAGTTCTCCCCACGGAACTCGTATACGGGTCGCCTCGAGTGCTAGCTTACGATGAGCTCGAGCAAGAGCAGCTGCGGCAAGACGACGCACTGCTCCTTGAGGAGGACCGTCTTCAGGCTGATGTACGAGCTGCTCGATACCAGCAAGCTTTGCGCCGCTACCATAGCCGCAAAGTTAAAGCCAGAAGTCTCGAGGAAGGCGACCTTGTTCTTCGGCGCGTTCAGTCCGCCAAGAATTCCAACAAGTTGACGGCGAAGTGGGAAGGCCCTTATTGGGTGAGACAAGTCACAAGGCCCGGCGCTGTCCGCCTTGAGACCGAAGAGGGCTTACCGGTGAGCAACTCCTGGAACATTGAGCACCTTCGCAAGTTTCACCCATAAGGCGCGGTTGCCGTGATCCACTCCGGCAACCACCTTTTGTACAAGTCTTGCCGCTGTTGCATGTAAACCTTTGTACAAAGCCGGGCAAAGACCCCGTGCATCAGTAAAACTTTTGTGCCTTGCACAACTTGTTGTTTTCATGCCTTTTCGCTTTTCTTGCATGTATTATCTGACATTTTGTGCAGCGCGCGCCCCCGGTAAGCAATAACGAGCCGCAAGGCTCCATATCTATGCTTCCTCCCTTTTTCTTTTTCTCTCAAGCAGAAAGAAGTTTTTCCTCGCGCACAAGTTTGCCGGGGGGGAAGGAGACAGTGGTATGGACCAAGTGTCGTTCAAGAAAGCCTCGCCTTGCCGGGAAGCAAACAACACAAAAGCTAAGTCGCCAAAGTTTGAGCATTCGAATTTTTAAATTTTAAGGTTATCTTCCTTGAACGACCGCACTTTGTATGGAAAACCTGTGCGCGGAGGAACCAACTCGTGGCTAGCCGCGCCCTTACTTTGTTTCGAGCACGCTCAACGGCTTAAGTGTGCTGCGACAAGTATCGCGCCCTTACTTCGTTTTCGAGTTCGCTTAACAATCTAAGTGTGCTGCGACTTGCTGCGACAAGGTTTCTTATCGGCGATGGCACTGCCGGCAGGCTGCTGAAGTTCCGCACTCAGCGCTCGTGGCAAGGGTCCCTTCGCCGGCAAGTTCCCTAAAAGCGTAGGGTAAAAGCATACAAAGCAAAGAAGTCAAGTAAAGGAAATAACACTGCGTTAACTATCCAAAATAGAGTTATATTACAAAAGCAACTTGTCGCAGCACTAATAGATTTTTGTCCATGACATGGTTGGCAGCGACAAGGGAAGCAGAAAGAAAACAGCCTAGTCTGCGCGGTCACCATCAACTCTCTTGATCTTGCCCACCTTGGCCACGATGGGTGCGACAAGGACTTTCAGCGCTTCCTGGTCGGCGTCGGGCGGCAAGGTCCTGAGGACGTTATCGGGGTTGAGTCCTGGGCTGCGTGGGGATCCTCTCCCGGAGCTGCTGGAGGGCCGGCGCCACTCCCCTGAAGAACAATCTTAGCTTGGCGCTGTGAGGGAGGTTCCCGTCGGTGGAGTAGCCGAGGTGCTCCGTCCCCAGCCCCGCCAACTCCCTGTCGATGTTAGCGGCGGCGGCGACAAGCCCCTCGGTCCAATGCTCCACCGTCAGCCTGAAGTTGTTTTGGGAGAGGGCGGCGCTGTCCAACAGTGCCCTCTCAGCCCTGAGGTCCTCCTTCAGCTTCGTCTCCCGATTTCTGGCGCTGTCAAGTGATGCGGTGAGAGTGGACAGCTTCAACTCCAAGTCTGCAACAGAATCCTTGGCGATGGCGAGCTCCTTGCCCTTGTCGGTGAGACGGACCTGCAGCTCGGAATGGCTGTGGGCGTCCTTCTCCCTCTCCGACACGAGCGCAGCAACCTTCTCCTCGCTCGCTTTCAAGTGGATCTCCAGTTGCGCCACCCTCGCCTCCAGGTCTCTCTTGGCGGTCTCAGCAGCTGCCGCGGCGTCCTTCGCCTCCTGCAGAGCTCCGCCAAGGGACTGTTCGCGCGCGGCAAGGTCGTCCTCGTGTCAGTCGAGGTCGACTTTCTGCTGCGTTAGTTCACCTTCCCGCCGAGACAGCTCTTCGGCGGCGAGCCGTTGCTGCTCTTCTACTTCGGCCTTCTCAAGTATGAACGCCTGATGCGCCTCGGCGAGCTCCTCCCGCTCCTCCGCCAAGGATTGGAGGGCCGCCTGGTTGGCGGCCCGGAGCTCTTCGGTGCGCTTCTCCAAGTCGACGCCCGCCTTGGCGGCCAGAGCCTCTCGGGACTCCAGCTTGGCCTGCCTAGCGCGGTACAGAGCCAGAAGCCTCCGCAGAAGCTGCTCCTCCTCGGGCTCGCTACTGCTGCCGGGCGCATCGACGAACTTCAGCCCGGCGGAGGCGAGGACTTCCCCATCGAAGACCTCTCCCTCCGCGGGCGCCCTTGACGTAGATGCCCACGGGAGCTGAATGAAGACCCCGTTTCCAGCCTCCAGGTAGGCGCCTGTTTTGGCCGCGGCAGCAGCAGGATCGGCGGTCGGCGCATCGTCTGATGCTCCTGCGGCCTCAGGGCCGTCAGTGCGACTGCCGGTCCCCTCCTCCGCTGCCGCGTCGGCATCCTTGGCTGCCTCTTCGACGGCAGGCTCGTCAGTACTGATCTCCTCTTCGGTAATCGCGGCGTCGCCAGTGTTGCCGCGCGCGTCTTCCTCGGTGGCGGCCTCCGTTTCCATCGGCTCTGGAGCGGACGAGTCTGAAGACAAGAAAAGAAGAAGAAAGAAGAAAGTATCTGTCAAGCAAATATCCCAAAAGAGAAATTCAAGAGAAGAAAAGTACAAGGGTTACCTGCGCGGGCCTCCTCTTCGATGGGGTTCCTTGCCGGGGAGTCCTCCCTCGGCGGCGTGGTGGTAGCCCCCGCCGGCGGAGGGCCGCTGGCGCCTTCTCTTGGCGGGGGGCTCGCCCTTGGCGGGGTGCTCGCCCTTGGCGGAGTATCCTCCCTAGCCGGGGAGCTCCTCCTTGGCGGGGAGGTCGAGATGTGCGGCTCGTCGGGAGCAACCTCTTGGCGCTCTTGAGGCTGCTGCTCTGCTTCTGCACAAGTCAACAAACAAACAAAACATTAACAAGGATAAAAAGCCCACGCGTGCCCGACAAGCGGAGAGTGGTCAGAAGACTTACGCCGGGGCTGCGTTGGGGGCTGCTCTGCGGAGCAGCTACCTGGTCCGGCAAGCTTGTTGCAGGCGCATCCCCTGCTGCTGCGACGGGCTCGTCCTCAAGGTCGACCACCGGGATCTTGGCCCTCTTCGCCGCCCTCTGGGCCAGGGTCCTGGAAGACAGACAAAATCAGAATCAGGCAAAGAAAATTCAAGACAAGAACAACAAAAATCAAAGGAAACAAGAGTTGCCAGTACTTACTCTTCCTCCTCCTCGTCAGAGCTGAGCACGAAGAAGTCAAAGTCCGCCTCACGCGTCCTGGCGCGAGGAGCTGGAGGAGTAGGCTCCCTCGGCCGCTTGGCGGGAGCAGGGACGGTGGTCTGAGAAGACCCCGCTCCAGTTGTCGCCGAGGCCCGAGGGGCGGAAGGAGCGTTAGCCCCAGCCCAGGAAGACCCTCCTCCAGCCGCTGCTGAAGCGCGGGGCACTCCCTTGGCGGCCTTGCCCGCCGCAGTGGCGCGTGTCGGACGGCGCTGCGGCTGCTGGCCCGCCGGCTGCCCCGCCACGTCTGCGGTTTTGCGGAGGCACCTCCTCGCTGGAGCCGGAGGACTTGCCGGTGGCGGTGAACTACCCAAGGACGAAGAGGAGGAGTCGAGATTCAGCGACCCGCCTGAGTCTTCGGCAGAATCGCTTGATTCGGCGCCCTGCTCGGCGGGCCCGCTCGACTCTATGCCTTGCTCGGCGGCCTCGCTTGTCCCAGCAGGTTGCCCGGCAGGCTTTATCAATTTAAGGAGCTCTTCCTCCTCGGCCAGACTTACCACCTCCGCTGCATCTGCCTCCTCCAAAGTGTATCCGAACTCGCCCGCGGCCCTGGCTGCAGCTGCCTCCTCCAACCTGGTGGCAATATGCGCCATCTCTTGGTCGGTGGTGTCACGGGTGAGGCCTCTCTTCTTGTCGGGATTGATTGGCTGCTCCACCAAGTTGTTGAAGAACGTTTGCACGGCTTCGTCAGAAGGCTCCCACCAAGTGGGGTCAATCCCATGGGAGTCACACCACGGCATCGCCGCGCGGATAGCGCTGAGCGACGAATTGTTGCATAGCGGAACTACGCCCCGCGGCAATGCGAACCACTCTGGATGTTTGGGGCCGTGCTTGAATAGCTCATGAAGCATTCCGTTGAGCTCCATGACAGTGAAATTGTAGTTGAGGCCTGGGCGCAGCCTCATAAAGTCTGCCGCGTTACCAAACTCCCAAGCAGGTCTCTTCCTCTCCAGCAAGGGAGCGATGCGGCGGCGAAGGAAATCTGCTCCGACGGCCCCTACAGTGAGCCTGGCTTGCCGGAGGCGAAGAATCCTAGTGATGGCTATCTTCAGCTTGTCGTCCTCAGGGGCCAGGTCACTCCAGTCATTGCCGCGCACTATTGCAACTTGGCGCAGGGAAGTGAACTGCTGTGGTTCATCCTCCATGATCCAGCACCAGTTGGCCCTCCACTCCTCCCACTTGCCGCGGAGCTCCCCAGTCAAGTAGGCCTCTTTCTTTTGAAGCCTAAAGATCCAAGAAATCCCACCGGACAGAGGAGACCCAGACTCTACTCGAGGCGTAAAGTAATGGCGGAAAAGAGCTACATTGGGGTAGACTCCGACAAAGTTCTCGCACAGATGTGCGAAAACGGCCATGGTCAAGACGGCGTTTGGGGTGAAATCAAGGAGATGAAACCCATAGGTATTCATAATATCGCAGAAGAATTCAGAGTATGGTGGGCAGAGTCCGCAATAGAAGAACAGAGCAAAAAAGGCGTATCCTCCCGGAAACATGTCGCGGGCCTCAGCGGGGAGTACCTTGGTGCACGGGTGCGCTTTTGTCTCCCTCGCCCAGAAGAGGTAGAAGGAGTCCTTCAGCTCCACCGCGCTGAGCCTCGGCGGGAAGACCGCCATCTTCTTCCGCATTGACGCTAGCTTCAGTGCCCTGGCAGTCTTCGCGGCTTTCGTCTTGTCGCCCTTCGGGGCCATGGCGGGGACGGCGAGGGAAGTCGACGGCGCTGGAGAGGCTGGCGGCGGCGGAGGAAGGGCGGAGCGCTGCTCTCTTTCAACCTTCGGGGAGGAGGGGAGCAGCAGCGGTTTCTGGAGGATGAAGGAGAAGCGGGCGAATGGAGGGAACTGCCCCTGTTTCCCCTGCTTTTAAGGGGGAGAGGGGGGCGTTCCGCATTTCTCCCATGACGCTGCAATCGACGCGTGCCGTTAGGGATGGGCGCGGTGGATACGGAGTGGGATGCGGCGCGCCGTGGGCCGCGTGTGCCCGTGCACTGTTCTGGGCCTGGCCCAACAGCGCTCGGCACCATGTGTGGCCCAGGCCCGGGGGCTCCTGTCGGTGTACTAAATTAGGGGTACCTTAGTATCCCAACTTGTGCACGGGCAGTAGCTGCGTCCCGTGGCAGGGCTCGCCACGCGCCCGCCAAGGCCCACTATGGTTCCTTCGGAGCCATTCAAGAACAAAGTATTCAAGTTAAAGAAACAAGACCCCGGCAAGAGGAGCTTGCCGGGAAGGCCGCTCCAGGCTCAAAACCACCCCCTTTGGTACAAGACCCTGGCAAGAGGAGCTTGCCAGGAAGGCCAAAACATGGCATTTCAGGAGACTTGCCGTGGCGCATCGCGCGCCCCGGCAAGGCCCGGAGAGCGACAAGCTCCCGGGCGCGACAAGTTAACAACCGTGGCAAGGTGCAAGCCGCGGCAAGCTTCCACTACGTGCCCACGCTCCAGCTCATCCGGCCACGCGTCGCCCTGGGGCCCTTCCAGGTGCACGTGGCGGAAGGCTGTGCAGCCTGGGGTACACGGTGGCGAGCTGTGATGACGAGGCCACCATCGTGGCGGACGGAGACGCCCTGACGGACGCTTTTTTCACTGTTTAGGGCGACGGCGACGGGCATTTAATGCCCTTGTCCCCTGCCGTCAGCGTTAGGTATAGAGCACTATGCATACACTATTCCAACTACCACCATTTTTACATTTTTACCCTCGGGCGCGTTGCCACCTGTCGGTGACCCCTTTCGACCTATAAAAGGAGGCCCATGCGCAACGTAGAGGGGGTTCCGATCTTCGATCACTCTCACGCTCGGTGTTACTAGCGACAAGCACTGTAGCCTTCCTTGCTCCCGAGGTAAGAACACAGTACAAACCAAGGCAGGAGTAGGGTTTTACGCATCCGTGCGGCCCGAACCTGGGTAAACTGCTCGCGTGCACGCTTCGATCCGCTCTTTGTGCATCCTCCGCCCCCTTGCCGTACAGAAAAGGGGCTCCGGTCCCATAGGTGTTCGTGGGCGATCAGTTTCCCCGACAACTCGGGTTAAACTTGACGAGCCTAGCATATGCAGATATGGCCTCGGAACACTGGAGACCGAAAGGTCGAGCGCGAATCATATAGTAGATATGATCAACATAAGATGTTCACCATTGAAAACTACTCCATCTCACGTGATGATCGGACATGGTTTAGTTGATTTGGAGCACGTGATCATTTAGATGACTAGAGGGATGTCTATCTAAGTGGGAGTTCTTTAGTAATATGATTAATTGAACTTTAATTTATCATGAACTTAGTCCAGGTAGTATTAGCATATCTATGTTGTAGATCAATAGCTCGTGATGTAGCTCCCCGTTCGTTTTTATATGTTCCTAGAGAAGACTAAGTTGAAAGATGTTAGTAGCAATGATGCGGACTAGGTCCATGATCTTAGTATTATCCTCATTGCTGCACAGAAGTATTATGTCCTTGATGCACCGCTAGGTGACAGACCTATTGAAGGAGCAGATGCAAATGTTATGAACATTTTGACAAAAGCACGGTATGATGACTACTTGATAGTTTAGTGCACCATGCTTTACGGCTTATAACCGGGACTTCAAAAACGTTTTGAATGCCACGGAGCATATGAGATGTTCCAAGAGTTGAAATTAGTATTTCATACTCATGCCCGTGTCAAGAGCTGTAAGACCTCTGACAGTACTTTGCCTACAATATGGAGGAGAATAGCTCAACCAGTGAGCATGTGCTTAGATTGTCTGGGTACTACAATTACTTGAATCAAGTGGGAGTTAATCTTCCAGATAAGATAGTAATTGACAAAGTTCTCTAGTCACTATCACCAGGTTAGTAGAACTTCGTGATGAACTATAATATGCAAGGGATGGCGAAAGAAATTCCCGAGCTCTTCGCGATGCTGAAATCGGCGAAGGTAGAAATCAAGAAAGAGCATCAAGTGTTGATGGTTAACAAGTCCACTTGTTTCAAGTAAAGGGCAAAGGGATAGAAAGGGAACTTCAAGAAGAATGACAAGAAAGTTGTCACTCCCGTGAAGAAACCCAAAACTAAACTCAAGCCTGAAACTAAGTGCTTTTACTGCAAATGAAATGGTCACCGGAAGTGGAACTGCCCTAGATACTTGGCGGATAAGAAGGATGGCAAAGTGAACGAAGGTATATTTTGATATACAGATTATTGACATGTATTTTACTACTGTTCATAGCAACCCATGGGTATTTGATACCAGTTCAGTTGCTAATATAAGTAACTCAAAACGAGAGTTGCAGAATGAACATAGACTAGTTAAAGGTGAAGTGACGATGTGTGTTGGAAGTGGTTCCAAGATTGATATGATCATCATTGCACACTCCCTATACTTTCGGGATTAGTGTAGAACCTAAATAAATGTTATTTGGCATTTGCGTTGAAGCATGAATATGATTTGATCATGTTTGTTGTAATACGGTTATCCATTTAAAGTCATAGAATAATTTTTATTCTATTTACATGAATAAAGCCTTCGATGTTCATACACCCAATGAAAATAGTTTGTTGGATCTCGATCGTAGTGATACACATATTCATAATATTGATGCCAAAAGATGCAAGGTTAATAATGATAGTGCAACTTATTTGTGGCACTGCTGTTTAGGTCATATTGGTGTAAAGCGCATGAAGAAACTCCATAGCGATGGACTTTTGGAATCACTTGATCATGAATCACTTGGTGCTTGCGAACCGTGCCTTATGGGCAAGATGACTAAAACTCCGTTCTCCGGAACTGTGGAGCGAGCAACAGATTTGTTGGAAATCATACATACTGATGTATGTGGATCAATGAGTGTTGAAGCTTGCGGCGGGTATCGTTATTTTCTGACCTTCACTGATGATTTGAGTAGATATGGGTATATCTACTTAATGAAGCACAAGTCTGAAACATATGAAAATTTCAAAGAATTTCAGAGTGTAGTAGAGAATCATCGTAACAAGAAAATAAAGTTTCTACGATCTGATCGTGGAGGTGAATATTTGAGTTACGAGTTTGGTCTTCATTTGAAACAATGTGGAATAGTTTCACAACTCACGCCACCCAGAACACCATAGCGTAATGTTGTGTCCGAACGTCGTAATCGTACTTTATTGGATGGTGCGGTCTATGATATCTCTTACCTATTCACCACTATCGTTTTGGGGTTATGCTTTAGAGACAGCTGCATTCACGTTAAATAGGGCACCATCTAAATCCGTTGAGACGACGCCTTATGAACTGTGGTTTGGCAAGAAACCAAAGTTGTCGTTTCTTAAAGTTTGGGGCTGCGATGCTTATGTGAAAAAGCTTCAACCTGAAATGTATCTTCATAGGATACCCAAAGGAGACTGTTGGGTACACCTTCTATCACAGATCCGAAGGCAAGATATTCGTTGCTAAGAATGCATCCTTTCTAGAGAAGGAGTTTCTCTCGAAAGAAGTGAGTGGGAGGAAAGTAGAACTTGATGAGGTAATTATACCTTCTCTCGAATTGGAAAGTAGTACGCCACAGAAACTAGTTCCAGTGATTCCTACACCAATTAGTGAGGAAGCTAATGATGATGACCATGAAACTTTAGATCAAGTTTCTGCTGAACATCGTAGATCAACCAGAGTACGTTTCGCACCAGAGTGGTACGGCAACCCAGTTCCGGAAGTCATGTTACTAGACCATGATGAACTTACGAACAATGAGGAAGCAATGATGAGCCCAGATTCCGCAAAATGGTTGAGGCCATGAAATCTGAGATGGGATGCATGTATGAGAACAAAGTGCGGACTTTGGTTGACTTGCCCGATGATCGGCAAGCCATCGAAAATAAACGGATATTCAAGAGGAAGACCGACGCAGACGGTAATGTTACTGTTTACAAAGCTCGACTTGTTGCGAAAGGGTTTCGACAAGTTCAAGGAGTTGACTACAATGAGACTTTCTCACCCATAGCGATGCTTAAGTCTGTCCGAATTACGTTATCAATTGCCGCATTTTATGAAATTTGGCAAATGGATAACAAAAATGTGTTCTTTAAGGGATTTATTAAAGAAGAGTTGTAAATGATGCAAGCAGAAGGTTTTGTCAGTACTAAACATGCTAGCAAAATGTGCAAGCTCTAGCAATCCATCTATGGACTGGTGCAAGCATCTCAGAGTTGGAATATACGCTTTGATAAGTTGATCAAAGCATATAGTTTTATACAGACTTGTCGTGAAGCCTGTATTCACAAGAAAGTGAGTGGGAGCACTACGTCCTTTCTGATAAGTATATGTGAATGACATATTGTTGATCGGAAATGATGTAGAATTTTCTGGAATGCATAAAGGAGTGTCTGAAAGGAGTTTTTCAAAGAAAGACCTCGGTGAAGCTGCTTACATATTGAGCATCGATATCTATATAGATAGATCAAGACGCTTGATAAGTTTTTTCAATGAGTACATACCTTGACGAGTTTTTTGAAGTAGTTCAAAATGGAACAGTCAAAGAAAGAGTTCTTGCCAGTGTTGCAAGGTATGAAGTTGAGTAAGCCTGAAAACCCGACCACGGCAGCAGATAGAAAAAGAACGAAAGTCATTCCCTATGCCTCAGCCACAGACTCTTTAAAGTATGCCATGCTGTGTACCAAACCTATTGTGTACCTTGCCATGAGTTTGGCAAGGAGGTAAAAAAGCGATCCAAGAGTAGATCACTGGACAGCGGTCAAAATTATCCTTATTTACTGGATGACTAAGGAAATATTTCTCGGTTATGGAGGTGATAAAGATTTCGTCGTAAAGAGTTATGTCGATGCAAGCTTTGACACCGATCTGGATGACTCCGAGTCTCGATCTGGATACATATTAAAAGTAGGAGCATTTAAGTAGAGTAGGTCAGTGCAGAGCATTGTAGACATAGAAATTTGCAAAATACATACCGATCTGAATGTGGCAGACCCATTGACTAAACCTCTCTCACAAGCAAAACATGATCACACCTTAGGACTCTTTGGGTGTTAATCACATGGCGATGTGAACTAGATTATTGACTCTAGTAAACCCTTTGGGTATTGGTCACATGGCGATGTGAACTATAAAGTGTTAAGTCACATGGTGATGTGAACTATTGGTGTTAATCACATGGTGATGTGATCTAGATTATTGAATCTAGTGCAAGTGGGAGACTGAAGGAAATATGCCCTAGAGGCAATAATAAAGTTATTATTTATTTCCTTATATCATGATAAATGTTTATTATTCATGCTAGAATTGTATTAACCGGAAACTTAGTACATGTGTGAATACATAGACAAAACAGAGTGTCCCTATTATGCCTCTACTAGACTAGCTCATTGATCAAAGATGGTTATGTTTCCTAGCCATAGACATGAGTTGTCATTTAATCAAACGGGATCACATCATTAGGAGAATGATGTGATGGACAAGACCCATCCGTTAGCTTAGCACTATGATCGTTTAGTTTTACTGCTATTGCTTTCTTCATGACTTATACATGTTCCCATGACTATGAGATTATGCAACTACCGAATACTGGAGGAACACCTTGTGTGCTATCAAACGTCACAACGTAACTGGGTGATCATAAAGATGCTCTACAGGTGTCTTCGAAAGTGTTCGTGGTGTTGGCATATATCAAGAATAGGATTTGTCACTCCGAGTGTCGGAGAGGTATCTCTGGGCCCTCTCGGTAATACACATCATAATAAGCCTTGCAACTAAATGACTAATGAGTTAGTCACGAGATGATGTACTACAGAACGAGTAAAGAGACTTGCCAGTAACAAGATTGAACTAGGTATTGAGATACCGGCGATCGAATCTTGGGCAAGTAACATACCGATGACAAAGGGAACAACGTATGTTGTTATGCGGTTTGACCGATAAAGATCTTCGTAGAATATGTAGGAACCAATATGAGCATCCAGGTTCCGCTATTGGTTATTGACCGGAGATGAGTCTCGGTCATGTCTACATAGTTCTCGAACCCGTAGGGTCCGCACGCTTAACGTTTGATGACGGTCGGTATTATGAGTTTATGAGTTTTGATGTACTGAAGGTAGTTCGGAGTCCTGGATGAGATCACGGACATGACGAGGAGTCTCGGAAAGTCCGAGACGTAAAGATTGATATATTGGATGACTATATTCGGACACTGGAAGTGTTCTGGAAAGTTTCGAAATTTACCGGAGTGCCGGGGGGGGGGGGGTTACCGGAACCCCCCGAGGGAAAGTTGGGCCCTAGTGGGCCTTAGGGAAGAAAGAGGGCAGCAGCCTGGAGGTGGCGCGCCCCCTCCCAAAGAGTAGTCTGAATTGGACTAGGGGAGGGGGGCGCGGCCCCTCTTTCCCTCTCCTTCTCTCCCTCTCTTTCCTTCCCCCTTCTCCCTCTTGGTGATTCCTACTAGGAATAGGATTGCAATCATATTCCTATTAGGATTGCTCCTCTTGGCTCGCCATTGGAGGGCCGGCCGGCCTCCCCCCTTGCTCCTTTATATACGGGGGCAGAGGCACCCTAGGACACACAAGTTGATCTCTCCAGCCGTGTGCGGTGCCCCCTCCACAGAAACACACCTCGGTCATATCGTTGCAGTGCTTAGGCGAAGCCCTGCGCCGGTAACTTCATTATATCCGTCACCACGTTGTCGTGCTGACGAAACTCTCCTGTGAAGCTCAACTTGATCAAGAGCTCGTGGTATGTCATCAAGCTGAACGTGGCTGAACACGGAGGTGCCGTACGTTCGGTGCTTGATATGTTGAATCGCGAAGAAGTTCAACTACATCAACCGCGTCACTTGATGCTTCCGCTTTCGGTCTACAAGGGTTCATAGACACACTCTCCCCCTTGTTGCTATGCATCTGGTAGATAGATCTTGCATGATCGTAGGAAAATTTTGAAAATACTATGTTCCCCAACATCCGACAGCCTGTCGAAGGGGGAATCCCTCTCGAGTGGCCTTCTTCATCATCTCGACGCTCTCCATGACGAGGAGGGAGTAGTTCACCCTCGGGGCTGAGGGTATGTACCAGTAGCTATGTGTTTGATCTCTCTCTCTCGTGTTCTTGAGATGGCATGATGTTGATGTATCGCGAGCTTTGCTATTATAGTTGGATCTTATGATGTTTCTCCCCCTCTACTCTCTTGTGATGAATTGAGTTTTCCCTTTGAAGTTATCTTATCGGATTTAGTCTTTAAGGATTTGAGAACACTTGATGTATGGCTTGCATGTGCGTATCTATGGTGACAATGGGATATCACATGATCTACTTGATGTATGTTTTGGTGATCAACTTGCGGGTTCCGTGACCTTGGGAATCTATGCATAGGGGTTGGCACACGTTTTCGTCTTGACTCTCCGGTAGAAACTTTGGGGCACTCTTTGAAGTTCTTTGTGTTGGTTGAATAGATGAATCTAAGATTGTGTGATGCATATCGTATAATCATGCCCACGGATACTTGAGGTGACAATGGAGTATCTAGGTGACATTAGGGTTTTGGTTGACGTGTGTCTTAAGGTGTTATTCTAGTACGAACTCTAGGATAGATCGAACGGAAAGCATAGCTTCGTGTTATTTTACTACGGACTCTTGAATAGATCGATCAGAAAGAATAACTTTGAGGTGGTTTCGTACCCTACAATAATATCTTCATTTGTTCTCCGCTATTAGTGACTTTGGAGTGACTCTTTGTTGCATGTTGAGGGATAGTTATATGATCCAGTTATGTTATTATTGTTGAGAGAACTTGCACTAGTGAAAGTATGAACCCTAGGCCTTGTTTCCTAGCATTGCAATACCGTTTACTCACACTTTTATCATTAGTTACCTTGCTGTTTTTATATTTTCAGATTACAAAAACCTATATCTACCATCCATCTCTTTGCCGAAATAGTGCACCTATACAATTTACCATTGTATTGGGTGTGTTGGGGACACAAGAGACTCTTTGTTATTTGGTGGCGGGGTTGTTTGAGAGAGACCATCTTCATCCTACGCTTCCCACGGATTGATAAAGCTTAGGTCATCCACTTGAGGGAAATTTTCTACTGTCCTACAAACCTCTACACTTGGAGGCCCAACAACGTCTACAAGAAAAAGTTTGCGTAGTAGACATCAAGCTCTTTTCTAGCACCATTGCCGGGGAGGTGAGTGCTTGAAGGTATATCTTTAGATCTTGCAATCGAATATTTTAGTTTCTTGTTTTATCACTAGTTTAGTTTATAAAAGAAAACTACAAAAAAATGGAATTGAGGTTGCCTCATATGTTCATCTTTTTAATATCTGCCGTGAAAATGATGGGAAGGAAAATTGTGCCCAAGTACTAGAAGAAGAATGTATTAAAATGCTTGGCACTAAATACTTGAACGATGAGCATGATTGCAATGTTGTTAGTGAGAATTCTTTGAATATCCATAGTACTAATGATGATTGCACTAGTCATGATAAAAATATCTCATATAAGCATGTCAATTTTTGTGGAGTGCATAGAGTTTGCAAGTACACACCAAATAGGGAAGATAGATTTTGCAAGAGGCATAAGTATTTAGAAACTAAATGGTTGCAAGAAAGGCTAGATGTTTGTGCTGAAAATTTAAATTTTCTTAGCCGTACTTGTGAACTTTTCCATGAACATGGTCATTTAAATCTCCAATGCAAATTATTTCATGACCAAATCGTGTCCAAAAATTGTGATGACTTGATTTCCCTTGCACATCATAATGAACTTAGTTTGCTTGTGTGTTATGAAGAAATAAAACGTATAACTAAGAATCTTCAAGAATTTGTCCTTGATAAAGTTCTTGATTTTGATCTAGAGGAAATTTATATGTATTGTGCGCTAAATTGCATTGAAAATCCTTATATTTCCTATTACATAAAAAGAAGAAAGCAAATAGAAGATGAAGATAATACTAATGAAAGGGAAGAGATTTCCCAATATCCTCCTATTCTTTCTTATGATGAATCGGGTAACGAGGAGGAGCCTTCTATTCAACCAATCTTATTAATAAGGAGCTCCAAAAAGAGTATTAAACTCACACATGATGCGAAGAAGAAAAAGGAAAGACGAAGAAGCAAAGGTAAAAAAGTATCCCATCCAAATGAAGTTGCTCCAATTACTCATTGTGATGATGATAATTGCTATACTATCGGTGCTTTCCATACTATTAATGATGAGAGTGACTATGCTTATGATATGAAAAGGCCCAAGCTTGTGGATGCTATGTTTGATGAGAATGACATGTTTGAGAATTTATTTACTGTAATTAAAGTTTGTCCCGAGCTTGGGGATGCAACGTTTGATGAAGATGATATTTTTAGCCTCCCAAGTTTTGATATGCAAATTTATTATGATGATAGCATGCCTCCTATTGATGATGATTATTGTGATGGCACTTATGCTATAAAAAAAGTAGCGATGGCTATATTTGCAAACTTGTCATGATTATGATTACCCTTTTTCTGAACATTACTCTTTTAATGTGGAAACAATTTATAGTATTCGAGTTTCTTATGATACTCTCACTATTTTGAATGAGAAGAATTTTGCTTATGTGGAGAGTAGTAAATTTTCTATGCTAGTAGAACATGAAAAGAATGCTTTACGTGATGGTTATATTGTCGAATTCATTCATGATGCTACTGAAAATTATTTTGAGGGAGGAACATATGCTTGTTGGAATTGCAATAATATCAAGTTTCCTCTCGATGTGTTGAAAATCTTGAAGCTATGCTTGTTTTGCTTTCCTATGCGAGTTGCTTCTTGTTCTCATAAGTTGTTTGCTCACAAAATCCCTATGCATTGGTAGTGGGTTAGACTTAAATGTTCTAGTTATATTCTTCATGATGCTCCCGTTATATTTCAATTCTTATCTTTTATTCGAGCATCATTGAAATCACCATGGCTAGCTAAAAGGCATTAAAGAAAAGCGCCTGTTGGGAGACAACCCAATATTTACCCTTACTATTTTTGTGTGTCCACATGATTAAGCTATTGTAGTAATCATGTTTTATAGCTTTTGTTTCAATAAAGTGCCAAGTAGAACCTTTGGGAAGACTTGGGTGAAAGTCTTTGTGATCTTGCTGTAAACACCAAAAACTTCGCACTCACGAGATTAGCTGCCATATTTTACTGGAGAGTGCTTTTAGGTTGATTATTTTTGTAGATGATCAATAGAAAAATTCCTCACGTACACCAATTTATTTCCAAATTTTTTGAGTTACACAAGTATTCGAAAGTTACAGATTGCTACAGACTGTTCTGTTTTTGACAGATTCTGTTTTCTATGTGTTGTTTGCTTATTTTGATGAATCTATGAGTAGTATCGGAGGGTATGAACCTTAGAGAAGTTGGAATACAGTAGATATTACACGAATATGAATTTAGAATGAGTTCACAATGGTACCTAAGTGGTGGTTTTATTTTCTTATACTAACGGAGCTTACAAGATTTTCTGTTAAGTTTTGTGTTGTGAAGTTTTCAAGTTTTGGGTAAGGATTTGATGGACTATGGAACAAAGAGTGGCAAGAGCCTAAGCTTGGGGATGCCCAAGGCACCCCAAGGTAAAATTCAAGGACAACCAAAAGCCTAAGCTAGGGGATGCCCCGGGAAGGCATCCCCTCCTTCGTCTTCGTCTCTCGGTAACTTTACATGAGGCTATATTTTTATTCACCACAGGCTATGTGTTTTGCTTGGAGTGTCAATTTATTTTGTTTTGCTTGCTATTTGAATAATATCGCAAGATCTAAAATTCTTAAATGTTAGAGAGTCTTCACATCGTTACATAATTACTCAACTACTCATTGATCTTCACTTATATCTTTCAGAGTAGTTTGTAGTTTGCTCTAGTGCTTCACTTATATCTTTTTAGAGCATGGCGGTGGTTTTATTTTGAAGAAATATATGAACTCTCATGCTTCACTTATATTATTTTGAGAGTCGTTTATAACATCATGGTAATTTTCTTTGGTTATGGATTTAGTCCTAATATGATGGGCATCCAAGAGGGATATAATAAAAACTTTCATATAAAGTGCATTGAATATTATGAGAAGTTTGATACTTGATGGTTGTTTTGAGATATGAGGATGGTGATATTAGAGTCATGCTATTAGAGTAATTGTGAATTTGAGAAACACTTGTGTTAAAGTTTGTGATTCCCGTAGTATGCACGTATGGTGAACCGTTATGTGATGAAGTTGGAGCATGATTTATTTATTGATTGTCATCCTTTGTGTGGAGGTCGGGATCGCGCGATGGTTAACTCCTACCAACCCTTGTCCTAGGAGCATGCGTTGAATACTTTGTTTTGATGACTTGTAGATTTTTGCAATAAGTATATAAGTTCTTTATGACTAATGTTGAGTCCATGGATTATACGCACTCTCACCCTTCCACCATTGCTAGCCTCTCTTGTATCGCACAACTTTTACCGGTACCATACACCCACCAAATACCTTCCTCAAAATAGACACCATACCTACCTATTATGGCATTTCCATAGCCATTCCGAGATATATTGCCATGCAACTTTCCACCATTCCATTTATTATGACACACTTCATCATTGTCATATTGCCATGCATGATCATGTAGTTGACATCGTATTTGTGGCAAAGCCACCGTTCATAATTTTTCATTCATGTCACTCTTGATTCATTGCACATCCCGGTACACCGTCGGAGGCATTCATGTAGAGTCATATTTTGTTCTAAGTATCGAGTTGTAATTCTTGAGTTGTAAGTAAATAATAGTGTGATGATCTTCATTATTAGAGAATTGTCCCAGTGGGGAAAGGATGTTGGAGACTATGATTCCCCCACAAGTCAGGATGAGACTCCGGACGAAAACTAAAAAATAAAAGAAAAAAAGAGGCCATAAAAAATAGAAAAAGAAAAGAATAGGCCCAAAAAATGATGAGAGAAAAAGAGAGAAGGGGCAATGCTACTATCCTTTTACCACACTTGCGCTTCAAAGTAGCACCATGATCTTCATCATAGAGAGTCTCCAATCTTGTCACTTTAATATACTAGTGGGAATTTTTATTATAGAACTTGGCTTGTATATTCCTATGATGGGCTTCCTCAAAATGCCCTAGGTCTTCGTGAGCAAGCGAGTCGGATGCACACCTACTTAGTTTCTTTAGTTGAGCTTTCACACATTTATAGCTCTAGTGCATCCGTTGCATGGCCTTCCCTACTCACTCACATTGATATCTATTGATGGGCATCTCCATAGCCCATTAATACACCTAGTTGATGTGAGACTATCTTCCTCCTTTTGTGTTCTGCACAACCACCATTCCATTTCAGCAATAGTGCTATATCCATGGCTCACGCTCATGTATTGTGTGAAAGTTAAAAAGTTTGGAAAAATTGAAGTGTGAAACAATTGCTTGGCTGAAACCAGGGTTGTGCATGATTTAAATATTTTGTGTGATGAAGATAGAGCATAGCCAGACTATATGATTTTGTAGGGATAACTTTCTTTGGCCATGTTATTTTGAGAAGACATGATTACTTTGTTAGTATGCTTGAAGTATTATTATTTTTATGTCAATATTAAACTTTTGTCTTGAATCTTATGGATCTGAATATTCATGCCACAATAAAGAAAATTACATTGATAATTATGTTAGGTAGCATTCCACATCAAAAATTCTGTTTTTATCATTTACCTACTCGAGGACGATCAGGAATTAAGCTTGGGGATGTTGGATACGTCTCCAACGTATCTATAATTCTCGATTGTTTCATGCTATTATATTATCCTTCTAGGATGTTTAGTGGGCTTTAATATACACTTTTATATGATTTTTGGGACTAAGCTATTAACCTAGGGCCCAGTGCCAGATTCTGTTTCTTCCTTGTTTTTGAGTATCACAGAAAAGGAATACCAAACGGAGCCCAATTGACCTGAAACTCAATGGAGGTTGTTTTTGGACCAGAAGAATCCCAAGGAGTACCGTAGGAGGACCAGAAGATTCCCGGGCTGCCCACGAGGTTGGGGGCGCCCCCCTGGGCGCGCCCCTACCTCGTGGACAACCTAGAGACCCCCCTTACTTGTTCCCGACTCCAACACCCACTATATATACAGAAACCTCCAGCAAATAACCTAGACCGGGAGTTCCGCCGCCGCAAGCCTCTGTTGCCATCGAATACCAATCTAGACCCGTTCCGGCACCCTGTCGGATGGGGAATCCCTCTCCAGTGGCCTTCTTCATCATCCCGGCGCTCTCCATGACGAGGAGGGAGTAGTTGGCCCTCGGGGCTGAGGGTATGTACCAGTAGCTATGTGTCTGGTCTCTCTCTCTCTCGTGTTCTTGAGATGGCACGATCTTGATGTATTGCGAGCTTTGCTATTATAATTGGTTCTTATGATATTTCTCCCCCTCTACTCTCTTGTGATGAATTGAGTTTTCCCTTTGAAGTTATCTTATCGGATTGAGTCTTTAAGGATTTGAGAACATTTGATCTATGTCTTGTATGTGCGTATCTGTGGTGACAATGGGATATCACGTGATCTACTTGATGTATGTTTTGGTGATCAACTTGCGGGTTTCGTGACCTTGGGAATCTATACATAGGGGTTGGCGCACGTTTTCGTCTTGACTCTCCGGTTGAATCTTTGGGGCACTCTTTGAAGTTCTTTGTGTTGGTTGAATAGATGAATCTGAGATTGTGTGATGCATATCGTATAATCATGCCCATGGATACTTGAGGTGACAATGGAGTATCTAGGTGACATTAGGGTTTTGGTTGATGTGTGTCTTAAGGTGTTATTCTAGTACGAACTCTAGGATAGATCGAACGGAAAGAATAGCTTCGTGTTATTTTACTACGGACTCTTGAATAGATCGATCAGAAAGAATAACTTTGAGGTGGTTTCGTACCCTACAATAATCTCTTTGTTTGTTCTCCGCTATTAGTGACTTTGGAGTGACTCTTTGTTGCATGTTGAGGGGTAGTTATATGATCCAGTTATGTTATTATTGTTGAGAGAACTTGCACTAGTGAAAGTATGAACCCTAGGCCTTGTTTCCTGGCATTGCAATACTGTTTACGCTCACTTTTATCATTAGTTACCTTGCTGTTTTTATATTTTCAGATTACAAAAACCTATATATATCATCCATATTGCACTTGTATCACCATCTCTTCGCCGAACTAGTGCACCTATACAATTTACCATTGTATTGGGTGTGTTGGGGACACAAGAGACTCTTTGTTATTTGGTTGCAGGGTTGTTTGAGAGAGACCATCTTCATCCTAGGCCTCCCACGGATTGATAAACCTTAGGTCATCCACTTGAGGGAAATTTTCTACTGTCCTACAAACCTCTGCACTTGGAGGCCCAACAACGTCTACAAGAAGAAGGTTGCGTAGTAGACATCACCTCCACCTTTGCTCACGCTTGCGCGGGTGTGGTGATTCGGAGCGCACTTGTATTGCACACGGTTAAGATATTATACCCGTGTCCGTTGAGCGTCATTAGAGTCTTTGCATCAGAAAATAATGTTAGAGAGTGTTAGAAGACAGCCACACTAGCATGTGGCCCAAATATATATGAGTGAAAAGGGTGGTCTGTGATGTTCAAAATTCCAATGCACAACTTTGACCTCGCGAGCCCACGGTTGGGCGCCTCATCGAAGATCGATGAGAGGGGCCAAAAGTCAAGAACCATCTGGAAGTGGCCAAATATATGTAGGAGTATTGGGGATGTTTAAATCGTCAGATACACAATGCATAACTTTGGGGGCACCTGCCTCGTAAACCCGAAAGCACCCTTGGATATATATAATGACATAATGTCGTACCTAGCTAGGATGCTTGGCCCACCACCTCCCACTTCGTGTCAGCGGGGCGGATGCACGTAATGATCGATACTTTGGTCATACATGCATGTCGCCATGACCTACCATAAGACAGACCAATGAATCTATCATTTGGTCAAACGACAGTTGTTGTTGTCGGTAAACCGCTTGGGCCAATAGATTGAACCATCATAAATATCACACGAGAGGGACCACAAAACCAGCACCTCTTGCATGCGGCCCAAAATGATGTGTTGGGAAGGGGTGATGTGTGTTTTCGATATAGAATAATGTACAATTTAGATGTGGTGCCTACCTCTCGATACAAACAACAACCATGAAGGCAAGGTAGTTAAGGACGAGATACGCAGGGTTTGATGTAGGTCGAACCAGCAATCCGAGCATGTGGGAGGGAATCCTGACAACGCATGAGCTCGAGCTTTGGTTGAGCGACATGTGACGATGACCGAACACGAACCAGGAGGAATCCATTCATGGCCAACACATACCCCTCATTATCGGTCAAAGGGATGATATATATACACTCGGGGAGCCCACAGATATGCGTGTCATCACAAAAAACCGCACAGGGGAGACGTGGTCGATTAGAGGACCCCGTATACACTGCATGCGGCCCGAAAATATGTATGGGTACGGTGGTGTGTGATGTGTTTAAATCCCAAATGCACAACTTCGATGGGCCACCAACTACATTACAAACCGAACACCGTACCCGACTCCAAGCCTGGTTCAATACGTACGATGTCAGTTTTGCAACTTCGAGGCGGCGGCGGGG
>LR738710.1:196214482-196321146 GCA_902687465.1 Secale cereale | reverse complement strand
CACACATATATATATATATATATATATATATATATATATATATATATGTATGTATGTATGTATGTATCTAGATATATATATATATATACACACACCTATATAGTGTGCGAATAACATTGAAAGTTGGTCGTTGGACGAAGCCAATCCGACGGTACAGAGATGGAAAATCCAAGAACTACTGGCCATTGAATATCATCTACATTCCACCAGATTCTGCCACATGTACAATCTAGAAGACTACATGATTGAACTTAAGCATAATGCACAAACCTCAAAACACAAGCACTTCTCCTTTGTTCTCTAGAATCTTCCATATCTTAATTGCCCAAACTTTTTTTTCTAAATGAATTGTCACTTTTTGTTTTTTACTTTATGCTTTACAATGCACAATTCCATGAATCTTAATATAGATTTTTGTATAAAACTAATTGATTTTGGATGAGATGAACTATAAGAATTAAACGAACATCTACATCATGCATATATGACTCAAAGCTTACATGCTATAGTGTGGTGTTTATTCATAATTTGGCTACCAATTCTCATGCGTGCAATGCACGTGTACCTTCCTAGTATCTATAGGAAACTATCATGGTCAAACCCTTCTCGTTATTGGGTCAAAGGAAAAAATAACCCATAAAAACATAGTAGGTTTATATAATCGCCATGATAGGTCTAGTCAATCATTCTTTAATTTTTTCGAGCAAAAAATAACCCGTAAAAACATAGTATACAAATTAGCAAAACAAGGATCCCAAGGTTTATATAATTGCCATGATTGGTCACTATAGAGATATAATATATCTCTATACTGACTGTGTCATGCATTTAAATGATGCTTGAGATATGCAACTTCCCACCGGGTCACCCATCCTTGGACTACTCCAGCCCGAGCACCCTTAACTTCTGTGTTCTATTCGACTAGGCTTGTGGATGGGAAGCCGGACCTTGCTGATAAGAATTGCCTCCTTGCCATTAAGGCGTTTCATGCTCGTCACCCTATGGGACCTACTCCCTCCTATCACACACATTTGTGCTTTTAGAAACTATGTGGTATATTTTACATGGTCGGTGTGTCGCCGCTAGCCTTCAATGAGCACTGACACTGGTAGAGGGGAAAATGATGGGAGAAGAGGTGGGAAACTGATGAGAAGAGTGGCAAGAAACGGTAGCCTATTTTGAAAACCTAGTAGAGAAGGAAGCATGAGCTAGCATGACGCATGCACACATTTCTTACCCATGTACTGCAGGTGCTGTCGAAAGGGCTCAGGGTTGTCGTTCGATCTAGGAGCATCCAATGGTGCACACGTACGATCCGTGGGGTTTGGGTTCTGGCCAATCAGAACGCACGACTCAGATCGCGCGTGCAGCAGAGGGAAGAATATCATACGAAAACCAACATTCGGTGGAAACCGTTGAAAACCACGAGAAAAGGATGTTTTGAAGTTTAAAAAATGAAAAAAAAATGCGAGATGTTAAGATGATGATGTTTAATTGCCACACCAAATTTCAAGTTGAAACACATTACGAGATGTGAGCTTTGAAAAAGACAAAATCAGCGTTGAATAGTGCGGAATAGTAATGTCACTATTCAGGGCTGAATTTGTCTTTTTCATAGCTCATATCTCGTAATGTTTTTCAACTTGAAATTTTTTGTCGCAATAAAACATCACCTTTTTAACATCTCACATTTTTTTTCCAGATTTTTATGAAACTTTAAAATATGGTTTCCACGAAGTTTTGATTGAATATCGGCTTTCATGAGTGAACCGTGTGCTATTTGAAAACATTTCATGAGAAGAATCTCGGTTTTTCAATCCCCGTAAATCCAAAACTAAGTCGAAAATCGTGAAACCTGGCATGGTGTCATGACATGGCACTTATATGTCGAGAATTTTTTTTCGTCCATTGTGGCGCAAGTTTTATTAGAAGCCTCTTACAAACCGGAGCTTGTCGCAAATAAGCCTCGTGGTTCCGATAGGGAAACGTGTCCCCCTTGTGGGCGAAACGTAATCATTGCCTTTTTTCGCCTTGTATTTTCTTCTATGGGCAACATGGAATAACAGGATACATGTGCTGAAATTTAAACTTATTCACGGTTTGTTTGGCCTTTTTATACATTAATTGAGTTTCCTAGGCATTTAATGTCCATAATTCAAATCTAAACTTCAAATACATGCTCCAGTTCACCAAATGGCTGGAAAAATTATACATGTGTCCTTGGGTGCATGTTTAGGTCCCATGCCAGGAATGGGAACAAATTACAACCGTACCCGCGTCCTGGCTCGTCTTCAAACATTTGGAATCTCGGTTTTTAAGTCCTCATCAATCCAAAACTCACCAGATAGTCATCAAAGGTGGCACGGTGTCACGTCATGGCACATATATGTCGTGGTAAAAACATTGTCCAATTTGGGCCAAGCTTTATTACAAACCTCTTACGAAAATCGGAGCTTCTCTCAAAGAAGCCTCGTGGTTCTGAAAGGGTAACGTGTTCCCCTTGTGGGCGAAACGTAATCACTGCCTCTTTTCGCCTTGTATTTTCTTCTCGGGGCAACATGGAACGACATGATATCCGTGCTGAAATTTAAACTTATTCAGGGTTCGTTTGACTTTTTTATACACTAATTGAGTTTCCTAGGCAATTAATGTCCATAATTCAAATCTGAACTACAAATACATGCTCTAGTTCACCAAAATGGCTCGAAAAATTATACATGTGTCCTTGGGTGCATGTTTAGGTCCCATGCTAGGAATGGGAATGAATTACAACCATACCGGTGTCCTGGCTCGTCCTCAAACATTTCGAATCTCGGTTTTTAAGTCCCCATAAATCCAAAACTCACTAGAAAGTCATGAAACGTGGCATGGTGTCACGTCATGGCACATATATGTCATGGTAAAAACATTGCCAATTTAGGCCAAGCTTTATTACAAACCTCTTACAAACCGAAGCATGTCGCAAGAACCCTCGTGGTTTCGATAGGGAAACGTGTCCCCTTGTGGGCCAAACGATAATCAATCCCTCTTCTAGCCTTGTATTTTCTTTTACACGCGACACGGAACAACGAGAGATGCACGCCGAACTTTGAAATTATTCAGGGTTCGTTTGACCTTTTTTATTCATTAATTGAGTTTTCTAGGCATTTAATGTCCATAATACAAATCCGAACTACAAATACAAGCTCCAGTGCACCAAAATGGCTAGAAAAAACGTACATGTTTCCTTGGGGTGCATGTTTAGGTCCCATGGAATGAATGGGAACGAATTCAATTGTCTCGCCGTCCTGGCTTGGCCACAAACATTGCGAATCTCGGTTTTTAAATCTCTGTAAATCCAAAACTCACCAGGAAATCATGAAACTTGGCATGGTGTCACTACATGGTACATATAATTGTCCAATTTGGGCGAAGCTATATTACAAGCCTCTTACAAACCGGAGCCTATCGCAACCCTCGTGGTTCCGGTAGTGAAACATGCCCCTCTTGTGGGCGAAATGATAATCGCTGTCACTTCTCGCCTTGAACGTTGTTTTCTACACGCAACATAGAATAACAGGAGTGTCGGGAAGAAATTTGAAACTATTCAGGGTTCGTTTGGCCATTGTATATATATTACTAATTACTAAGTTTTCTACGCATTTAATGTAGTCCATAATTCAAATTTGAACTACAAGCACATGCTCCAGTGAAGCAAAATGGGTGGGAAATCGTACATGTGTCATTGGGTGCATGTTTAGGTCTCATTTAAGGAATGGGAATGAATTACAAACTTGTCGTCGTCCAGAAAAATTGAGAATCTCGGTATTTAAATCCCTATAAATAAAAAACTCACCCAAAAAACATGAAACTTGGCATGGTTTCATGACATGGCACATATATACCGTGGTAAAAAAAATGTCTAGTTTGAGAAGAGGCGCACACATTAGTAGCCAACGAAGTCCTTTTTGAAACAAAAAGCTGACACGTTAATATCGCAAATGGTTGTATTATATTAACCATGTAGAAATTTAACCATACTTAGTGGCATGCGTGCAACTATTTGATTAGACGGGACGAGCGCGAGAAGTCCTCCGTTCAGGCTCGACGGGACGTGTGCGAGCTGTCGGCGTCCTGGGAACTAGGGTACCCAGACTTGCCTGTCTGCGGGCCACGACGCGCTCCTACAAGCGGCCTGGTACAGCCTAGCTGATGGACCAGCTGCTCAAGACCCTCGCAGCGACCTCGGCAAGGCGTTCCGGAGGGGTGGAGAATCCAAGGCCAAGCCTGCCTCAGGAGGAGGCAATGAGGTCAGCAGTGACGCACCGCGCCAGCGAGTGCCAGCGGCACAGTTGCCATTTCGGTGCAAAGGAGACAGCGCAGCCATTGGTTCCCAAGGATCAAGGCAAAAGTTTCCTCTTTGGTGCAACGAGACTGAAGACCGCAAGGACGATAAGGAGGATGTCACCATCGAGCCCACCATCGAGTCACCGCCTGATCCTTTTGCAGACGGAGACTGCTTTTGTCAGGGTAGGAACGTCCTTGTGTTAGGACTCCCATTGAGAGGGAGGGATCGACTCACACACTCTCGACCACCGCACAAGGAGCAAGAACACTAGCCTCCTGACCCTCCTGAGCACAGGAACCCTTGTACCAGTTCATACTCTAGCTCACCCGGGGCCAATCCACCAAAACAGGAAGTATGGTATTACACCTCGCGGTGGCCCGAACCTGGATAAACTCTTGTGTGTTTGTTCGTTGTTTGCTTAAATCCTTCCACCGAGACGAGAGTGAGGCGCTAGGTAGACGTGAGTGGGAGAGATCTTCGTTCACGCCCCTGTGTTCGAACTTAACGGGTTTTGCGGAGCCCTGAATCCGACATTTGGTGCGCCAGGTAGGGGGCGTGTCGAAATCTCGCCTCTCCGATGACCTCGTCGCGTTCTTGTCACCGACCCTGCTCCACAGCCATGGTGGACACACGCTGAGCTCGCGCCGCCCGCCGTGCTGTGAACGTCGCTCAGACGGCGCCCGTGGGCAACAGCGCACCGCTCCGCCCCAACCCGCCGGTCGCCAACGCCGCCACCGACCCGGCTGTCCACGAGCAGCAGGACTCCTCGCTGCCACGGTTCGTGCGGCGGGATGGCCGCACGGCAACACCTTCACCCTCGCCGGCCGCAGCGTCATTCTCGCTAGTCCGCCGCAGGCCGGTCTACCAGCAGCCCGCGCTACTGATGGCGCGGGAGCTCTTGCGCTACCGCCCGGCAGAAGATCTCTATGATGAGTGGCTCCACCGCATCACCGAGCTCGTCAACGCAGCTGGGGAAGCACCTGCACCAACACACTCTTTGCGTCCTCCGTCACAACCGGCGGCAAACGAGGGCCGTGGGGTCCCGACTCCACCTCACCCACACCCCGCCGGCCAGGAGGGCCGGCGCGAGGCCCCTCGACATGAACAACCCAGCAGAGCCCACGTCCGCAATGAGGAGAGTTGCCAGGTGATCCCGCACCCACATGCAGGGGATCGTGGGTCCCCTGGCCCACAACGCCCAGACCGCGCGCCACAGGAGGTGGTGGCGCCAACACCTCAAGAACCAGCGTAACAGGTGCAGGGGGCGCCTGTGATCATGAGCGTATGCGGGTGCGGCGCCCTGGCTCCCGAGCTAAGTCGCCTCGTCTGGCCCAGCAAGTTCAAGCTGAACCTGCCTCCACGCTACGACGGTACCACCGACCCCACAGAGTTCCTCCAACTCTACGAGCTAAGCATCGAGGCGGCCAATGGCACTGAACAGGTCATGGAGAACTGGTTCCCCATGGCTCTGAAGGACGGCGCGCGCTCCTGGCTCCTGAACCTCCCGGTGGGATCCATATCCTCCTGGGGAGAGCTTCGCGAGCGCTTCGTCGCCAACTTCCAAGGCACCCGCGACCGAGCCCCGGCAGCTGCTGACCTGCGTCGTGTGAAGCAGCAGCCGGGAGAAACCCTGCAAAAGTACATCCAACGCTTCAACACCATGCGCCTCCGTATCCCCAGGGTCTCAGACGAGGCCATCATCTCTGCGTTCTCCAATGGCGTCCGCGATGTCAGGATGAGGGAGGAGCTCGCCATCCACGAAGACCTGTGCACAGCCCTCGAGATGTTCAAGCTCGCGGCAAAGTGCGCCAGGGCGGAGGAAGGCCACCTCTCCCTTCAGGAGCTGCCTGAGGTGGAGGCAGACGACAAGAAGACCAAGGCCAAGGAGTCAAAGCGCAAGGGACCCGCCGTGCTAGCTGCCAAGCCAGAAGTGAAGCGTGGTTGCGGCTACGATGACCTCCCCAAAGACAACCGACCGTACTGCGTCTTCCACAACGTCCACAGCCACAACACCAACGATTGCCAGGAGCTTAGGGCGATGCGCGGCGGGCGCGTCGGGCAGTGCCCTGAGCGCGACAACTGGGGCTACGGCCGTGGAGGAGGCCGAGGAAGAGGACGTTGGGACGTCAGGAACTCGCGCCAAGGGTGGCGTGAGCAGCCTCGCGAAGACCACTGGCAGGAGCAGCCTCGTGACGCCCCGTGGCGTGACGAGCCTCGTGAGGGTCGCCCTCAGGGCCACGGAGGCCTGCCTCCGCTGCCACCACCGCCAAGAAGGAACGACGACGACCGCCAGGGAGACGGGGCAGGGGGCTTCTAGGAACCGCGTGCAGTCCCGTGCATTCTGGGAGGAGCTCATGCCCCGGCTTCTCACCGCATCTTCAAGCAGTTCGCCCGTGAGGTGAACGCGGCGCTTCCCAGGCCTAATGCGGCGTGCAACCTCAGATGGACCAAGCAAGTCATCGCCTTCGACCCCAAAGACCACCTCAAGTGTACTGCGGCCCCAGGCGCACTCCCGATGCTCTGCACCCCGACCATCAGCAACGTCCTCGCGACCAAGACCCTCATCAACGGTGGGGCAGGGCTCAACGTCCTCTCGGTCTAGACCTTCGAGACACTCCAGGTTCCCTACGATCAGCTCCACCCCACCAAGACATTCTACGGAGTCACGAATGGCTCCACGCTCCCGATGGGGCAAGTCCGCCTCCCCGTCACCTTTGGAGACCGCGACAATAACCACACCGAGCTCATCGACTTCGACGTCGCCAACATCCACCTCCCGTACAATGCCATCCTGGGGTATCCTTCCCTTGCCAAGTTCATGGCGGTGACCCATCATGGCTACAACGTCCTCAAGATGCCCGGAAGCGGCGGAGTCATCACGATCGCCTCCGACGAGAAGGAAGCGGTGCGTTCCCTGGAGCGTGCCTACCAGACCGCGGCGGTTGAATACCCCGGCGATGATGAAGCCGTGCTCGCCTGCAGGCCGCCCCCAGGAAGAAGAAGAACCTACCCGTCAACGGACCTCAGGACACGGGGGCTCCCGACGACCTGGCCTCAGGACTCGCGCCTGTCGACGAGGCGCCTTCCACCCTCGCATAGGGTGGCACGCTCGGCGCCCCTCTCGTGACGGGCTCGGGGGCTCTCCTCTGGAGTGTCCCTGAGCTGACACGTGCCCCGATGGAGGTGTTCGAGCACCACCTGCAAGCGTATCTTGATGCGTGTTTTTGTGAGCCTAGCGCGAGCCGTCCAGCGCTAGGGGCTCAGGACTTCATCGACTAAGTTACATAGAAACTTCAGTACGCACGACTCATCCACGATGGGCGTAACCGCACAACCCCAAGTACACCTGCTCGCAGCCTGAGCGACTGCTTTCGCGTCTGCATCGACATCGCGGGTCTCAACCGAGCCGCTTCTCACGAGCCCTTCTGGCCGACTGCGGTCGGCCGGAGAAGGGCCCTCCCCTGCAGCTACGTCCGCACATTCTTCGGCTTCCGCAACGCAGCTGCCACGTTCCAGCGTCTCGCGCAGCAAGCCTTGGGGGCTCGGGAGGCTCAGTGGCCGGCAGTCCGGACGGAGTGGGAGCCGGACCCGCCGACCACTGAGAGCCTCAGGAGCCCGACGATCCTCGGGAGCAACCCACATAGCTCGCGTCTTTAGCTACCCTAACTCTCCTTCGGCAAGTATTAGGTGACACTTCAAGTATCTAAACGAGGGCGCATCTCGAGCTGCATCATCCTCGGGCCGCTAGGGGCTGTTCCCCTGCGGCTCTCTCCCTTTTTGCATGATCAAGGCCAGATATTTCTTTCCATTCACATTATCTATATGCTTGGCGTCCTCACCGCCACTAAGGTCATGAGCCCTTGCGAGCCCACTCGCGACTGCCCCATGATTAAGGACTGGCACGACGTCTGTGCTCGGGTCCGTCCTTGCAGCGTCGATAAACCCAAGGGCTGAGCTCTGCCTATCGAGCCATTTTTGTGACGGCACCTCCCATGGTCCTTGGTGCCTTGTTCTCGCATGGGCTAATCGTGGATGGGTAAGTAGGGGCCCGTGGACGGTGCCTCGCTCATGCGGAAACCGCGCGCCGGCTGTTTTTCTTTTGGATCGTGGCATGAGAAGACTGGGCACGACGTTTGTGCTCGGGTCCGTCCCTGCAGCGTCGATAAATCCAGCGGCTGAGCTCTGTCTTACGGGCCGGTCCCGCTAACGTCACCTCCTGGGGTCGCTGGTGCTGCGGCCTTCTCATGAAATATCCCCTGGAAATGCACTCGGCGCAGGTCGACACAACACCTCGCTTTTAACATTTTGCAGAAGAAGACTCAGGCGCAACCCACCTCAGGGTAGGGTCTCGTGTGTGATGCGTAAGCTCACGAGAACTTCCTCAGAGTCGTTCAGCTTGTCCTGAGGAGGGCCCATATACACCTTGGCTGTCCTACCGTGCTAGCCACGCATCAGGACAGGGCTGTACACGCCCCGGAGTCTCTCCCGGTGAGAGGCTCCCACCCACGGTCCAGTGGAAGTACCAAGCTCCGCGCTGGCAGATCCAACCGATGAGCGGTTATGCCCACGAACCAATGGAAGCACCAAGCTCCGCACTGGCCGATACGACCGAGGCGCGGTTATGCCCACACTCCGCGCAAGTGTGGTAGCTCTATGCTCCGCGCTAGTTATAAACAACTGAGGGTGGCCCCCAGTGGTTGCACCAACCTTAGGGAGCTTTTCAGCTCACGACGCTCACAGCTTCTCCTTGGATGGGTGTCGCGAGGGGGGCTAGGCACGGGGGCTATGCTCAGGTCGCGCCTGGCAGACGCCACCCTACCAGGTGCCCAGACACCTGGCCTTCTTGTGCCCCCATCCCAGGCGAAGGCTCGTGGGCAAGGTATGGTGCTTGTTCTCCTTCATGAAGAGCCATTTGTACGTCAAGGGGGACCTCTGGGCATCACGACCCAGGGGCCTAGCTGGCCACATAGCCCCTCATCCCTTGAGCCTAGTTATGACGATAACCCCGGTCCTCCGGAGGGCTCAATGGCGATCGAGGTATGCGCGGGGTTGGGCCCTGCCGACGCAGAACGAAAACGGGATCGCTTGAACGTCAAGGGGGACCCTTTGGGCATCGCGACCCAAGGGCCTCACTGGCCATGTAGCCCCTCACCCCTTGAGTCTAGTTACTACGGTAACCCTGGTGTCCGGAGGGCTCAGCAGCGAGTCAAGTTACTACGGTAACCCCGGTGCCCAGAGGGCTTAGCGGGGGTCGAGGTATGCGCGGGGTTGGCCCCTGCCGATGTAGAGCACCCAAAGCAAACCTGAAAGGAAGGAAGCATGGAATCATCTAGCTATTACAATAACGCCAAGTTTTTTTCAAATTTCAACCAAGCCCTTATGCCTCCCCAAGCCACCTCTCTCACTAAACAGGACGGATCAAGCATCGACAAGCACAGTATCACCAGTCTACACCTTTTTAGGTTGCGATGGCGGCAGCCTGGAGAAACATCTCCATAGAACATGTGGCCTCTGTTCCAGGGCCTCGGGAGCGACCATTTCCGCCGCCTCACGAGGGCGCTCGGACGCCAAACCTTGCCTCAAGGGAGAGGCAACGGGAATCAAACACCATTTGACCTCAGGAATCGCTAAAGATAAGTTTTCAACACCGCACCCGCTTGCATACATACACCACCACTTACTATGGTTACGAAGTCCTTCCTGATGGACCAGTGGGCAGCTGCCTGGACGCCAAGAGGGACCTCTCGAGCATTGCACCTCGGGGGCTCTTACCAGATCCTGTACCCCTCGCCTCCTGGCCTTGGCCATGATGCCGCGACTGGGCATACTAGCACGGGCCGAGGCTAGTTCCATGATTGGGTCTCGCAGGCATAGGGCCTTAAGCTACCACGGGAACGAAAGGAAGGGGAAATCATGCCTTAACAAGGGAACGATGCAGGGCATGAGTTTATAACGTTAGATAATAACAAAAGTACCACGAGAATTTACATGTCCTTGTGAAGCCCTTCATGATGTCCTGCGGGAACTAAGCTAAGGAAGACGCTCCCAAGGAACTCGGCTTGAACTCCTTCAACGACGGCGACGCCGGGAGGACACCGTTTCCCTCCGGCGATAGGGGAGGCGGCTTGGCGGCTCGTAGCTCTCGTCAGAGCTCGAGGCTGTCTCAGGGGTAGCATAGCTTCTATCAGGAGAGTCAGAGATATAGCCGATAGCGAGCGCTTCATCGCCCTGATGACACAGGGAATGGTCGCCGGCGAGCCCATTCCCTGTGCTACACGGCAGTCGGAGGCCGTTCGCCCCAAAGACTTTGAAGGTTATTGCGCCCGTCGTGTTCAGCGCGAAGTGAAGAATGTGCCTCCCGGTGGGGGCGCAGGCACGACGCACCACACCCCAGCCCCAAGTCATGAAGACCTGGCCAGAAGAAACCACCTCCACGTCGGCTGGCGAAGGAGGAAGGCGACACCCTTCATGCCTCAGCTCCATCATTACCCGGCCACGATCCGGGAGTACCTCCCTCAGGAACAGAGGAAGAAGGATCCAGGAATGTGGAGGGGCCCCTGCCCATACGATGAACTTGCGGGCATCATCCTCCGAATGGGAGGGTAGCAGAGTGCGAGGAGACGGCCGTCTCTCTGGGCGACTGGCGGCGCCACCCCTATCGCCGCCCCCGCTCAATCTGCTTGCCGATGAGATGTGCAAGTGAAGCAGAAATCCTGGTGGAGCCCACGTGCACCATGTGCGAGCGTCCGCCGGCCTCAGGGGCGCACCCGGGGAATCACGACGCCTCTTCTTCGGGGGGAGCTGTTCGGGCTCAACCATCGGGCTCTTCCCTTTCTCCGCGGCCGATAATCTGCGAATCGGTGCCATGGAACCCTGGGAGCAATGTAAACGTGGGGATCGGCCTGCAACGGTCAAGTGAGAGGCGTGGAGCCTCACCCCCTGTTTATAGGCCAAGAAGACCAACCGGCGGCCACTCGCGCGCAGCTATAATGGCCCCGCTGCCCATGCCAAGGAGTTGTCAAGTCACACGGTTACCGAGACGGCGTGGGGACGGAGTCGCTCGCGTCCCATCCAACCATCATGCGCCAGCCTGTCCCGCAGCCTTTTTGGGGCCGACGGCGATTTGTCCTCGACTAAGGCTTCGCCCCGAAACCAACTCCGCGCGTGCCTTGGGCCCGGGGGCTACTGTCGGCGTCTTGGGAACCAGGGTATCCAGACTTTCCTGTCTCCGGGCCACGACGCACTCTTACAAGCGGCCTGGTACCGCCCAGCTGATCGACTAGCTGCTCAAGACCCTCGCGAGGGGCCAGGCCTCGCGAGGGGAACGACGCCAAGACCCCCTTGGGAGCGGCCTCGGCAAGGCGTTCCGGAGGGGCGAAGAATCCTAGGCCAAGCCTGCCTCAGGAGGAGGCAGTGAGGTCAGCAGTGACGCACCGCGCCAGTGAGTGCCAGCGTCTGCCAGCGGCATAGTTTCCATTTTGATGTAAAGGAGACATCACAGCCGTTGGGTCCCAAGGAGCGGGGTAAAGGTTTCCTCTTTGGTGCAACGAGACTGAAGACCGCAAGGAAGATAAGGAGGATGTCACCGTCGAGCCCACCACCGTGTCACCGCTAGATCCATTTGCAGGCGGAGACTAATTTTGTCAGGGTAGCAATGTCCTTGTGTTCCCGCTCAAATATGGCCGTTGTGGGATCCCTTCCCGCCTAAACATTTCGGGGGAAGAGGACCGTGGACGCCTATATAAGTAGCTAGGATTCCCATTGAGAGGGAAGGATCGACTCACACACACTCGACCACCGCACAAGGAGCAAGAACACTAGCCTCCTGACCCTCCTGAGCTCGCCTCCTGAGCTCAGGAACCCTTGTACCAGTTCATACTATAGCTCACCCGGAGCCAATCCACCAAAGTAGGAAGTAGGGTATTACACCTCGCGGTGGTCCGAACCTGGATAAACTCTTGTGTGTTTGTTCGTTGTTTGGTTGAATCCTTCCATCGAGACGAGAGCGAGGCACTAGGTAGACGTGAGTGGGAGAGATCTTCGTTCACGCCCCTGTGTTCGAACTTAACGTGTTTTGCGGAGCCCTAAATCCAACACGAGCAGTCTGCCATGCAGGCTCGACGGGACGCGTGCATCCTGTCCACCTCACAGTCGCAGGCTCGACGGGACATGTGCGAGCAGCAAGGCCGCCCATGCTCACCTGGAAGCGAGCTCTTTGACCTCCATGCACTAGGTGATGCCCGCCTCGCTCACAACTTCTCCATTAATGGGTTAATTAAAGCACCTGGACGGATGGTGTTTGCTTGTGATCCCATGGCAGCATTTTGCCTTGTTCATGTTTTCTACTCATATTCCACCCTAATTTAAATTGCCACATGATGGGCCTCTAACCCCTCGTTGGTTACCCCAAGTGGAAGGTGTAGGATGCAGTGTTGTGGAAGTGTTTTCCCTTAGCAAAGATGCCAAGGATCGAATCCCCAGAGACTCCTAGGTTCAACAAGTAGGTGTCAACTGCTAACGGCGCGGATTAGCAATCAACGTGGACCTGCACACAGATACAAATAACTTTGCTCCCAACGAGTACAGAGAGGTTGTTAATCCCTCCGGCCTTGTAGTTCACAAAGGATTAAACGCAAATGATAGTAGTGATAGATAGTGTTTGCAATAGTAAATAATAACGAAAAGTAAATAGCGGATGTGATCAATGATGGTAATATGGACCGGAGTCTCATGATGTTCACTAGTGATGCCTCTCTCCCAAAAGACGATAAAACAGCTATGTGAGGTAAACGAATTACAGCTGGGCAATTGACAGGACCACGAACGCAAACCAATGCTGACTACATTGCAAGAAAGGTTGAGGTTCAAAGCATGGGCGGTACGCCAAAGTAAGTAGACCAAAATCCATCAATATCTACTACTAATCATCCACCTTGAGATATCTATCCAGAACATCTCACTGGTATTAAGTTGCGAGTCCCACCCATAGTGTAAACTCAAAGCAACAGACAACTGCATTAAAAGAACTTTGCATAAAGTAAACAATCCTTGCACCCGCGGGCACAAGCACCGTTGTTTTCCCCCTTATGGCAACAACACATCCCCTAGACTCATGTTTCTGTCACTCAAGCTAGTCATCGAGGGGCATGAACCCACAATCGAGCATAACGTTCCCTCTTGGAGTCACTACCTATTACTTGTCCAAAGCAATAAATAACAACGGAGAACATGCAAGAATTACTTATGAACATAAATATAAAAGAGGTAGATCAAATATATTACTCAAGATCAATCTGAACATAAGCTCATAATCCATCGGATCCCAGCAAACTCATCATAGCAACAGCATAAGGATTACATATGTGCCTCGATCATGTAGGGCAGCTCACGAGGACTAATTAGTGAAGCACAAGAACGGGAGGAGAACATCACATAGCTGCTGGTCATGGATTCATGGTCCAAGGGAGAATACTCATGACTCATCCGGGAGGCGTCCATGGTGGTGGAGAAGCTCCCGGTGGTGATCCTCCCCTCCGGCAGGGTGCCGGGAAGGGTTCTCCTGGTGCTCCCGATCTTGGAAGCGGCGGCGGCGGCGGAACAGAGATGGGATCGCGAAAAGAGTTCCTGTTTTGAGGGTTTCGGAGGACGCTTTAAATATATGCCAAAGGGGGGCATCGGGGAAGCTTCGGGGGGCCCAGGCCCCCCCCCCCCCCGGCGCGGCCCGGGGGGGCGCGCCGCCAGGGCGCCTGGAGCCCTGGTGCCCCCCCGGTTGTCCTTCGGACGCACGGTAGTTTCCGGAACACTGATTTTTTATATAATTTTTCTGGATTTTTCCTGGCAGTTCTCGTAACGTGAAAACCTGAAATACAAAAACAGCCGAAAACAGAAACTGGCACTGGGGTGCACTGGATTAGTAAGTTAGTCCAAATATGATCAAAAGTGTATGGAAGTGTATGAATATCATAGCAATATCACCCAAAAGTGGCATGGAGCAAGCAGAAATTATAGATACGTTTTGGACGTATCAACATCCCCAAGCTTAATTCCTGCTCGTCCTCGAGTTGGTAAATGATAACAAGAATAATTTCTGTGGTGACATGCTATTAACCATATAGGACTTTTTCATAGTCATATGACAAAAGCTTACTGAGACAATGATTCTATAGTAATTAAGTTGCCTCATGAGAAAATCACAAATGACTGAAAGTTTTACAATATGAAACTGAAACATCAAAAAGATTTGCAATGAACATGATGTGCAAATATGATAAAGTGATATCCAGCTTGCCCCCTTTAGTGAAGCAAAACATAAATGCAGGGGCACCTTCAAGGTTTAAGTGATGACTAGATACAACGATTTCAAAGTAAACGATATCACAATCATGCAAAAGACAATGCTACTTTGGGACAATGCACATTACACTCAGAATGACAACCATGCTCTCAGTAGTTGGTGCTTTTAAAAGAAGGTGGAGACTCATAAAAGTAAAAGAATGGTTAAGTGCTAGAGCTTTTTATTTTGAAAACATAGAAGCAATTTTGTCAACGGTAGTAGTACTTCATAAGTGTCATGCATAAGACATCCTATAAGTTGCAAGCCTCATGCATCGAATACCAATAGTGCTCGCACCTTGTCCTAATTAGCTCGGATTTCCATGGGTTATCATTGCATTACATATGTTTCAACCAAGTGTCACAAAGGGGTACCTCTATGCCACCTGTGCAAAGGTCCAAGGAGATAAATCGCATTTGATTTCTCGTTTTTGATAGATCTCAACTTGAGGACATCCATACCGGGACAACATAGAAAATAGATGATGGACTCCTCTTAAATGCATAAGCATATTCTCGTAAGAGATTAAGGATTAATGTCCAAGCTAAAACTTCCACCATGATGCATGGCTTTGGTTGGCGGCCCAATGTTCTTCTCTAACAATATGCATACTCATTCAACCCATGGCAAATCACCCTTACTTCAGACAAGACGAACATGCATAGCAACTCACATGATATTCAACAAAAGTGTGACAGTTGATGGCGTCCCCAGAAACATGGTTACCGCTCAGCAAGCAACTTATAAGAAATAAGATACATAGGCAACATATTCTTTACCACAATAGTTTTTAAGCTACTTTCCCATGAGCTATGTATTGCAAGGTTACTCTGCTTAGTACAGGTGGAGGTTAGCAAAAGACTGGAAGCGACCAACTAAGAGAGCAATGACGGTCATAATCATGCAGAGCGACAAAGCAATATTGAACCAGGCATGGTAGCTATATCGCTACTCAGAAATAAAAGATCATCAAGGCTTGACAGACTTTCTTTACAGTCTTAAATATGCGTGATCATACGCCAAGTCAATCAAAATAAATTCTCGAAGGAAGATATTACTAAACCATACCACATCATAGGCAAACAAATCATGTTGGTATTCCAATAACACATTGGGAATCCCCCAGCTATTTGAGACTAACCACAAGAAAACCTGAACTACTAAGCACCATTATGCACGTAGCATCTTTATCATAGACATATTAACCAATGCAACGGAAGCAAACTCTCTTAAATAGGTGAGCATGATAATTAAAGAGAGTTCAAGCAACCAACTAAACAAAAGCTCTTTGAAAAGATAAGCATGAATACTAAGAGCAGAGCATGATAGTAGCTATTTAAAAGACAAAGAACACACACAACAAAGATAGACATGAAAATTCTATGTTATGGTCTAGGTAGAAGTGGAGCGTGTTTCTCTCCCACATAAAGAAAGCTGAGTTCCGACTCGTTATGAAAAACTAAAAAGAAAACTAAAAGCAAGACGCTCCAAGCATAGCACTTAACACATGAAGTGATAAAAATATAGCGGAACGAAAGACGAACTGATAATGTTGATGGAGAAGGGGATGCACGGGGGCATCCCCAAGCTTAGACGCTTGAGTCTCCTTGAATATTTCTTGGGGGTGCACGGGGGCATCCCCAGGCTTGAGCGCTTGACACTCCTGAATCTTTTTATCATCTTCCCTCGCACACTTGAAAACTCCCTTCATACATAACTCATCATAATCTGATTAGCGAGGTTAGTACCCTTAATAAAATAATTGTACCTTGCTGGAAATAAAGATATTCTTGGAGTTCTACTGTTTCTGAAGATTGCCAAAAGGTTTTTGCAAAGAAAAAGCAAGCTCTTGATTTGCAAAATGAAGGAAAGGCAAAACAGGACAGAATCTGTGAAAAACAGAACAGCAGGTAGTAATCGATTTGTTCGGGGCACTTATGCAACTCAAATCAAAAAAATCAGAACAAACGCACGAAAGACAATTATATAGAGAACGCTGTCGAAAAATTTCAGACCAAAAAGATGATCTGGTGATTTTATACGAATTTTTCTATCCAAGGACAGAATCTGTTTCCTGGACAGCACCTCACAACTTTTGAACTTTCTAGCAATCAGAGGCTATACTTGGCACAAATATGAAAAGCAAAGATACAATGATGATGCTACTGTAGTAAACAACATCAAGACACAACAAAAGCAAAATATAAAAATTTATTCATGTGGGCTGCCTCCCAAAAGCGCTTTCTTTTATGCCTTTAAGCTAGGCATAATGCATAGAGATCAAGTTTTATCAAGAGCAAAAGAATAGCTAGCCCGTACAACGGACTCAAAAGGTAACTTGATCTTCTTTCGAGGGAAGTGTTCCATCCCTTTCTTGAGAGGAAACTGAAATTTTATTTTACCCTCTTTCATGTCAATGATAGCACCAACGGTGCGTAAAAAGGGACGTCCCAAAATAATTGGACATGAAGGATCACATTCAATATCCATAATAGTAAAATCAACGGGAACATAATTATCATTGAAAACGATAAGAACATCGTCGATCCTCCCCAAAGGTTTCATTATGGAAGAATCAACGAGACGAACACCAAAAGAACAAGAATCATAAGGTTTCAATTTAAGCATATCATATATTCTTTTGGGCATAACAGAGGTACTAGCTCCAACATCACATAATGCCTAACAAGAGAAGTCATTCAATTTAATTTTTATCATAGGATCCCAACCATCTTCTAGCTTTCTAGGTATGGAGGCTTCTACTCTAAGTTTCTCCTCCCTAGCTTTGATGAGAGCATTAGTGATATGCTCTGTGAAGGCAAGATTAAGCGTGCTAGTGCGGGGGTCTCTAGACATCTTGTGAAGGAAATCAGTAACTTCGGTAAGAGTGCAATTAACAAAATCAAGGTCACGAGCATCAAGTAAAGTGGTAGTAGTGTCCTTTAGGTTCACTTGTTGGGTAGTTTCTATAGTCATAGCATCACCATTAATAGGTCCATTGGGACCAGGAGTACATTGGGTGCTAAGAGTTTGGATATCCTCAACAACTTTGATAGTAGCAACAGTGTGGTGGGTAGGAAGGCTCTTAATTCTATCCTCTTCCTCCCTTTCTCTAGCCCATCTTTCTTTAAGTTTAGCCATCATCCTAATATTTTCATTAATTTGCACTTGAGTAGCATTAATAGGAATGACCTTCCTCTCCTCAAGAGGAGAAGTTTCAATTTTTAGCAATTTTACCTCATTGGCTAAATGGTCTACCTTAAAAGAAAGATCATCTAGTTTATGTAGTTTTTCTTCTACACTCGTATTAAAGGCTTTTTGGGTAGTGATGAAATCTTTAAGCATAATCTCTAGTTCAGTAGTGGAGTTCTTGGTACTAGGATAAGCATTGTTGTTCCCATAAAAATTAGAGGGGAACGGTCTAGGATTGCTACCAAAGTTACTCCTATAAGCATTGTTGTTAAAATTGTTTCTAGAGATAAAATTCACATCTACTTGTTCTTGAGCAATCAAAGAATTTAAAGGAACATCACGAGGATCAACAGTAGATTGCTTCGAAAGTAGAGACATGATCAAGTCAACTTTTTCATTGAGGGAGGAAATCTCCTCGACAGAGTTTATCTTTCTACCTGTTGGAGCGCGTTCGGTGTGCCATTGGGAATAGTTGGTCATCATCTCATCGAGAAGCTTCGTGGCAGCACCAAGTGTAGTTGACATAAAAGTTCCTCCCGCGGCTGAATCTAACAAGTTTCGCGAGGTAAAGTTCAAGCCTGCATAAAAAGTTTGGATAACCATCCAAGTAGTCAAACCATGAGTAGGGCAGTTCTTGATAAGAGACTTCATACGTTCCCAAGCTTTGGCAACGTGTTCATTATCCAATTGTTTAAAATTCATTATGTTACTTCTAAGTTGGATAATTTTAGCAGGTGAATAGTATTTTCCAATAAAAGCATCTTTGCACTTGTCCCATGAATCTATGCTATTTCTAGGCAAAGGCTGAAACCAAATTTTATCTCCTCCTCTCAAGGAGAAAGGAAAAAAGCTTAAGCTTAACAATATTACCATCTATTTCGTGGTACTTTTGCATATCACAAAGTTCAACAAAGTTGTTCAAGTGTAAAGCAGCATCATCTCCAGCACCGGAGAATTGATCTTTCATGACTAAGTTCAGTAAAGCAAGTTTAATTTCATATGAAGGTGCTGAAGTGGCAGGTGTAGTGATAGGTGTGCTGATAAAGTCATCGTTGTTGTGACTAGTGAAGTCACACAACTTGGTGTTCTCGGTGGAACCCATAGTAGCCAGCAAGCAAGATAACTATTTTTGTGATTTTCGATAAAAGGTACTAAAGCAAAAACTAAAAGGTAAACTAACAAGACTAAAAAGCAAACGTAAAAGATAGCATGCAACTCCCCTATCCTGAAGAGTGGAGTCCCCGGCAACGGCACCAGAAAATACTCCTTGATGGGCCTCTAACCCCTCGTTGGTTACCCCAAGTGGAAGGTGTAAGATGCAGTGTTGTGGAAGTGTTTTCCCTTAGCAAAGATGCCAAGGATCGAATCCCCAGAGACTCCTAGGTTCAACAAGTAGGTGCCAACTGCTAACGGCGCGGATTAGCAATCAACGTGGACCTGCACACAGATACAAATAACTTTGCTCCCAATGAGTACAGAGAGGTTGTCAATCCCTCCGGCCTTGTAGTTCACAAAGGATTAAACGCAAATGATAGTAGTGATAGATAGTGTTTGCAATAGTAAATAATAACGAAAAGTAAATAGCGGATGTGATCAATGATGGTAATATGGACCGGAGTCTCATGATGTTCACTAGTGATGTCTCTCTCCCAAAAGACGATAAAACAGCTATGTGAGGTAAACGAATTACAGCTGGGCAATTGACAGGACCACGAACGCAAACCAATGCTGACTACATTGCAAGAAAGGTTGAGGTTCAAAGCATGGGCGGTACGCCAAAGTAAGTAGACCGAAATCCATCAATATCTACTACTAATCATCCACCTTGAGATATCTATCCAGAACATCTCGCTGGTATTAAGTTGCGAGTCCCACCCATAGTGTAAACTCAAAGCAACAGACAACTGCATTAAAAGAACTTTGCATAAAGTAAACAATCCTTGCACCCGCGGGCACAAGCACCGTTGTTTTCCCCCTTGTGGCAACAGCACATCCCCTAGACTCATGTTTCTGTCACTCAAGCTAGTCATCGAGGGGCATGAACCCACAATCGAGCATAACGTTCCCTCTTGGAGTCACTACCTATTACTTGGCCAAAGCAATAAATAACAACGGAGAACATGCAAGAATTACTTATGAACATAAATATAAAAGAGGTAGATCAAATATATTACTCAAGATCAATCTGAACATATTCTCATAATCCATTGGATCCCAGCAAACTCATCATAGCAACAGCATAAGGATTACATATGTGCCTCGATCATGTAGGGCAGCTCACGAGGACTAATTAGTGAAGCACAAGAACGGGAGGAGAACATCACATAGCTACTGGTCATGGACTCATGGTCCAAGGGAGACTACTCACGACTCATCCGGGAGGCGTCCATGGTGGTGGAGAAGCTCCCGGTGGTGATCCTCCCCTCCGGCAGGGTGCCAGGAAGGGTTCTCCTGGTGCTCCCGATCTTGGAAGCGGCGGCGGCGGCGGAACAGAGATGGGATCGCGAAAAGAGTTCCTGTTCTGAGGGTTTCGGAGGACGCTTTAAATATATGTCAAAGGGAGGCATCGGGGAAGCTTCGGGGGGCCCAGGCGCCCCCCCGGCGCGGCCCAGGGGGGGCGCGCCGCCAGGGCGCCTGGAGCCCTGGTGGCCCCCCCCCCCCCAGCTGTCCTTCGGACGCACGGTAGTTTCCGGAACGCTGATTTTTTATATAATTTTTCTGGATTTTTCCTGGCAGTTCTCGTAACGTGAAAACCTGAAATACAAAAACAGCCGAAAACAGAAACTGGCACTGGGGTGCACTGGATTAGTAAGTTTGCCCAAATATGATCAAAAGTGTATGGAAGTGTATGAATATCATAGCAATATCACCCAAAAGTGGCATGGAGCAAGCAGAAATTATAGATACATTTTGGACGTATCACCACATAGGGCAACGGATAATACGACCACAAATAAATGGCAACGGATAATACAACGACAAATTTACAATGGCATAGATAATAATTGTCTTACATATTCTGGATAATTTAAAATGCCACATGCGATAAATCCCAGAAGACACGGGGGCAAGAGAAGAAGGAAATTGCAGGCAACGATCTGGGTCGCTACTGTCTCTACTCGTCGATGGATCGATGGGCGACAACATCCTCCAGCTCCTTCTTCAATTCCTCACGACTTTGTTTGAAAGCAGCCACGGATTCCTCCACCTCCTGCTCGCGCTCAATCCGGTGTTTCCTCAAGTCACCCAATTCCTCGACGACTGCTATCAGCGTCATCCCCGAGGCACTGCTTGAAGGAAATATGCCCTAGAGGCAATAATAAAGATGTTATTTGTATTTCCTTATATCATGATAAATGTCTTTTATTCATGCTAGAATTGTATTAACCGGAAACTTAGTACATGTGTGAATACATAGACAAAACAGTATGTCCCTAGTATGCCTCTACTAGACTAGCTCATTGATCAAAGATGGTTATGTTTCCTAGCCATAGACATGAGTTGTCATTTGATCAACGGGATCACATCATTAGGAGAATGATGTGATGGACAAGACCCATCCATTAGCATAGCACTATGATCGTTTAGTTTAACTGTTATTGCTTTCTTCATGACTTATACATGTTCCTATGACTATGAGATTATGCAACTCCCGAATACCGTAGGAACACCTTGTGTGCTATCAAACGTCACAACGTAACTGGGTGATCATAAAGATGCTCTACAGGTGTCTCCGAAAGTATTCGTGGTGTTGGCATAGATCAAGACTAGGATTTGTCACTCCGAGTGTCGGAGAGGTATCTCTGGGCCCTCTCGGTAACACACATCATAATAAGCCTTGCAAGCAAAAGACTAATGAGTTAGTCACGAGATGATGTGTTACGGAATGAGTAAAGAGACTTGCCGGTAACGAGATTGAACTAGGTATAAAGATACCGACGATCGAATCTCGGGCAAGTAACATACCGTTTGACAAAAGGAACAACGTATGTTGTTATGCGGTTCTGACCGATAAAAGATCTTCGTAGAATATGTAGGAGCCAATATGAACATCCAGGTTCCGCTATTGGTTATTGACCGGAGATGAGTCTCGGTCATGTCTACATAGTTCTCGAACCCGTAGGGTCCGCACGCTTAACGTTTGATGACGATCGGTATTATGAGTTTTTGAGTATTGATGTACCGAAGGTAGTTCGGAGTCCCGGATGAGATCACGGACATGACAAGGAGTCTCAGGATGTCCGAGACATAAAGATTGATATATTGGACGGCTATATTCGGACACCGGAAGTATACCGGAAAAGTTTCGGATTTATCGGGAATGCCGGAGGGGGTTACCGGAACCCCCTACGAGAGGGGATGGTCCATAGTGGGCCTAAAGGGAAAGAGAGAGGCAGCCCATAGGGCTGGCCGGCGCCCCACCTAGGGTTCCTAGTTGGACTAGGATTGGGGGGGGGGGGCACCTCTCCTATTCCTTCCCCCCTTCTTCCTTTCGGTGAATCCTACTAGGAATAGGATTGCAATCCTATTCCTAGTAGGACTCCCTCCCTAGCCGCACCAGGAAGGGCCGGCCGGCCTCCCTCCCCTGCTCCTTTATATACGGGGGCAGGGGGCACCCAAAGACACACAAGTTGAATTGTTTTAGCCGTGTGCGGTTCGCCCCTCCACAGAATCACACCTCGGTCATACCGTCGCGGAGCTTAGGCGAAGCCCTGCGCCGGTGAACACATCATATCCGTCACCACGCCGTCGTGCTGACGAAACTCTCCCGTGAAGCTCAACTGGATCAAGAGCTCGTGGGACGTCATCAAGCTGAACGTGTGCTGAACGCGGAGGTGCCGTACGTTCGGTGCTTGATCGGTTGGATCGCGAAGAAGTTCGACAACATCAACCGCGTCACTTGACGCTTCCGCTCCCGGTCTACGAGGGTACGTAGACACACTCTTCCCTCTCGTTGCTATGCATCTGGTAGAAAGATCTTGCGTGATCGTAGGAAAATTTTAAAATACTACGTTCCCCAACAGTGGCATCATGAGCCAGGTCTATGCGTAGATGATATGCACGAGTAGAACACAATGAGATTGTGGACGATACTAGTCATAATGCTTACCAGCATGTCATACTTTGCTTCGGCGGTATTGTGAGATGAAGCGGCCCGGACCGACATTACGCGTATGCTTACGCGAGACTGGTTTCACCGTTACTAGCACTCGTTGCTTAAAGGTGACTGGCGGGTGTCTGTATCTCTCACTTTAGCTGAATCAAGTGTGGCTACGCCCGGTCCTTGTGAAGGTTAAAACAGCACATACTTGATGAAACATCGTTGTGGTTTTGTATGCGTAGGTAAGAACGGTTCTTGCTAAAGCCCGTAGCAGCCACGTAAAACTTGCAACAAACAAAGTAGAGGACGTCTAACTTGTTTTTGCAGGGCATGTTGTGATGTGATATGGTCAAGACATGATGAGTTATACGGTTTTGTATGAGATGATCATGTTTTGTAAAGTTATCGGCAACTGGCAGGAGCCATATGGTTGTCGCTTTATTGTATGAAATGCAATCGCCATGTAATTGCTTTACTTTATCACTAAGCGGTAGCGATAGTCGTGGAAGCAATAGTTGGCGAGACGACAATGATGCTACGATGAAGATCAAGGTGTCAAGCCGGTGACGAAGGTGATCATGACGGTGCTTTGAAGATGGAGATCAAAAGCACAAGATGATGATGGCCATATCATGTCACATATTTTGATTGCATGTGATGTTTATCTTATTATGCTTCTTATTTTGCTTAGAACGACGGTAGCATTATAAGATGATCCCTTACTAAATTTCAAGGTATAAGTGTTCTCCCTGAGTATGCACCGTTGCGAAAGTTCGTCGTGCCGAGACACCACGTGATGATCGGGTGTGATAAGCTCTACGTTCAAATACAACGGGTGTAAGCCAGTTTTGCACACGCAGAATACTCGGGTTAAACTTGACGAGCCTAGCATATACAGATAAGGCCTCGGAATACTGGAGACCGAAAGGTCGAGCGTGAATCATATAGTAGATATGATCAACATAAGATGTTCACCATTGAAAACTACTCCATCTCACGTGATGATCGGACATGGTTTAGTTGATTTGGATCACGTGATCATTTAGATGACCAGAGGGATGTCTATCTAAGTGGGAGTTCTTTAAATTAATATGATTAAATTGAACTTTAATTTATCATGAACTTAGTCCTGATAGTTTTGCATATCTATGTCGTTGTAGATCAATGGCCCGTGCTACCGTTCCTTTGAATTTTAATGCATTCCTAGAGAAAGCTAAGTTGAAAGATGATGGTAGCAATTACACGGACTGGGTCCGTAACCTGAGGATTATCCTCATTGATGCACAGAAGAATTATGTCCTTGACGCACCGCTAGGTGACAGACCTATTGCAGGAGCAGATGCAGACGTTATGAACGTTTTGACAAAAGCTCGATATGATGACTACTTGATAGTTTAGTGCACCATACTTTACGGCTTAGAATCGGGACTTCAAAAACGTTTTGAACGCCACGGAGCATATAAGATGTTCCAAGAGTTGAAATTAGTATTTCATACTCAAGCCCGTGTCGAGAGGTATAAGACCTCTGACAGTACTTTGCCTACAAGATGGAGGAGAATAGCTCAACCAGTGAGCATGTACTCAGATTGTCTGGGTACTACAATTACTTTAATCAAGTGGGAGTTAATCTTCCAGATAAGATAGTAATTGACAAAGTTCTCTAGTCACTATCACCAAGTTAGTAGAACTTCGTGATGAACTATAAATATGCAAGGGATGACGAAAGGAATTCCCAGCTCTTCGCGATACTGAAGTAGGCGAAGGTAGAAATCATGAAAAAGCATCAAGTGTTGATGGTTAACAAGACCACTTGTTTCAAGTAAAGGGCAAAGGGATAAAAGGGGAACTTCAAGAAGAATGACAAGCAAGTTGTCACTCCCGTGAAGAAACCCAAAGCTAAACTCAAGCCTGAAACAAGTGCGTATACTGCAAAGGAAATGGTCACTAAAAGTGGAACTGCCCTAGATACTTGGCGGATAAGGAGGATGGCAAAGTGAACAAAGGTATATTTGATATACAGATCATTAATGTGTATTTTACTAGTGTTCATAGCAACCCCTCGGTATTTGATATTGGTTCAGTTGCTAAAGAGCAGTAACTCGAAATGGGAGTTGCATAATGAACAGAAACTAGTTAAAGGATGAAGTGACGATGTATATTGGAAGCAGTTCCAAGATTGATATGATCATCATCGCACACTCCCTATACTTTCGGGATTAGTGTTGAACCTAAATAACTGTTATTTGGTGTTTGTGTTGAGCATGAATGTGATTTGATCATATTTATTGCAATACAGTTATTCATGTAAGTTAGAGAATAATTGTTGTTTTGTGTACATGAATAAAACCTTCTATGGTCATACACCCAATGAAAATAGTTTATTGGATCTCGATCGTGTGATACACATATTCATAGTATTGAAGCCAAAAATGCAAGGTTAATAATGATAGTGCAACTTATTTGTGGCACTGTCGTTTAAGTCATATTGGTGTAAAACGCATGAAGAAACTCCATAATGATGGACTTTTGGAATCACTTGATTATGAATCACTTGGTGCTTGCGAACCATACCTCATGGGCAAGATGACTAAAACTCCGTTCTCCGGAACTATGGAGCGAGCAACGTATTTGTTGGAAATCATACATACTGATGTATGCGGACCAATGATTGTTGAAGCTCGCGGCGGGTATCGTTATTTTCTGACCTTCACTGATGATTTGAGCAGATATAGGTATATCTACTTAATGAAGCACAAGTCTGAAACATTTGAAAAGTTCAAAGAATTTCAGAGTGAAGTAGAGAATCATCGTAACAAGAAAATAAAGTTCCTACGGCCTGATCATGGAGGAGAATATTTGAGTTACGAGTTTGGTCTTCATTTGAAACAATGTGGAATAGTTTCACAACTCACGCCACCTGGAACACCACAGCGTAATGGTGTGTGTGAACGTCGTAACTGTACTTTATTGGATATGGTGCGATCTATGATGTCTCTTTCCGATTTACCACTATCGTTTTGGGGTTATGCTTTAGAGACAGCTGCATTCACGTTAAATAGGGCACCATCTAAATCCGTTGATACGACACCTTATGAACTATGGTTTGGCAAGAAACCAAAGTGGTCGTTTCTTAAAATTTGGGGCTGCGATGCTTATGTGAAAACACTTCAACCTGATAAGCTCGATCCCAAGTCGGAAAAATGTGTCTTCATAGGATACCCAAAAGAGACTGTTGGGTACACCTTCTATCACAGATCCGAAGGCAAAATATTCGTTGCTAAGAACGGATCCTTTCTAGAAAAAGAGTTTCTCTCGAAAGAAGTGAGTGGGAGGAAAGTAGAACTTGATGAGGTAATTGTACCTTCTCCCATATTGGAAAGTAGTACATCACAGGAAATTGTTCCAGTGATTCCTACACCAATTAGTGAAGAAGTTAATGATAATGATCATGAAACTTCGGATCAAGTTTCTACTGAACGTCATAGATCAACCGGAGTACGTTCCGCACCAGAGTGGTATGGCAACCCAGTTCTGGAAATCATGTTACTTGACCATGATGAACCTACGAACTATGAGGAAGCGATGATGAGCCCAGATTCCGCAAAATGGCTTGAAGCCATGAAATCTGAGATGGGATCCATGTATGAGAACAAAGTATGGACTTTGGTTGACTTGCCCGATGATCGGCAGGCCATCGAAAATAAATGGATCTTCAAGAGGAAGACCGACGCAGACGGTAATATTACTGTTTACAAAGCTCGACTTGTTGCGAAAGGTTTTCGACAAGTTCAAGGAGTTGACTACGATGAGACTTTCTCACCTGTAGCGATGCTTAAGTCTGTCCGAATCATGTTAGCAATTGCCGCATTTTATGATTATGAAATCTGGCAAATGGATGTCAAAACTGCATTCCTAAATGGATATCTCAAAGAAGAGTTGTATATGATGCAACCAGAAGGTTTTGTCGATCCAAAAGGTGCTAACAAAGTATGCAAACTCCAGCGATCCATCTATGGACTGGTGCAAGCATCTCGGAGTTGGAATATATGCTTTGATGAGGTGATCAAAGCATATGGTTTTATACAGACTTTTGGAGAAGCCTGTATTTACAAGAAAGTGAGTGGGAGCTCTGTAGCATTTCTAATATTATATGTAGATGACATATTGTTGATTGGAAATGATATAGAATTTCTGGATAGCATAAAAGGATACTTGAATAAAAGTTTTTCAATGAAAGACCTCGGAGAAGCTGCTTACATATTAGGCATCAAAATCTATAGAGATAGATCAAGACGCTTAATTGGACTTTCCCAAAGCACATACCTTGATAAGATTTTGAAGAAGTTCAAAATGGATCAGTCAAAGAAAGGATTCTTGCCTGTTTTACAAGGTATGAAGTTGAGTAAGACTCAATGCCCGACCACTGCAGAAGATAGAGAGAAAATGAAAGTCATTCCCTATGCCTCAGCCATAGGATCTATCATGTATGCAATGCTGTGTACCAGACCTGATGTGTGCCTTGCTATAAGTCTAGCAGGGAGGTACCAAAGTAATCCAGGAGTGGATCACTGGACAGCGGTCAAAAACATCCTAAAGTATCTGAAAAGAACTAAGGATATGTTTCTCGTATATGGAGGTGACAAAGAGCTCGTCGTAAATGGTTACGTCGATTCTAGCTTTGACACTGATCCGGATGACTCAAAGTCACAAACCGGATATGTATTTTTATTGAACGGTGGAGCTGTCAGCTGGTGCAGTTCCAAGCAGAGCGTCGTGGCAAGATCTACGCGTGAAGCGGAATACATAGCTGCTTCGGAAGCAGCAAATGAAGGAGTCTGGATGAAGGAGTTCATATCCGATCTAGGTGTAGTACCTAGTGCATCGGGTCCAATGAAAATCTTTTGTGACAACACTGGAGCCATAGCCTTGGCGAAGGAATCCAGGTTTCACAAGAGAACAAAGCACATCAAAAGACGCTTCAATTCCATCCGCGATCTAGTCAAGGAGGGAGACATAGAGATTTGCAAAATACATACGGATCTGAATGTTGCAGACCCGTTGACTAAGCCTCTTCCACGGGCAAAACATGATCAGCACCAAGACTCCATGGGTGTGAGGATCATCACTTTGTAATCTAGATTATTGACTCTAGTTCAAGTGGGAGACTGAAGGAAATATGCCCTAGAGGCAATTATAAAGATGTTATTTGTATTTCCTTATATCATGATAAATGTCTTTTATTCATGCTAGAATTGTATTAACCGGAAACTTAGTACATGTGTGAATACATAGACAAAACAGTATGTCCCTAGTATGCCTCTACTAGACTAGCTCATTGATCAAAGATGGTTATGTTTCCTAGCCATAGACATGAGTTGTCATTTGATCAACGGGATCACATCATTAGGAGAATGATGTGATGGACAAGACCCATCCGTTAGCATAGCACTATGATCGTTTAGTTTAACTGCTATTGCTTTCTTCATGACTTATACATGTTCCTATGACTATGAGATTATGCAACTCCCGAATACCGTAGGAACACCTTGTGTGCTATCAAACGTCACAACGTAACTGGGTGATCATAAAGATGCTCTACAGGTGTCTCCGAAAGTATTCATGGTGTTGGCATAGATCAAGACTAGGATTTGTCACTCCGAGTGTCGGAGAGGTATCTCTGGGCCCTCTCGATAACACACATCATAATAAGCCTTGCAAGCAAAAGACTAATGAGTTAGTCACGAGATGATGTGTTACGGAACGAGTAAAGAGACTTGCCGGTAACGAGATTGAACTAGGTATAAACATACCGACGATCGAATCTCGGGCAAGTAACATACCATTTGACAAAAGGAACAACGTATGTTGTTATGCGGTTCTGACCGATAAAAGATCTTCGTAGAATATGTAGGAGACAATATGAACATCCAGGTTCCGCTATTGGTTATTGACCGGAGATGAGTCTCGGTCATGTCTACATAGTTCTCGAACCCGTAGGGTCCGCACGCTTAACGTTTGATGACGATCGGTATTATGAGTTTTTGAGTATTGATGTACCGAAGGTAGTTCGGAGTCCCGGATGAGATCACGGACATGACGAGGAGTCTCGGAATGTCCGAGACATAAAGATTGATATATTGGACGGCTATATTCGGACACCAGAAGTATACCGGAAAAGTTTCGGATTTATCGGGAATGCCGGAGGGGGTTACCGGAACCCCCTACGAGAGGGGATGGTCCATAGTGGGCCTAAAGGGAAAGAGAGAGGCAGTCCATAGGGCTGGCCGGCGCCCCACCTAGGGTTCCTAGTTGGACTAGGATTGGGGGGGGGGGCGCCACCTCTCCTATTCCTTTCCCCCTTCTTCCTTTCGGTGAATCCTACTAGGAATAGGATTGCAATCCTATTCCTAATAGGACTCCCTCCCTAGCCGCACCAGGAAGGGCCGGCCGGCCTCCCTCCCCTGCTCCTTTATATACGGGGGCAGGGGGGCACCCAAAGACACACAAGTTGAATTGTTTTAGCCATGTGCGGTGCCCCCCTCCACAGAATCACACCTCGGTCATACCGTCGCGGAGCTTAGGCGAAGCCCTGCGCCGGTGAACACATCATATCCGTCACCACGCCGTCGTGCTGACGAAAATCTCCCGTGAAGCTCAACTGGATCAAGAGCTCGTGGGACGTCATCAAGCTGAACGTGTGCTGGACGTGGAGGTGCCGTACGTTCGGTGCTTGATCGGTTGGATCGCGAAGAAGTTCGACAACATCAATCGCGTCACTTGACGCTTCCGCTCCCGGTCTACGAGGGTACGTAGACACACTCTTCCCTCTCGTTGCTATGCATCTGGTAGATAGATCTTGCGTGATCGTAGGAAAATTTTAAAATACTACGTTCCCCAACACTGCTATGCTCATGCAGCATCTTCCAGCCGGCGGCCTCCTCCTCCTTCTCGGCGAGCGCCTTGAGGAGCTTCACATTGTCACCCGTGAGTTGCTCGACGAGGCCGGTCGCCTTGTCAACCAAGGCATCACTGATCTTGAGCAGCTTCATCAAGCTGTCGACCAGCTCCTACTGCGTAGTGACGCAAGTGAGAATGTTGACATCGCCGGCGAAGGACTTCAGGAACGTCGGCTCGTCGTGACGGCCGACGTTGTGAATGCGCTTGTGAGAGCCCTCCCGTGCCCATGAGAGCTCGTTCGAGGGCTTCGCGGCGCGCCAGGACATCTCTGTTGTGGTTGCAGCTTCGCGGTGGGACCTCTCTAGTGCTTCTGCGGCCTTGGTCTTTGCTGCCTGGTTATATATCCACCCTAAACTCCTCCTACTGGTCATGGCGCAATGACTTGACAGGAAAGACTAGTTTTGTGGGTGATGAGGAGAGGAACTGTGAAGTAATTTTCGAGTGGATAGTTTGTATAGCCCGGTGCTAAGTGTGAACACATATTAGTTTGATAGGTGTGAACAAATTTGCAATTATTTATTGCGTTGTAATCTGTAATGTGACGAGAAACAAGTTCAAAATTTATTGACGACAGAATATTCACCACGTGCTTGCTCGCCGTTGAGTCGGTTGTTTGCCACGTATCACACAGATCTTGTTAAGTTGAACCGTTTCTGTTGTGTTCGCTAATCGAAAATAGTTCGTCCGAGTGAACCGTATGCCCTATGTCACACACACTTTGATCTGGCTAACCGTTTCTATTGCACTCCCTAATAGCAAACAGATCATCGGAGCGAACTGTATGCCGTGTATTGCACACACATTGATCTGGCTGCCCATTTCTGTTGTCATGCCTCATCACAAATAGTTCGAACGGGTCAGCCGTGTGCCCTAGATCGCACACGCAACTACAATCTGAACCGTGTTTGATGTATCATTCATCTCAAATGTTTTGCACCTTCTTGATGGGTTATCTACATCCCCGTTTGTAATTAATGCATCGCACACAGTTTCCTCAAAGGGTCTCTGATCGTAGTTTCGCGTTAGCATCATCCTGCAGTAGTGGAATGAATTTCAAACACCAGGGCACTGTTGATTGCCAGCAAAACGTTGAGATGCTTTGTTTTTAAATTCTAGTAAATCCAAAACTTGTCTGGAATTCATGAAACTTGGCATGCTATCATGAATGGCACCCGACATGTTGTGGTATTTTTCGTGTCCGTTTTGAGAGAAGGCACACTCGAATAACAGCCAACAAAAACATTTTGAAACAAATAGCTGCCACTTTAACATCTCAAATGTTTTGTATAATTTAAATCGTGTATGTTCTGTTAACCATTCACGTGACACCACGTGTCACTCTTTTAATGGCTAGGAGATGCTGTGCGGATAGCTGCTTGACTGACCGGGAGGCGTGCGAGTGCAGTCCGCTGCGCAAGCTAACCGAGAAGTGTGCAAGTTGTCCTCCAATGCACAGGCTCACCGGGAAGCGTGCAGGTTGTACGCTGCGCAGGCTCACTCGGAAGCGAGCCCTTTCACTTCCATGGCCGCCCACCTTGCTCGCATCCTCTCCATTAATGGCGCCCGAGCCGCTATTTAATATGGGCGGCCTTACTGTTTGCCTCACATTCCCCTCCTGCAGACCTCTACCGACGCCATGGCGCAGAAGGATCATCTGCCACTAGTCTTCCAGTTTGGTGAAGTCGACTCCGAGCCGGGGGAGATAGAAAATAAGGAGGAATGGGGCCTCATGGACATGGCCCTGAACAAGTTGGCCACGGCGGTTGCTGCCGCCGCGCCCGTCCCAGCTGCCATCCCCGCGCTCGCATGAACGACCATCCCCGTAGCATTGGCGGGCTGGTCGTCGAGCACTATCACAGAGTTGCAAGCCGCGGGTGTTAGTGAGGTCTCCGTGGACCCGCGCAAGCTCGTGTACATGCCAGCGCCAGCGCCCGTGCCCGCCCCTGCGCCCACTGCGGCGCTGGTCCCCGTGTGTTTGCCTGCACCCACCGCGCTTGTACCCGTGCATGTGCCCCCCTCGGCGGCATGGGACGCTGCCGGCAACCGCTACCTCGCAGCGTCCCGAGTTACCGTCCTCCCGCCCCCTGCTCGTCGATCGTGCGACTACATGATGTTTGATTTCCATGCGAAAAACAAAATGTGTTGCCTTGAAGACTTCAACAACGGCTTCCCGGAGGACGACAATGACAACATCAGCGTGCCATGCCACCTCCGCCGCCACCGGAATTAGTTTTCGGGGTTTAATACTGTATCTTGATCATATGAATATAAATTCACGGTGTGACTGAATGAAAGCTATGATTTGAACAAACTTTCGTTTTTCTCTCTGAATGTACAGACTTATCAAAAGTTTTTCTTTAAAAAAACATCAAAATGTTTCTGAATAGAAAACACTAATCGCAAACATTTTAGTTAGAACACACATATGAAAACTGACAACTTCCTCGGGAAGCCAAGGGAAAATGTGCCTGGCAGGATTTCTGCAGCTCTTGATCGCAAACGTTTTAGATAGAACACCCGTATGTAAATCGACAGCGTACCCAATAAGCCAATGGAAAATGTGTCGAGCAGGATTTGTGAAGCTCCTCATCGCAAATGTTTTAGATAGAACACCCGTATGCAAAGTGAGAGCTATGGTCTTCCCCAGTAAGCCAAGGGAAAATTTCTCGCGCAGGATTTGTGTACCTCTTCAATGCAAACGGTTCATATTGAATACGGTATGCAAAGTGAGACTTTGGCGCTAAGCCAATAGAAAATCTGGCACGCGGGATTTGTACATCCTTTCAATACAAACGGTTTTTTGGGATGACCCATGGGTAACCACGTACAGACAATTTGATAAGATTTGCATCTGTCATATTGGGTATTTTGCCATTTGTCAAACTAGAAAGATAGACATTTGTTGATCTAGTTACATTGCCCTTTTTTAACCTTGTATCACTATTATTTGTCAAAATATGCAGCTAAAAGTCACTAGCACTATCTATTTTTCAACTAAAATTGAGTAATTAAGCACAAATTTCATTCATAGATTAAATCGTCGTTCTTTATACAAACAGTTCAACTCGACAGCTGAACTGACCAAATTTTTCCCCAATTGGTTCCAATCACGTACTGAACTAGCTAGTTCAACTATATATACTAGCTAATTTTAAGTACGTTGTATAGTTCCACCACATCTATAGTCAGATTAACTGAATAAAATAGCCCCTAAATACTAAACTACGGAGGGGCTTTGTACTACTTCCGGAAGCCTTTCATCTGCCGAGCGCGCTCAGTAAGAGGCAGAGGAGGAGGAGCCTACCGACGAGCTGGACAACTGCAATACGGTGCCTACCGACGCTGCACCTTTAGCGACGCTCACCTCGAACGCCATCCGCCGCTCCAGATGACCCCTCTCGAAGCGGCGGGACTCCTCGTAGATCTCCTAATTCCTCGCCTCAACGATGGAGTGTCATGCATCCACGGCGGCGGTAAGGCTCTTAGCATGCCCACGAGGTGCTCCTCCTCCTCTTGCGAGAATTTGATGTAGCGCGCAAGGTCGCTGACGCTCGTGCGGGCCTCCACCTCCACCTCCCACCTTCGAACGGCGGTGGCGGAGCGGGTGATGACCCCGGCGGTCGATGTTAGGCTGGCGGCCATGGCGGCCGATGATGGGATGGCGGCCACGAACTCTAGCTCCCGCCTTCGGGCCACGATGGTGGAGCGGGTGATGGCCACGGTGGCTGGCAGTGGGGTGGTGGCCACGACGGCCACCTCCCGCGTTCGGGCCACGACGGCGGAGCAGGCGATGGCCTTGGCTTTCAATGGTGGTGTGGTAGCCATGGCGATAGACGGTGGGGTGGCAACAACTGCGGTCGGCAATAGCTGCCAACAGGCAGCAGCGACGGAGCGTGTGGTGGGTGTTCCGCGCACACCCAATAGGGATGCCATGTGCACTAAACTATGCCAGGGACTGCGCCGCCGCCGCAGTATAGCCTCTCAGCTGGAGTTGTCCTCTGATGACGGCGGAGTGGCTGAGTGACAACGACGGACCGGTGCCATTGGCGATTGTGGGAGAACCAAACGAGATAAAGCTACAAGAAGGGAGGGCAAGATGCCACGCAGGACTCACCGGCCGTGAGGGTTTATATTGTAGGACGATAAGCATTGAGATTTTGGGGGATTTCACCGAGTCGGGTGGGAACCTACGCAGTTGCACGGGAAAGGGCCCACCACCGTTTGGCTAAAAAAACGCCCCCGCGCGCTGTTCAAACTTGCGCTCGAAGTCATCCGCGACAGCGGGGTGACAAGACGTGTGAGAGAAGGACGAAAGGACACGTACACATATGGTTAATAAAAAAACGTTTGCGATTTAATTACCTACTACCCTGTCCTGGTTCATAAGTCGTCTATGTATTTGTGTGCTAAAATTTGACTAGAGATTTAACTAATAAAATACGAATGCATGTCACCAAAGATTATATCGTTGGATTCATATTTGAACATAGTTTCTACTTATATAATTTTATAACATGCATTAACATTTTTTTGGTTAAATTTAAGATCAAAATATGGCACCAAATATAAAGGGGGCTAATAGACTAAGACAGAGGTAGTAGCACACGGCCGCTCTCTACGCAGCGACGCAACTACCGGCCGGCTTATAGACGACCATTTCCTATGTGTTCAACTTATCTATGCATGTGGTTGCTCGCGGTTGAGGCGGCCATGACACGCTCTGCTCGCGTCGTGCCGCATGCGTGCTACTTCTCGAGCTTGTGTTGTATTCCCTCGAAGAGGAAAGGGAGATGCAGCACAATAGCGTAAGTATTTCCCTCAGTTTTTGAGAACCAAGGTATCAATCCAGTAGGAGACCACGCGTGAGTCCCTCGCACCTGCACAAACAAATAAGAACTTCGCAGCCAACGCGATAAGGGGTTGTCAATCCCTTTACGGTCACTTACGAAAGTGAGATCTGATAGAGATGATAGTTTATATTTTTGGTATTTTGGTTGATAAGAACAAAAAATAAAAGCGATAAAAGTAAGTAGATGTAGATTGATATGTTGAGAATAGACCCGGGGGCCATAGTGTTCTCTAGTGGCTTCTCTCATGATAGCGATATTCTACGGTCGGTAAACAAATTACTGTTGAGCAATTGATAGAAAAACGAATAATTATGAGACTATCTAGGCATGATCATTGTATATAGGCATCACGTCCGAGACAAGTAGACCGAAACGATTCTGCATCTACTACTATTACTCCTTACATCGATCGCTATCCAACATGCATCTAGTGTATTGAGTTCATAAGAACAGAGTAACGCCTTAAGCAAGATGACATGAAGTAGAGGGATAAACTCAAGCAATATTATATAAACCCCATCTTTTTATCCTCGATGGCAACAATACAATATGTGCCTTGCTGCCCCTACTGTCACTAGGAAAGGACACCGCAAGATTGAACCCAAAGCCAAGCACTTCTCCCATTGCAAGAACTATATATCTAGTAGGCCAAACCAAACCAATAATTCAAAGAGACTTGCAAGGATATTATGAGCACACATAAAATGTTCAGAGAAGAACCAAATATTTCTCATAGATAATCTTGATCATAAACTCACAATTCATCAGATCTCGACAATCACACCGCAAAAAGATATTACATCGAATAGATCTCCTCGAAGACCGAGGAGAACTTTGTATTGAGATATTGAGAAAGAGAAGAAGCCATCTTGATACTAGCTATGGACACGAAGGTCTGTGGTAAACTACTCACAACTCATGGTGAGGGCAATGATGATGAAGATGAAGAACTCCGTGATGGATCCCCCTCCGGTGGAGCTCCAGAAAAGGCTCCAAGATGGGATCTCACGGGAACAGAAGGTTACGGTGGTGGAATTAGGGTTTTCTCTCTGTTGTCGAAGGTTTCGGGGTACGTAGACTTATATAGGAGGAAGGAGGACACCGGGGGAGTCACGGGGGGCCCACGAGGCAGGGGGCGCGCCCTGGGAAGGGTGGCGTGCCCCCTACCCTCGTGGGCCCCTCGTGGCTCTTCTGACGTGGTTCTCAAGTTCTCCGTGCGTGATTTTCTTCAAAAATATCTCTCGCGAAGGTTTCATTCCGTTTGGACTTCGTTTGATATTCTTTTTCTGCAAAACCCTGAAACAGGCAAAAAAACAGCAATCTGAACTGGGCCTTTGGGTTAGTAGGTTAGTCCCACAAATGATATAAAAGTGTAAGATAAAGCCCATTAAACATCCAAGACTTCATAAATAATAGCATGGAACAATCAAAAATTATAGATACGTTGGAGACGTATCAAGCATTCCCAAGCTTAATTCCTGCTCGTCCCCGAGTAGGTAAATGATAAAGAAAGAATTTTTGATGTGGAAAGCTAACTAAAATAGTTTCTCAATGTAATTCTCTTAATTGTGACATGAATGTTCAGATCTGAAAGATTCAAGGTAAAAGTCTATATTGACATAAGAAATAGCAATATTTCAAGCATACTAACAAAGCAATCATGTCTTCTTAAAATACTATGGCTAAATTAAGTTATCCCTACAAAATCCTATAGTCTGGCTATGCTCCCTCTTCATCACATAAAATATTCATATCATGCACAACCCCGATTTCAGCCAAGCATTTGTTTTTATACTCTATCTTTTCAAACCCTTCAAGTTTCACGCAATACATGAGCGTGAGCCATGGATATAGCACTATGGGTGGAATAGAGGTGGTTGTGGAGAAGACTAAAAAGAGGAAGATAGTCTCACATCGACTAGGCATATCAACGGGCTATGGAGATGCCCATCAATAGATATCAATGTGAGTGAGTAGGGATTGCCATGCAACGGATGCACTAGAGCTAAGTATGTATGAAAGCTCAACAAAAGAAACTAGTGGGTGTGCATCCAACTTGCTTGCTCACGAAGACCTAGGGCATTTGAGGAAGCCCATCGTTGGAATATACAAGCCAAGTTCTATAATGAAAATTCCCACTAGTATATGAAAGTGACTAAACATGAGACTCTCTATCATGAAGAACATGGTGCTACTTTGAAGCACAGGTGTGGAAAAAGATAGTAGCAATTGTCCCTTATCTCTTTTCTCTCATTTATTTGGAGGGGCTCTTTTTTTTTATTAGCCCCTCTCTATTTTTTTGGGCCATCTTTTTTTTATTAGCCTTTCCCCATATGGGACAATGCTCTAATAATGATGATCATCAAACTTTTATTACAACTCGATACTACAACAAGTATGACTCTACATGAATGCCTCCGGCAGTGTACCGGGATGTGCAATGAATTAAGAGTGACATGTATGAAAATTTATGCATGGTGGCTTTGCCACAAATACGATGTAAACTACATGATCATGCATGGCAATATGACCATATGATGCGTGTCATATGAACAGAACGGTGGAAAGTTGCATGGCAATATATCTCGGAATGGCTATGGAAATGCCATGATATGTAGGTATAGTGGCTGTTTTGAGGAATAATATGGTGGCTGTTTTGAGGAAGGATATATAGTGGGTTCATGCCACCGGCGAAAATTGTGCGGTACAAGAGAGGCTAGCAATGGTGGAAGGGTGACAGTGCGTATAATCCATGGACTCAACATTAGTCATAAGAACTCATATACTTATTGCAAAAATCTACGAGTCATCAAAACAAAGCAATCAACGCATGCTCCTAGGGGGGAGGTTGGTAGGAGTTAACCATCGCGCGCCCCCGACCTCCACATAAAGGTTGGCACTCTACAAATACCTCATGCTCTACTTCGTCACATAGCGGTTCACCATACGTGCATGATACGGGAATCACTAACCTTAACACAAGTATTTCTCAATTTCATAATAAACCACTCGCATGACTCTAATATCACTATCCTCATATCTCAAAACAATTATCAAGCATCCAACATCTCATCATATTTAATGCACTTAGTGTGAAATTTTTTACTACATTGACATTGGAAGTCCATCATGTGAAGACTAGTTTTATTAGCCTAACCACATTTCCATGCTGTTTTAATAGACTCTCAAATAGATATAAGTGAAGCATGAGATTTCAACAATTTCTACAAAATATAATCACTAACGTGCTCTAAAATATATAAGTGAAGCACTAGAGCAAAAACTATTCAACTCAAAAGATATAAGTGAAGCACATAGAGTGTTCTAGCAATTTCTAGGCCATATTTAACTCTCTCAAATAGGTGTGTCCAGCAAGGATGATTGTGACAAACTAACAAGCAAAGACTCAAATTTTACAAGACGCTCCAAGCAAAACACATATCATGTGGTGAATAAAAATATAGCTCCAAGTATAGTTACCGATGGATGAAGACGAAAGAGGGGATGCCTTCCGGGGCATCCCCAAGCTTAGGCTTTTGATTATCCTTGAATTCTTGGGGTGCCATGGGCATCCCCAAGCTTAGGCCTTTTCTACTCCTTGTTCCATAGTCCATCAAAGCAATACTCAAAACTTGAAAACTTCACAACACAAAACTTAGACAAAAATTCTTGCGAGCTCCGTAAGTATAAGAAAACAAATCACTACTCAAAGGTACTGGAATGAAGTCATTCTTTGTTTATATTGGTGTTAAACCTACTGTATTCCAACTTCTCTATGGTTCATACATCCAAATATTACTCATAGATGCATTGAAATAAGAAAACAACACACGAAAAGCAGAATCTGTCAAAACAGAACAGTCTGTAGTAATCTGCAGGTTTCGCATACTTCTGTAACTCCAAAAAATTCAAACTAAATTGGTAAATGTGAGGAATTTGTCTACCAATCATCTGCAAAAATAATCAACTAAATAGCACGCTCCAGTAAAATCTGACGACCATTCTAGTGAGCGCTAATGATTCTGTTTTTCACAGCAAGATCACATAAACTTCACACACAACTTCCCAAAGGTTCTACTTGGCACAAACACTAAACAAAACACAAAACCACAAATAAACAGAAGCTAGATGCAATATTTATTCCTAAACAGAAGAAAAAACAAAAAATATAAAATTGGGTTGCCTCCCAACAAGCGCTATCGTTTTACGCCCCTAGCTAGGCATGATTAATTCAATGATGCTCACATGAAAGATAAGAATTGAAGAACACAAAGAGCATCATAAAGCATGTGAAAATCACATCTAAGTCTAACATACTTCCTATGCATAGGCATTTTATAGGCAAACAAATTAGCAAGACAAACAAGATCTAGCATATGCAAGGAAGAAGAAGGAAACAATAGCAATCTCAACATAACGAGAGGTAATTTAGTAACACGAAAATTCCTACAACCATATTTTCCTCTCTCATAATAATTGCATGTAGGATCGTAAGAAAATTCAACAATATAGTTATCACATAACATATTCTCAACATGATCCACATGCATATGAAGTTGACATTCTTCCAAAATAGTGGGAGTAACATTAACTAAAGTCATGACCTCTCCAAACCCACTCTTATCAAAAAATTCATAAGATTGTTCATACTCCAAATATGTGGGATCTAAAGTTGACACTCTTCCAAACCCACTTTCAATATTATTGCAAACATTATTATCAATCTCATATTCATCATGGGGTTAAAATAAATTTTCAATATCGTAAGAAGCATCACCCCAATCATGATCATTGCAACAAGTAGTGGGCATAGCAATACTAGCATCCCCAAGCTTAGAGTTTTGCGTAACATTAGCACAATTGACATTAATAGAATTTATAATAACATCATTGCAATCATGCTTTTTACTCAAGGAGCTATCGTGAATCAATTTATGTTTTTCTTTCAATACTTCGTCACAATTTTCAGATTCACAAATTTCAAGCAAAGCCCCATAAAGATAGTCTAGTGCAGTTAACTCACTAGCAATAGGTTCAACATAAATGGATCTATTAAAGAGATTAGCAAGTGGATGAGGATCCATACTTTAGCAAGCGAAGATGCAAGCTAATTGAGGGCACATAGCACACAACCAAACGAGAGGCAAGCGAACGGTAAACACACGGCAGAAGAAGGGCAAATAAAACGGCAAGGGTGAAGTGGGGGAGAGGAAAACGAGAGGCAAAAAATGTAATGCGATGGATAAGGGTTTGTGATAGGTACTTGGTATATGAATTTTGCGTAAGCCTCCCCGGCAACGGCGCCAGAAATTCTTCTTGGTACTTCTCGAGCTTGCATTGTATTCCCTCGAAGAGGAAAGGGAGATGCAGCACAGTAGCGTAAGTATTTCCCTCAGTTTCTGAGAACCAAGGTATCAATCCATTAGGAGACCACGCGCGAGTCCCTCACACCTGCACAAACAAATCAGAACTTCACAGCCAACGTGATAAGGGGTTGTCAATCCCTTTACGGTCACTTACGAAAGTGAGATCTGATAGAGATGATAGTTTATATTTTTGGTATTTTGTTTTATAAGAACAGAAAATAAAAGCGATAAAAGTAAAGTAGATGTAGATTAATATGTTGAGAATAGACCTGGGGGCCATAGTGTTCTCTAGTGGCTTCTCTCATGATAGCGATATTCTACGGCGGGTAAACAAATTACTGTTGAGCAATTGATAGAAAAGCGAATAATTATGACACTATCTAGGCATGATCATTGTATATAGGCATCATGTCCGAGACAAGTAGGCCGAAACGATTCTGCATCTACTACTATTACTCCACACATCGACCGCTATCCAACATGCATCTAGTGTATTGAGTTCATAAGAACAGAGTAACGCCTTAAGCAAGATGACATCATGTAGAGGGATAAACTCAAGCAATAGGATATAAACCCCATCTTTTTATCCTCGATGGCAACAATGCAATATGTGCCTTGCTGCCCCTACTGTCACTGGGAAAGGACACCGCAAGATTGAACCCAAAGCCAAGCACTTCTCCCATTGCAAGAACTATAGATCTAGTAGGCCAAACCAAACCAATAATTTGAAGAGACTTGCAAGGATATTATGAGCACACATAAAAAGTTTAGAGAAGAACCAAATATTTCTCCTAGATAATCTTGATCATAAACTCATAATTCATCGGATCTCGACAAACACACCGCAAAAAGAGATTACATCGAATAGATCTCCTCGAAGACCGAGGAGAACTTTGTATTGAGATCCAGAGAGAGAGAAGAAGCCATCTAGATACTAGCTATGGACCCGAAGGTCTGTGGTAAACTACTCACAACTCATGGTGAGAGCGATGATGATGATGAAGAAGAAGAACTCCGTGATGGATCCCCCTCCGGTGGAGCTCCGGAACAGGCTCCAAGATGGGATCTCACGGGAACAGAAGGTTACGACGATGGAATTAGGGTTTTCTCTCTGTTGTCGGAGGTCTCGGGGTACGTAGACTTATATAGGAGGAAGGAAGACACCGAGGGAGTCACGGGGGCCCCACGAGGCAGGGGGCACGCCCAGGGAAGGGGGGCGCCCCCACCCTCGTTGGCCCCTCATGGCTCTTCTGACGTGGTTCTCAAGTTCTCCGTGCGTGATTTTCTCCAAAAATATCTCTCGCGAAGGTTTCATTCCTTTTGGACTCCGTTTGATATTCTTTTTTCTCCAAAACCCTGAAACAGGCAAAAAACAACAATCTGGACTGGGCCTTTGGGTTAGTAGGTTAGTCCCAAAAATGATATAAAAATGTATGATAAAGCCCATTAAACATCCAAGACTTCATAAATAATAGCATGGAACAATAAAAAATTATAGATACATTGGAGACGTATCATTGCGCTCTACTCTCGCGTCCCTCCGGGCACTCTGCCCTCGTCCCTCCACGCGCGCTGCTAGTGTTTAGGTCTGACGCACGATCATGTACGTTCGTGCTACCATTATGCATGCAGTTGCGTCGGGCGCGGTGCCACGATGCAGTTACCCGCTGCAAAAACTATCATGCGGACACGCCGAAAATCCAGGCAGCCCGGACCCCATTTATTCGTGCGGCCATTTACCTTCATCTCTCGTACCACATGACACAATAAGCACACCCACGACGACACATACAGAGAGGACATCCGATGGTTCCAATGGCGCTCCCAGCGGCCGACGACGACAACGGGGGGCAGTTCACCATGCATCACCTAGTGGACACCCACGTGTGGGGGAAGGCCCTCTCGGTGGTGTACACGAACGAGCTAGTCTCGCTCGAGAGATCCATCCAAACTTATTAGCAGCAATCGTCTGTGTTATTGTTGGTCTTCGCACACATTTTTTATTACAGACATGTTTGCCGTGTATCACATCTTATTCATTTGAACTATTTCTGTTGTCTTGGCTCATTGCAAATAGTTCATCCGAGTGAACTATATGCCCTCCTTCGCACACACCTTGATTTGGCTGACCATTTCTATTGTGTTGCCTAATCACACACAGTTCATCCTAGTGAACGGTATGTCGTATATCGCACACACCCTCATCTGGCTACCCGTTTCTACTGTTCTTACTCATTGCAAACAATTCTTCTGGATTAACCGTTTGCCACGCATCGCACACGCAACTCTAATCTGAACTGTGATTGATGTGACCGCCATCGCAAATGTTTCTATCCCTTTTGACAATTTTATTACATCACTGTTTGTGATTAATGCATCGCATACAATTTCATCGAAGGGTCTCTGATTGGACTGTCGCGTTTGGACCAATCTGCAATAGTGCAAGGTGCAAAACCGACCTTGCTAGTGGTATTGTTTGGCATCTACTTCCAGCCGTGCTTTGTTCCTGCATCAGTACTTCCTCCACGTGATGACTACATGGGGATGCTATTCATGACCCGTCTGACAAGGACAAATGTTGACCACCATGTCATGGTATGTTACTTGTTAGTGTAGAAATTTGATATGCTTAGTGTTGAAATTTGATGATATATATATATATATATATATATATATATATATATATATATATATATATATATATATATATGCTTAGTTGTACTAATGTGTTGTGATATATATGCTTAGTGTACAATTTGAGGATATGCTTAGTGTTTAGTAATGTGATATACTAATGTTTTTTTCCGAGAAATTACCTAAGAGGCTAAGTGAGAGTTGTGGCATCGAGCCGGATAAAGCAGGCATTGCTAGACTATGCCTTACCACAAGGGGCTCCATCACGAACTCTGCTTACGCACTTGACACGGACGGTCGCACTATGCCAAGCGACGCGGGATGGAACAACTTCCTTGATGTAAAGAATATCCAAGTTGGACATGTCATCTTAGTCACCATCAGGAACACCCGGCGCCATGGCTTGAGGATGATGGTGGTCATCGACCTCATTTAGAACTGTCTACTAGTGATGTTTTAGCTCGTAATGTTTCTATTAACTAGTTATGTTTGTGAGATCTAGCTAGCAGCAACTTAAATATCAACTCCTAATGTTCTATTATCTGGTACTTTTCTACTGTGTAATGTTATATAGTATGTACCTAGTTGTAATGTGACATGGTGTTGAAAAACATTTTTTGTGCACGAAACATTTGTGGTGTTCACATTACATTGTGCGTCGCTAGGTGAGTGAATATAGTGGTGGCATTGCAAACATCGCACGCCAGCAAGGCGTATAATGCTATTGTCGTAGCCTCCAGCACCATCACTATATCTTAACAATGGCGCCATATTGGTGGCGTCGGGCTTCTACGCCAGCAAGGCACTTTTTGACATGCCATAGCTAGGCTTTTCTGCACTAGTGTGCACTAGTCCACAATTACTATCTCCCTGCAGTTAAATTGAAGATTCAGATAAATATTAAGTTCTTTTTCAAAATTAAAGATTCAGTTAGATTGAACATCCATTTGAGTTAACAGTTAGTTAACAGTTAACTTAAGGATTCAGATAACAGTTAACTTAAATATTCGGTTAACACTTTACTTAAAGATTCAATTAACATTTAAGTTGAAGATTCAGTTAACACTTAACTTGAAAATTCAGTTAAAGATTACTTTATGTAACTAAGCATTCAGTTAAATATTCAGTTATGTTCTCTTAACACTATTCGCACACGAACATGTCATCGTGTACCCTCGACGCCGGGGGTGATGCACCGCAGCTCACGTCGAAGAGGACCCGTCCGGAAGCGCGGTACAGAAGCAATTCGACGGTCGCTTTTGTAGACCCGAAACCCCACACGTCCAGGAGGGGCCCCGTCAGTGCGCGCGGCGGCTATGGGCTGCTCTAGGTCGACCTGATCGCCACTAGGGCCTTGAGGATCACTGCCCTGCAATGAAGAAGAATGAACGAAGAATGAGGAAGAAGAAGAACAATGGAGAAGGTAAAGGTAAAGATAAAATGATATATTGATTTGTTCGATTGTGTGTTATTCTTCAATCGGTCGTCACCTCTTGTCTATATATGAGGCGGATGGACTTCCCGTACAAGAAAATGACTTTCCTAGCCGTCCAAATCATCAAAATCTAGTAAAACACGGACTATTCACGACCTCCGGCCCGGATGTCCGGCTCAAGGCCAGGATGATCCGGCCTAGCCCAGTTTTGTGACAACAGCTCGCTAATCGGGCTGTAACTTTTGCGTACGAACTCGGATTAAAATGATTTTTATATCAAAATCAACCGTCTCCACGAGATGCCCAACTTTGTTGCTGAACACTTTTTGATCAGAGGTCGTCTTGAGGGATTTTCAGGGCGTTTTCTAAAGTCTGCAGCAGAAAAACTTGTTCGGACGTCCGGATAGTTTTCCGGATTGTTCCGCCTTTACCCGGATCATCCGAGACCTGACCCAGATCATCCAGCTTCAGCTTTTAGCTTCTGTTGTTTGAGTCAACTTTTCGGCCCCCGGCCGTATGATTTGGACTCCGGTCCGGATGATCCGGCCATGCAGTGCTGCAACACACAGTTTTGGTTATAACTTTTGCATACCTCCTCGGATGGGGACAATTTTTATATCGAAATCGTCCGTTTCGACGAGACAAAGAGCTTTGCAGTTGAAAGTTTTTTCATCCAAGGCCATCTTAAATAGGCCTCGTGCCATTCTTTAATCTGGTGTCAATACGACCATCTATAAGATTGTCATAACTTTCGCATGTGAGCTTCGTTTTGGACCATCTCCATATCTATTTTTATAATATTGAGAGAGCCATCAAATGGTGATATGAACTCATAATTTTAATATCATCTCATTATAGCTTCAAGTCACTCTTTATGATCATGCCATTTTTGAGTGTCAACACATGCCTCCCTGTTTTTCGGCAAAGCTAGTATGCCGAAAAAAACTTGCACATAACTTATTATAAGGACGTTGTCAACACTCCATCGACCACTTTGCCTACTTAGAGAGTTAAATATATATCGGCTGTTATTTTTTTGAATCCTTGATGCAAAGTTGGGTGAAACCTTCTCAACTTTACTAACAATTCGATGATAAAGTTCAATGGATATGTATCTCAAGGTCATCCTCCGAACCATATTGTTCACCATTTTACTAGGATTTTGCAGACAATCAACAATAAACTTACTCCTATCCTTACTTTCGCCTGCATAAAAATTTCATTAGTGGCCGAAGCATGGACTTCAGTTCGGCCTTACCTATGTTGACGAGATTAAGCATCGGCTATTGATAGAAATGCAACACACCATAATTAACATAGAAGCCGGATGCTTGTTGTGCCAGCTCTCTTGAATTGTCATGCCTACAAATATGAACATTTTTAAAGCAATCCAAGGTAAATTTTGCATCTAGACATACCCCAAGATAAACTATAAGCGATTTGTCAAAACATTAATAACCCTTGGATATTTGTTGGACTACTCATAACGAATCACCGAAAGTCTCAATATGCATAGCACCTATAGCAAGTAAAAGAGTCAATCCGAATAACAATGCATATTTGGCTTTGATTAATTGTGCATAAAAACATTCTAAGCGGCATGAGGCTTCAAAAATATAGTACCACAAGGAGATATATAAACAACACCAACACTTTGGCCATTGCTACGAATTGAACCATCAAAACGTAATCTCCATAGTACTAGAGAGACAAGGCTAACATCAATATTATGCATGTCATTAATCCGATGTTCAATAATAAAATCAACTATGCTTTGGCCTCTTATAGATCTCAAAGATGCATAAGTCAAATCATATCCAAACAAAGTATAAGCCCACTAGCCAATTCTGTAAATATGAATTGGTCTATGCAACGTATATTCAATGATGTCTCAACTCCATTCAATCATAATATAGGCATACATATGAATTTCCATGAGCACATAACTTGTCTCGCTCTCCAATCGAACTAAGGACGATGTTAGAATACTACACCGACCATGCATTGACATACTCTTAGGACGATAGATAAATATCGGTCATTACCATGTGGTCCATATAGAATTCATCCACCAAGTCATGTATAGCTGAAATAAACAAATGAAATAGCAATAAAATATTTCGGCTCTTTGGATTAGCAAGAAAAAATGTAGTTTAATAAAATGTATAAAGATTTCGTAATACCCTCTCGTGATGTAGAAAATTATGTCGCGTCCATGGATCTAAATAAATCCATGGAGGGTAATTGAACATACATGATGATGAATTCCATGGCAAAGGCATCAATGGCATGGTTGAATAATATGGATGATGTGCTAACCGAAGATTTTGATGGGGCAATGCAAACTTGCGGCATAATTGTTTTTGGCTTCCATCCTTCTCTTTATTTACTTTTGTAACACTTGTTGTAATAGAAGCATGCACATCATTTTTGTTTTGATTGACCTCTTGGGAACCCATGTCATGTTCTTCTTTCTCAGCTCTTGTGCACTAAGATTTTGTAATTTCTTCTTTTGCCAATACGATAAGCCGAGCGGCCATCTCGGCTGTGATTTTATTTTGACCAATGGCAATTCCTTTTTGGCCTTGTGCACTCTCAACTTATTTTCTTCAGATTTGGCATTTTGACTCTCAATAATTGGTTGCTTTGTCTCATTGCCTTTAGTAGCCAATGTCAACACTTTAATTGGCTCTTTTTCATTTGAGATCAAATCTGGAGTTGCAGTCTTACGACCATCTCTTTTAACACGGTAAACTTGCTTGACAACCTATTTCTTCTTCCTTGAGCTCTGGACCGGTTCCTTATGATTGAAACGGTCTTTAACATGTGATTGTTCAAATGTTGATCTTCTCGGAGCTGCATAATATTGGTGAGATGGTCTAAAATAAGATGGCGAATGCACCCTTGTATCATACTTGTCCCATGATGGATATGGTTCTATATGAGCATAGGGAGGCATCCACGGCATTGGCATTGGCGGCCCAAAATAAGGATATGAATATGTTGCATTAAAATTCTCACTTTGCCAATACCGATCCTCATATTTGTGCCTTGGGGGTGATCTTGGTTTCTTTGCATGATTTGGCCGATAAGCATTCTTCTCTACACTCTTCTTTTGATATGTATCCAATAGTTCAGCGAAGGTGATTTTTGATCTCTTACACTTGCGCTTATTTTGGCCTTTGCTTTCTTTTGGTTTGCTTTCATCGATCATTGGATTTGCTTGTTGCCCCCCCCCCCAGTCCTTGGCATATCCATTGTAGCTTCGATGGAATTCTCGCCCTCAAGATTATGTTCATTATGCTCCTCAACAACTTCTTTACTTGAAAGCTTGATCCCATCACCTGCAGTTTTTACCTTCTCTTTAAATGGATTGGCTTGAAGCAGCCAATGCAATTTCTGCCATCGGGACCAATCGGAATAGACTGGTCATCTCTTGGTGTCTCAACAAATTTCAATCGTCCTTTATCAATGGTCGATTTAACTATTTGATGAAACATGTTGCAATCCTCAAAATTATGCTTGGACGAATCATCCAACTTACAATACATTCATCCATGGATAGATGGCTCGACATGGTGATCAAGAATTCTAATATAATTATTTCTCAACAACAAATCAAAGATTTGATCACACATATTTGAATTGAAGGTATGATTTTTATTTTCTAGCCAATCTTGCTGTGAGAATGGCTTTGGAGTTAAGCAAATGAATGGTTCAGATTTTGCATCACCCCATTCGGCTATGCATTGTGTTTTGCACTCTATCTCCGATGTCTTTGGGTAAGATAGTATACTAGCATCAGTTTTCTGAAAAGGATCTAAACTTGACTTTAAAATTCTGAAATTAAAATAGTTAGAACATTCATGTCTCAATTGATACCAGATGTAAGGCAAGTAAGAAATAAGCAAAGCTACCCAATTTGATATGAACTTTAGATAAAGCAATGAGGATAGCCTTGGCTGCAATAATAATTCACTATCGGTCTTTATAAATGGCGCAATGGGTTGACCGATATGCTCTATAACAATTTTATTGCTAACAAGTAAATTACCCTTCTTCATTGGTCTTTCAAAATTACTTATGAGGATTTTTCTAATAGATGCACAAACAATAAAGTTGTGACCAAATCTGTAAATAGGTAAATTACTTGCTAGACCTACCTCTTCAAATATGTTGGGAGAGCATGATGGTGGTGTAACTTGAACAATATCTTGCTCTATCTTTGAATGGCTCCCCAACACCTTATCATCATCTTTTTCTTGATTCCGCGCATCATTACTTTGAAGATCCTTGTCAGCCGAACTTTGTTCGGCTACTTGCTCTTGTCTTTGAGGCTTGTCAATTTCTACGGCACAGAACTCATAGGGCAGGAAGTAGGTTCCATTAACTTCAGAAAAATCAAGCACGGCTGTTTTCCTATGCTTGCCATGCAGTTTCTCAATGATGCTTGCATCTTTGTATTTGATCAAATTGCAATATATACTACTTGATTCGGATTTTTCAACTGAAGTACTTTTAGTTTCCGAATCGTCATTCGTTTCATCGGTTATATCAATTGGCAAAGCTTTTTTCCTTTGAGTCAATTCCCTACCAATTCTCTCTTGGTGAAGTACTTGCACCCTATCGTGCAAAGCTTTAACTCCCCTCTCAATTTCATCCCGCTCTAGATCAGTTTGCCCCCAATGCTTTTAGGATTTTTTGGCAATGAGCTATTAGTGTTGCCGAAATTCTGCAAATGTGTAATGGGTGTATAATATGTTGCGACACTAGGTGGAGGTGTATGCACTGGTGTATAACAATATGCCCTCTCGCCAATTCTATCAATTGATGAAGTTTCATCTTCTTACAAAACTCTAACCTTTATTGCAGCATAATTAGGATACAACCCCTTTTCATATTGTTCAAGGCAAAGAGCACTAATCCTCTTATTTTGTGTCAAGCTCTTTTTTAACGCAGCCACAACCACTTCTGGAAGGGATTGCTCCACAATTCTTTCAGATTCTTTCGGCAATGATTTGTGAGTGTTACCGAAATTCTTGACTTGCATAGAGCATGCATTATATGCTACAATATTAGATGGCGGCATGTGCACTGCTGGAAAATTTTCACTTATTCGGCTATGACCATGAAGGGGTGGAGCCGAATTATGAAAATCTACAGTGGTATACGGTGCCGAAAAATTACTAACATGGGGTGTAGCATATGACGGTTGAGAGTAATAGGCCGAATAGCTAGTAGTAGCATAGCCAATTCTCCCATCCACCGCCAAGGTTGGATTCACACATTGCAAATTAGTTGCCGATGAATAAAAGGGTGAAACACTTTCTTGTATGCTATTGGAAATTTTAACATGAGGTGTTTCAAATTGATTAAACAAATCCACAATGTTGTTCATCGGCATATGTATTTGTGGGGTTGCCGATGCATGAGAGTTTGGATACATATGTTGTATGTTACTAAAATCATAAGAACTTGAAGCATGAAGATTATTTTGCATCGGCCCTTGTGCATAATTAGTTGCATGATTGATAAAACTAGGGCTAGCCGATACATTATGCTCATTAGGTGATCTAGAACAACATATGGATTATTTGCATCTACAAAGGGGAATTGGGTATTCATATTACCTTTGTAGATTGCAGCAACTTGATGATGATCTCTTCGTAGCAAGAAAAGGCCGGAGACCGTTCGTGGAAGCTGATATGTCTCCGACGTATCTATAATTTTTTATTCTACCATGCTATTATATATGATGTTTTGGTTGTTAATGGGCTTTATTATACACTTTTATATTATTTTTGGGACTAACCTAATGACCCAAAGGCCCAGTCCAGATTGCTCTTTTTTGCCTATTTCAGGGTTTCATAGAAAAGGAATATCAAACGGCGTCCAAACGGAATGAAACCTTCGGGAGAGTTATTTTTGGAACGATATCTTCACGAGAGACTTGAGAACCAAGGCAGAGGGGACACGTGGTGGCCACGAGGGTCCCTGGCGCGCCCCCTCCCCCTGGGCGTGCCCCCACCCTCGTGCCCCCCCCCCCCTGTTGCTCCACCGACGTACTCCTTCCTCCTATATGTACCCATGTACCCAGAAAACATCGAAGCAACAGAGAAAACCCTAATTCCACCACCGCAACCTTCTGTTCCCGCGAGATCCCATCTTGGGGCCTGTTCCGGAGCTACGCTGGAGGGGGGATCTTCCACGGAGTGCTTCTACATCAACACCATCGCCTCACCATGAGTTGTGAGTAGTTTACCACAGACCTTCGGGTCCATAGTTAGTACCTACATGACTGCTTCTCTCTTTCTGGATCTCAATACCAAGTTCTCCTCGGTCTTCGAGGAGATCTATTCGATGTAATCTTTTTGTGGTGTGTTTGTCAAGATCCGATGAATTGTGGTATTATGATCAAGATTATCTATGAGAAATATTTGGTTCTTTTCTGAATTCTTTTATGTATGATCATAATATCCTTGCAAGTCTCTTCGAATTATCAGTTTGGTTTGGCCTACTAGATCTATAGTTCTTGCAATGGGGGAAGTGCTTGGCTTTGGGTTCAATCTTGCTGTGTCCTTTCCCAGTGACAGTAGGGGCAGCAAGGCACGTATTGTATTGTTGCCATCAAGGATAAAAAGATGGGGTTTATATCATATTGCTTGAGTTTATCCCTCTACATCATGTCATCTTGCTTAAAGCATTACTCTGTTCTTATGAACTTAATACTCTAGATGCATGCTGGATAGTGGTCGATGTGTGGAGTAATAGTAGTAGATGCAGAATCGTTTCGGTCTACTTGTCTTGGATGTGATGCCCATATATAATGATCATGCCTAGATATTCTCATAATTATTCGCTTTTCTATCGATTGCTCGACAGTAATTTGTTCACCCACCGTAGAATTCTGCTATCATGAGAGAAGCCACTAGTAAAACCTATGGCCCCCGGGTCTATTCTCAACATATCAATCTACAATCTACATTACTTTGTTGTTTTTACTTTCTGTTCTTATATCCAAAAATATCAAACTATCCTATCTATCAAATATCACTTTCATTAGTGACCGTAAAGGGATTGACAACCCCTTATCGCGTTTGCTGCGAAGTTCTTATTTGTTTGTGCAGGTGCGAGGGGCTCGCGCGTGGTCTCCTACTAGATTGATACCTTGGTTCTCAAAAAATGAGGGAAATACTTACGCTACTGTGCTGCATCACCCTTTCCTCTTCGAGGGAATACAACGCAAGCTCGAGAAGTAGCAAGAAGAATATCTAGCGCCGTTACCGGGGAGGCTTACGCAAAAGTCATATCCAAGTACCTATCACAAACCCTTATCCTTCGAATTACATTTTTGTCTCTCGTTTTCCTCTCCCCCACTTCACCCTTGCCATTTTATTTGCCCTTCTTTTTGCCGTGTGTTTATCGTTCGCTTGCTTCTTGTTTGCTTGTGTGTTGGATTGCTTGCTTGTCACTATGGCTCGGAAAAATACCAAATTGTGTGACTTCTCCAATACCAACAATAATGATTTTATTAGCACTCCGATTGCTCCTATTACCGATGTTGAATCTTGTGAGATCAATACTGATCTGTTGAATCTTGTCATGAAAGATCAATTTTCCGGCCTTCCTAGTGAAGATGTCGCTACCCATCGCAACAACTTTATTGATTTGTGTGATATGCAAAAGAAGAGGGATACGGATAACGATATTGCTAAATTGAAGTTATTTCTGTTTTCACTTAGAGATCGTGCTAAAACTTGGTTTTCCACTTTGCCTAGAAATAGTATTGATTCGTGGAATAAATGGAAAGATGTTTTTATCTCTAAGTATTTTCCTCCTGCTAAGATTATCTCTCTTAGAAACGATATTATGAATTTTAAGCAACTAGATCATGAGCATGTTGCACAAGCTTGGGAGAGAATGAAATTAATGATACGTAATTGCCCTACACATGGTTTGAACTTATGGATGATTATACAAAACTTGTATGCTGGCTTGAATTTTGCTTCTAGAAATCTTTTAGATTCGGCGGAGGAGGCACTTTTATGGAAACTACCTTAGGAGAGGCTACCAAACTCCTAGATAATATTATGGTTAACTATTCTCAATGGCACACTGAAAGATCTACTAGTAAAAAAAAGTGCATGATATCGAAGAGATTAGTGTTCTGAGTGGAAAGATGGATGAACTTATGAAATTATTTGCTACTAAGAGTGCTTCTTCAAATCCCAATGATATGCCTTTATCCATGTTGATTTAAAATAATAATGAATCTTTGGATGTGAATTTAGTTGGTAGGAATAATTTTGGTAACAATGCTTATATAGGAAACTTTAATCCTGGGCCTTTTCCTAGTAATTCCTCTAATATTATGGTAATTCCTACAATAACTCTTATGGAAAGATGCCTTCTGAATTTGAAACTAGTGTTAAAGAGTTTATGAATTCGCAAAAGAATTTCAATGCTTTGCTTGAAGAAAAAATGCTTAAGATTGATGAATTGGCTAGAAGCATGGATAGAATTACTCTTGATGTTGATTCCTTGAAACTTAGATCTATTCCACCTAAGCAGGATATCAATGAGTCTCTCAAAGCCATGAGAATTTCCATTGATGAATGCAAAGAAAGAACCGCTAGGACGCGTGCTAAAAAAGAGTGATATATAAAAGCGGGTTCTTCTAGTTATCATGAAAATAAGGATGAAGATCTGAAAGTTATTGATGTATCTCCTATTAGATCCTTGTTTTCTAGTATGAATCTTGATAAAGATGGGACTAGAGATGAGTCTACTTTAATTAAAAGGCGTCCCAATGATTCGGAGTTTTTAGATCTTGATGCTAAAATTGTTAAAACTGGGATTGAAGAGATTAAAACTATGCATAGTTATGAACCTACTACTTTGGATTTCAAGGGACTCAATTATGATAATTGCTCTTTGATTGATTGTATTTCCTTGTTGCAATCCGTACTAAATTCTCCGCATGCTTATAGTCAAAATAAAGCTTTTACCAAACACATAGTTGATGCTTTGATGCAATCTTATGAAGAAAAACTTGAACAAGAAGTTTTTATCCCTAGAAAGCTTTATGATGAATGGGAACCAACTATTAAAATTAAAATTAAGGATCATGAATGCTTTGCTTTGTGTGATTTGGGTGCAAGTGTTTCCACTATCCCAAAAAAATTGTGTGATTTGTTAGGTTTCCAAGAGCTTGATGATTGTTCTTTAAATTTGCATCTTGCGGATTCTACTATTAAGAAACCTATGGGAAGGATTAATGATGTTCTTATTGTTGCCAATAGGAATTATGTGACCGTAGATTTCATTGTTCTTGATATAGATTACAATCCTTCAAGTCCTATTATTCTTGGTAGACCTTTTGTCGGTGTACTAAAGTAGGGGTACCTTAGTATCCCGACTTGTGCACGGGCAGTAGCAGGGTCCCGTGGCAGGGCTTGCCACGCGCCCGCCAAGGCCCACTATGGTTCCTTTGGAGCCATTCAAGAACAAAGTATTCAAGTTAAAGAAACAAGACCCCGGCAAGAGGAGCTTGCCGGGAAGGCCGTTCCAGGCTCAAGACCACCCCTTTGGCACAAGACCCTGGCAAGAGGAGCTTGTCAGGAAGGCCAAGCATGGCATTTCAGGAGACTTGCCGCGACGCGAAGTGCGCCGCGGCAAGGCCCGGAGAGCGACAAGCTTCCGGGCGCGACAAGGTAGCGGCCGCGGCAAGGCGCTTGCCGCGGCAGGCTTCCACTATGTGCCTGCGCTCCAGCTCATCCGGCCACGCGTCGCCCTGGGGCCCTTCCAGGGGCACGTAGCGGAAGGCTGTGCAGCCTGGGGTACACGGTGGCAAGCCGCGATGATGAGGCCACCATCGTGGCGAACGGAGACGCCCTGACGGACGCTTTGTTGCACTGTTTGGGGCGACGACGACGGGCATTCAATACCCTTGTCCCCTGCCGTCAGGGTTAGGTACAGAACACTGTACATACACTATTCCAACTACCACCATTTTTACATTTTTACCCTCATCTACGTTGCCACCTGTCGGTGACCCCTTTTGACCTATAAAAGGAGGCCCATGCGCAACGTAGAGGGGGTTCCGATCCTCGATCACTCTCACGCTCGGTGTTGCTAGAGCCAAGCACTGTAGCTCTTCTCGCTCCCGAGCTAAGAACACAATACAAACCACGGCAGGAGTAGGGTTTTACGCATCCGTGCGGCCCGAACCTGGGTAAACTGCTCGCGTGCTCACCTCGATCCACTCTTCGTGCACCCTCCGCTCCCTTGCCGTACCGAAAAGGGGCTCCGGTCCCATAGGTGTTCGTGGGCGATCAGTTTCCCCGACATCTTTGGCGCGCCAGGTAGGGGGCGTCGAGGTTGTGCGAACCTGATCCGGCGTTCACGCGGGCGAAATCTTCAGCAACTTCATCAACTTCATCGACATGCCGCCGAAGAAGAAGGCTTCGGAGGTAGCAGGCCCGTCCGCATCGATCCCGCCGCCACCAGAGCCAACGGTCGGTGGGGTAGACGCCGGCGGAAGGACGCACGCCGGCGAGGAAACTCACGGCGCCGCCAAGTCCAAGGACGAGACGGACGATCGGGCGCTTCCAAGACCTCGGCGTCCGTGCACGCACCGCGCCCCTCTCAGGAGGTGCCGGACCGGCAGCGACATGGTACCCAAGGTACCATACGCTTGCTGGGACAAGGTCAAGTTGGTGGGTCACGGGACGCTCAAGGCCAACGTGCTGGCACGAGCAAGGCGCGGTTGCCGGGACGAGACCCTGCCCCTTCTAACGCAGTTAGAAGTCCGAGCATATCTCGCTCCTCGCACCGCTCACCACCGCTCCCCTCCACTCCAGCAGAAGATCTAGCTCGAGCTCAGCTGCTCCTCGATTTCCCTCCAGTGGCAGACAAGGCCGAAGACTGGAGGGCCACCATCCAGAGCCTCATCGCCTTCGCCAACAATGACACGCCGCAGCAGCCGACGACATCGCGGCCGCGGCAAGCCAGCCAGGCACGGGCTGATGGAGACAAGACCGCCGGGGGTGCAACTACCGTGCACTCCCCGCCCCGAAGGCCGAAATCGCCGACTCGCCGGATCAACATCGACGACGACTGCACGGCGTCGTCGGATCCACGAGCTCGCCGCGATCAACGCCAAGTCCTCGACGACCGACGACAAGAGGACGCTCGAACCCGCATCGAGCGTTGAAGAGAAGCGCGACGACAGTCCGACCAGCGCGCTGGGCCCGCTGTCGACATGCACGCGCCCGGAGAACCAGGCGACTTGCCGTACACGGCGGGTTGCCCTGTGTTTTCGTTTTCGAGTTCGCTCAACAACCTAAGTGTGCTGCGACTAGCTGCGACAAGGTTTCTTGCCGGTAGCGGCATTGCCAGCAGGCTGCTGAAGTTCCGCACTCAGCGCTCGCGGCAAGGGTCCCTTTGCCGGCAAGTTCCCTAAAAGCGTAGGGTAAAAGCATACAAAGCAAAGAATTCAAGAAAAGGAAATAACACTACGTTACACTACCCAAAATAGAGTTATATTACTAAGTAGCTTGCCGCAGCACTAATAGATTTTTGTCCATGACATGACAAGCAGCAACAAAGGAAAACAGCCTAGTCTGCGCGGTCACCATCAACTCTCCTGATCTTGCCCACCTTGGCCACGATGGGTGCGACAAGGGCCTTGAGCGCCTCCTGGTCGGCGTCAGGCGGCAAGGTCCTGAGGACGTTCTCGAGGTTGAGTCCTGGGTTGCGGTAGACTATCTTCGTCAGCACCCTCTCCACGACTCCTGTGCAAAGCCTGCGCGCCTCGTTCGCCAGCTGCGTCGGGATCCTCTCCCGGAGCTGCTCGAGGGCCGACGCCACTCCCCTGAAGAACAAGCTCAGCTTGGCATTGTGAGGGAGGTTCTCGTCGGGGGAGTACCCGAGGTGCTCCGTCCCCAGCCCCGCCAACTCCCTGTCGATGTCAGCGGCGGCGGTGACAAGCCCCTCGGTCCATTGCTCCACCGTCTGCCTGAAGTTGTTTTGGGTGAGGGCGGCGCTGTCCAGCAGTGCCCTCTCAGCCCTGAGGTCCTCCTTCAGCTTCGTCTCCCGATTTCTGGCGCTGTCAAGTGACGCGGTGAGGGTGGAGAGCTTCAATTCCAAGTCTGCAACAGAATCCTTGGCGATGGCGAGCTCCTTGCCATTGTCGGAGAGACGGACCTGCAGCTCGGAGTGGTTGTGGGCGTCCTTCTCCCTCTCCAACGTGAGCGCAGCAACCTTTTCCTCGCTCGTCTTCAAGTGGATCTCCAGTTGCGCCACCCTCGCCTCCAAGTCTCTCTTGGCGGTCTCTGCAGCTGCAGCGACGTCTCTCGCTTCCTGCAGAGCTCCGCCAAGGGACTGTTCGCGCGCGGCAAGGTCGTCCTCGTGGCTGTCGAGGTCGACCTTCCGCTGCGTTAGCTCTCCTTCCCGCCGGGAGAGCTCCTCGGCGGCGAGCCGTTGCTACTCCTCTGCTTCGGCCTTCTCGAGTATGAACGCCTGATGCGCCTCAGCGAGCTCCTCCCGCTCCTCCGCCAAGGATCGGAGGCCGCCTGGTTGGCTTCCCGGAGCTCTTCGGCGCGCTTCTCTAAGTCGACACCCGCCTTGGCGGCTAGGGCCTCTCGGGACTCCAGCTTGGCCTGCCTGGCGCGGTACAAGGCCAGGAGCCTCCGCAGGAGTCGCTCCTCCTCGGGCTCGCTACTGCCGCCGGGCGCGTCGACAAACTTCAACCCGGCGGAGGCAAGGACTTCCCCATCGAAGACCTCTCCCTCCGCGGGCGCCCTTGACGTAGATGCCCACGGGAGCTGAATGAAGACCCCGTTTCCAGCCTCCAGGTAGGCGCCAGTTCTGGCCGCGGCAGCAGCAGGGTCAGCGGTCGGCACAGCGTCGAACGCTCCTGCGGCCTCAGGGCCGTCAGTGCGACCGCCGGTCCCCTCCTCCGCTGCCGCATCGGCATCCCTGGCTGCCTCTTCGACGGCAGGCTCGTCAGTACCGATCGCCTCTTCGGTGGCCGTGGCGTCACCAGCGTTGCCGCGCGCGGCCTCCTCGGTGGCGGCCTCCGTCTCCATAGGCTCTGGAGCGGACGAGTCTGAAGACAAGAAGAAGAAAGAAGAAAATAATTGTCAAGCAAATATCCAAAAAAGAGAAATCCAAGAGAAGAAAAGTACAAGGGTTACCTGCGCGGGCCTCTTCTTCAACGGAGTTCCTCGCCGGGGAGTCCTCCCTCGGTGGCGTGGTGGTAGCCCCCGCCGGCGGAGGGCCGCTGGCGCTTTCCCTTGGCGGGGTGCTCGCCCTTGGCGGGGTACTCGCCCTTGGCGGAGTACCCGCCCTTGGCGGAGTATTCTCCCTCGCCGGGGAGCTCCTCCTTGGCGGAGAGGTCGGGGCGTGCGGCTCGTCAGGAGCAGTCTCTTGGCGCTCCTGAGGCTGCGGCTCTACTTCTGTACAAGTCAACAAACAAGCAAAAAGATTAACAAGGATGAGAAGCCTGCGCGTGCCCGACAAGCGAAGAAGTGAACAGAAGACTTACGCTGGGGGCTGCACTTGGGGCTGCTCTGCGGAGCAGCTGGCTGGTCCGGCAAACCTGTCGCAGGCGCATCCCCTGCTGCTGCGGCGGGCTCGTCCTCAAGGTCGACCACCGGGATCTTGGCCCTCTTCGCCGCCCTCTGGGCCAGGGTCCTGGAAGAAAAACAAGATCAGAATCAGGCAAAGAAGATTCAAGACAAGAGCAAATCGAAGGAAACAAGAGTTGACAGTGCTTACTCTTCCTCCTCCTCGTCGGAGCTGAGCACGGAGAAGTCGAAATCCACCTCGCGCGTCCCGGCGCGAGGAGCTGGAGGAGTAGGCGCCCTCGGTCGCTTGGCGGGAGCAGGGACGATGGTCTGAGAGGACCCCGCTCCAGTTGTCACCGAGGCACGAGGGGCGACAGGAGCGTTAGCCCCAGCCCGGGAAGACCCTCCTCCAGCTGCTGCTGAAGCGCGGGGCACTCCCTTGGCGGTTTTGCTCGTCGTGGTGGCGTGCGTCGGGCGGCGCTGCGGCTGCTGGCCCGCCAGACGCTCCGCCGCGTACGCGGCTTTGCGGAGGCGCCTCCTCGCTGGAGCCAGAGGACTTGCCGGTGGCGGTGAACTTCCCGAGGATGAAGAAGAACCAAGGTTCAGAGACCCGCCTGAGTCTTCTGCAGAGTCGCTCGATTCGGCGCCCTGCTCGGCGGGCCCGCTCGACTCTGTGCCTTGCTCGACAGCCTCGCTCGTCCCGGCAGGTTGCCCGGCAGGCTTTATCAGCTTAAGGATCTCTTCCTCCTCGGCCAGACTTACCGCCTCCGCTGCATCTGCCTCCTCCAAGGTGTACCCAAACTCGCCCGTGGCCGCTGCTGCGGCTGCCTCCTCCAACCTGGTGGCAATGTAAGCCATCTCCAGGTCGGTGGTGTCGCGGGTGAGGCCTTTCTTCTCGTCGGGATTGATGGGCAGCTCCACCAAGTTATCAAAGAACGTTTGCACGGCTTCGTCAGAAGGCTCCCGCCAAGTGGGATCAATCCCATGGGAGTCACACCACGGCATCGCCGCACGGATGGCGCTGAGCGACGAATTGTTGCATAGCGGAACTACTCCCCACGGCAATGCAAACCACTCTGGATGTTTGGGGTCGTGCTTGAATAGCTCACGGAGCATGCCATTGAGCTCCATGACAGTGAAATTGTAGTTGAGGCCTGGGCGTAGCCTCATAAAGTCTGCCGCGTTACCAAACTCCCAAGCAGGTCTCTTCCTTTCCTGCAAGGGAGCGATGCGGCGGCGAAGGAAATCTGCTCCGACAGCCCCTATAGTGAGCTTGGCTTGCCGGAGGCGAAGAATCCTAGTGGTGGCTATCTTCAGCTTGTCGTCCTCAGGGGCCAGGTCACTCCAGTCGTTGCCGCGCACTATTGCAACTTGGCGTGGGGAAGTGAACTGCTGGGGTTCATCCTCCATGATCCAGCACCAGTTGGCCCTCCACTCCTCCCACTTGCCGCGGAGTTCCCCAGTCAAGTATGCCTCTTTCTTATGAAGCCTAAAGATCCAAGAAATCCCACCGGACAGAGGAGACCCAGACTCTACTCGAGGCGTAAAGTAATGGCGGAAGAGGGCTATGTTGGGGTAGACTCCGACAAAGTTCTCGCATAGATGCGCGAAAACGGCCATGGTCAAGACGGCGTTTGGGGTGAAATCAAGGAGATGAAACCCGTAGGTATTCATAATATCGCAGAAGAATTCGGAGTATGGTGGGCAGAGTCCGCAATAGAAGAACAGAGCAAAATAGGCGTATCCTCCCGGAAACATGTCGCAGGCCTCAGCGGGGAGTACCTTGGTGCGCGGGTGTGCTTTTGTCTCCCTCGCCCAGAAGAGGTAGAAGGAGTCTTTCAGCTCCTCCGCGCTGAGCCTCGGCGGGAAGACCACCATCTTCTTCCGCATTGCCGCTAGCTTCAGCGCCCTGGCAGTGTTCGCAGCTTTCGCCTTGTCGCCCTTCGGGGCCATGGCGGGGACGGCGAGGGAAGTCGACGGCGCTGGGGAGGCTGGCGGCGGCGGAGGAAGGGCGGAGCGCTACTCTCTTTCAACCTTCGGGGAGGAGGGGAGCAGCGGGGGTTTCTGGAGGATGAAGAAGCAATGGACGAATGGAGGGAACTGCCCCTGTTTCCCCTGCTTTTAAGGGGGAAAGGGGGGGCGTTCCGCATTCCCCCCATTAAAGAAACAGGCCACGATCTCTCCCACGACGCCGCAATCGACGCGTGCCGTTAGGGAGGGGCGCGGTGGATACAGAGTGGGATACGGTGCGCCGTGGGCCGCGTGTGCCCGTGCACTGTTCTGGGCCTGGCCCAACAGCGCTCGGCACCGTGTGTGGCCCAGGCCCGGGGGCTCCTGTCGGTGTACTAAAGTAGGGGTACCTTAGTATCCCGACTTGTGCACGGGCAGTAGCAGCGTCCCGTGGCAGGGCTTGCCACGCGCCCTCCAAGGCCCATTATGGTTCCTTTGGAGCCATTCAAGAACAAAGTGTTCAAGTTAAAGAAACAAGACCCCGGCAAGAGGAGCTTGCCGGGAAGGCCATTCCAGGCTCAAGACCACCCCTTTGGCACAAGACCCTAGCAAGAGGAGCTTGTCAGGAAGGCCAAGCATGGCATTTCAGGAGACTTGCCGCGACGCGCAGTGCGTCGCGGCAAGGACTGGAGAGCGACAAGCTTCCGGGCGCGACAAGGTAGCGGCCGCGGCAAGGCGCTTGCCGCGGCAGGCTTCCACTATGTGCCCGCGCTCCAGCTCATCCGGCCACGCGTCGCCCTGGGGCCCTTCCAGGGGCACGTGGCGGAAGGCTGTGCAGCCTGGGGTACACGATGGCAAGCCGCGATGACGAGGCCACCATCGTGGCGAACGGAGACGCCTTGACGGACGCTTTTTTGCACTGTTTGGGGCGTCGGCGACGGGCATTCAATACCCTTGTCCCCTGTCGTCAGGGTTAGGTACAGAACACTGTACATACACTGTACATACACTGTACATACACTATTCCAACTACCACCATTTTTACATTTTTACCCTCATCTACGTTGCCACCTGTCGGTGACCCCTTTTGACCTATAAAAGGAGGCCCATGCGCAACGTAGAGGGGGTTCCGATCCTCGATCACTCTCACGCTCGGTGTTGCTAGTGCCAAGCACTGTAGCTCTTCTCGCTCCCGAGCTAAGAACACAATACAAACCAAGGCAGGAGTAGGGTTTTACGCATCCGTGCGGCCCGAACCTGGGTAAACTGCTCGCGTGCTCGCCTCGATCCGCTCTTCGTCCACCCTCCACTCCCTTGCCGTACCGAAAAGGGGCTCCGGTCCCATAGGTGTTCGTGGGCGATCAGTTTCCCCGACACCTTTCCTTAGAACGATTGGTGCAATTATTGATATGAAGGAATGAAATATTAGATTCCAATTTCCGTTAAGGAAAGGCATGGAACACTTTCCTAGAAAGAAAATTAAATTACCAGATGAATCCATTATGAGAGCCGCTTATGGATTGCCTTCCAAATATGGCAATACCTAGATCTATCCTTGTATCGTGCCTAGCTAGGGACGTTAAACAATAGCGCTTGTTGGGAGGCAACCCGATTTTATTTTATTTGTTTTTGCTTCTGTTTAGGAATAAATATTGCATATATCTTATGTTTAGATGTGGTTTTGTGTTTTAATTAGTATTTGTGCCAAGTAGAACCTTTGGGACGACTTGTGTGAAGTTTATATGATCTTGCTGTAAAAAACAGAAACGTTAGTGCTCACTAGAATAGTCACCAGATTTTACTGGAGAGTGCTATTTAGTTGATTCTTTTTGCAGATGATTAATAGACAAATTCCTCTCGTTTACCAATTTATTTCAATTTTTTGGAGTTACAAAAGTATGCGAAAGTTACAGATTGCTACTGACTGTTCTGTTTTTGATAGATTTGGTTTTTCGTGTGTTGTTTGCTTATTTTGATGAATCGATGAGTAGTATTGGAGGATATGAATCATAGAGAAGTTGGAATACATTAGGTTTAACACCAATATAAACAAATAATGAGTTCATTACAGTACCTTTGAGTGGTGGTTTGTTTTCTTATACTAATGGAGCTCACGAGATGTTGGGCTAAGTTTTGTGTTGTGAAGTTTTCAAGTTTTGAGTATAGCTTTGATGGACTATGGAACAAAGAGTGGCAATAGCCTAAGGTTGGGGATGCCCAAGGCACCCCAAGGTAAAATTCAAGGACAACCAAAATCCTAAGCTTGGGGATGCCCCGAGAAGGCATCCCCTCTTTCGTCTTCATCTATCGGTAACTATACTCGGGACTATATTTTTATTCACCACATGATATGTGTTTTGCTTGGAGCGTCATGTATGATTTGAGTCTTTGCTTGTTAGTTTGCCACAATCATACTTGCTGGACACACCTTTTTGAGAGATATAAATATGGCCTAGAATTTGTTAGAATACTCTATGTGCTTCACTTATATCTTTTGAGCTAAATAGTTTTGCTCTAGTGCTTCACTTATATCTTTTAGAGCATGGTGGTGATTTTATTTTGTAGAAATTGTTGATCTCTCATGCTTCACTTATATCCTTTTGAGAGTCTTTTAGAACAGCATGGTAATATGCTTTGGTTATAAAACTAGTCCTAATATGATAGGCATCCAAGAGGAATGTAGTAAAAACTTTCAAACAACGTGCATTGAATATGATGAGAAGTTTGATACTTGATGATTGTTTTGAGATATGAGGATAATGATATTAGATTCATGCTAGTGGAGTTATTATGAATTTGAGAAATACTTGTGTTAAAGTTTGTGATTCCCGTAGCATGCACGTATGGTGAACCGCTATGTGACGAAGTTAGATCATGAGGTATTTGTAGAGTGTCATCCTTTGTGTGGAGGTCGGGGGCGCGCGATGGTTAACTCCTACCAACCTCCCCCTAGGAGCATGCGTTAATTGCTTTGTTTTGATGACTCGTAGATTTTTGTAATAAGTATGAGTTCTTTATGACTAGTGTTGAGTCCATGGATTATACGCACTCTCACCCTTCCACCATTGCTAGCCTCTCTTGTACCGCGCAACTTTCGACGGTATCATACACCCACCATATACCTTCCTCAAAACAGCCACCATACCTACCTATCATGGCATTTCCATAGCCATTCCAAGATATATTGCCATGCAACTTTCCACCATTCCGTTCATATGACACGCTTCATATTGTCATATTGCCATGCATGATCATGTAATTGACATCGTATTTGTGGAAAAGCCACCATGCATATTTTTTCATACATGTCACTCTTGATTCATTGCACATCCCGGTACACTGCCGGAGGCATTCATATACAGTCATACTTTGTTCTAGTATCGAGTTGTAATATCGAGTTGTAAATCAATATAAGTGTGATGATCATCATTATTAGAGCATTGTCCCAAAGAAAAAAAGGAAAAAAAAGGAAAGGCCAAGAAAAAGAAAGGCCCAAAAAAAGGAAAAAAAGGGACAATGCTACTTTCATTTTTCCACACTTGTGCTTCAAAGTAGCACCATGTTCTTCATGATAGAGAGTCTCATGTTTAGTCACTTTCATATACTAGTGGGAATTTTCATTATAGAACTTGGCTTGTATATTCCAACGATGGGCTTCCTCAAATGCCCTAGGTCTTCGTGAGCAAGCAAGTTGGATGCACACCCACTTAGTTTTTTTGTTGAGCTTTCATACATTTTTTAGCTCTAGTGCATCCGTTGCATGGCAATCCCTATTCACTCACATTGATATCTATTGATGGGCATCTCCATAGCCCGTTGATATGCCTTGTCGATGTGAGACTATCTTCTCCTTTTTGTCTTCTCCACAACCACCACTCTATTCCACCCATAGTGTTATATCCATGGCTCACGCTCATGTATTGCGTGAAAGTTGAAAGGTTTGAACAAATTGAGTATGAAAACAATTGCTTGGCTGAAACCGGGGTTGTGCATGATATGAATATTTTGTGTGATGAAGAGGGAGCACAGCCAGACTATATGATTTTGTAGGGATAACTTTCTTTGGCCATGTTATTTTGAGAAGACATGATTGCTTTGTTAGTATGCTTGAAGTATTATTATTTCTTATGTCAATATAGACTTTTGTCTTGAATCTTTCGGATCTAAACATTCATGCCACAATAAAGAAATTACATTGAAAATTATGTTGGTTAGCATTCCACATCAAAAATTCTGTTTCTATCATTTACCTACTCGAGGACGAGCAGGAATTAAGCTTGGGGATGCTTGATACATCTCCAACGTATCTATATATTTTTATTGTTCCATGCTATTATATATGATGTTTTGGATGTTTAATGGGCTTTATTATACACTTTTATATTATTTTTGGGACTAACCTATTAACCCAAAGGCCCAGTCCAGATTGTTGTTTTTTGCCTATTTTAGGGTTTCGCAGAAAAGGAATATCAAACGGAGTCCAAACGGAATGAAACCTTCGGGAGAGTTATTTTTGGAACCATATCTTCACGAGAGACTTGAGAACCAAGGCAGAGGGGACACGTGGTGCCCATGAGGGTCCAAGGCGCGCCCCCTCCCCCTGGGTGCGCCCCCCACCCTTGTGGGCCCCACGTTGCTCCACCGACGTACTCCTTCCCCCTATATATACCCATGTACCCTGAAAACATCGAAGCAACAGAGAAAACCCTAACTCCACCGCCTCAACCTTCTGTTCCCGTGAGATCCCATCTTGGGGCCTGTTCCGGAGCTCCGTCGGAGGGGGGATCTTCCACGGAGTGCTTCTACATCAACACCATCGCCTCACCATGAGTTCTGAGTAGTTTACCATAGACCTTCGGGTCCATAGTTAGTACCTAGATGGCTTTTTCTCTCTTTTTGGATCTCAATACCAAGTTCTCCTCGGTCTTCGAGGAGATCTATTCGATGTAATCTTTCTGCAGTGTGTTTGTCGAGATCCGATGAATTGTGGGTTTATGATCAAGATTATCTATGAGAAATATTTGGTTCTTTTCTGAATTCTTTTATGTATGACTATAATATCCTTGCAAATCTCTTTGAATTATCGGTTTGGTTTGGCCTACTAGATCAATAGTTCTTGCAATGGAAGAAGTGCTTGGCTTTGGGTTCAATCTTGCGGTGTCCTTTCCCAGTGACAGTAGGGGCAGCAAGGCACGTATTGTATTGTTGCCATCGAGGATAAAATGATGGGGTTTATATCATATTGCTTGAGTTTATCCCTCTACATCATGTCATCTTGCTTAAAGCATTACTCTGTTCTTATGAACTTAATACTATAGATGCATACTGGATAGCGGTCGATGTGCTGGATAGTAGATGCAGAATCATTTCGGTCTACTTGTCTCGGATGTGATGCCTATATATAATGATCATGCCTAGATATTCTCATAATTATTCGCTTTTCTATCAATTGCTCGACAGTAATTTGTTCACCTACTGTAGAATTTTGCTATCATGAGAGAAGCCACTAGTGAAACCTATGGCCCCCGGGTCTGTTCTCAACATATCAATCTACAATCTACTTTACTTTGTTGTTTTTACTTTATGTTCTTATATCCAAAAATACCAAAAATATCAAACTATCCTATCTATCAGATCTCACTTTCGTAAGTGACCGTAAAGAGATTGACAACCCCTTATCGCGTTGGCTGCGAAGTTCTTATCTGTTTGTGTATGTGCGAGGGACTCGCTCGTGGTCTCCTACTGGATTGATACCTTGGTTCTCAAAAACTGAGGGAAATACTTACGCTACTGTGCTGCATCACCCTTTCCTCTTCGAAGGAATACAACGCAAGCTCGAGAAGTAGCAAAAGCACAAGTGCTCCCTGGGAGATTTTGGTAATTAATGTCAACATATCTCTTGTTGGACTAATGTTTTCATCTAGTGTATTTCAGACAAGTTCAAAAGATGGAGTGGTATGGACTAGAGGATGTGGAAACCCTTCAAGATGATAAGGACAAAAGGATTGGCTCAAGCTCAAAGCTCAGGACTCTACATTTTCTATTTCAGTGATCCAAGATCACATTGAGTCCATAGGAAAGCCAATACTATTAAAATGGGATGAGGTGTCGCTTAATGGATTGCATGCTCAAAGTGCTTAGTGATGTGGTCCAAAACCCTCAAACACTTCTCCACATCCACATATGTCCCAAACCAAAAGTCCAACTCGGCCCCACCAAAAAGATCCATCCGGCGCCACCGAGTTCATTTGACATAGCCACTGCCAGAAAACCATAATCATTTCGGTCTCACCGAAAGGGATCTCGGTCCCACCGAGATCGGATTGCAAGCTCTCTGTTGACTGTTGTAATATTATCGGTCTAACCGAGATGTGCAATCGGTCCCACCGAGTTCGCAATGCATACTCTCTGCTGCCTCTTCGTAACGTTTCGATCTCACCGAAACAAGCGAATCGGTCCCACCGAGTTTGCCTGACCAACTCTCAGTGTGCTTATTACCAAAATCGGTCCCACCGAGATTACGTTATGCCCTAACCCTAATTAGATCGGTCCCATCGAGTTGATCATATCGGTCCCACTGAAATGCCTAACGGTCACATAATGAACTAAATCGGTCTGACCGAGCTCTCTGAATCGGTCCCACCAAGTTTGGTATGTGTGTAACGGTTAGATTTTGTGTGGAGGCTATATATACCCCTCCACCCACTCTTCACTCATGGAGAGAGCCATCAGAACATACCTACACTTCCATCATACATGTTCTGAGAGAGAACCACCTACTCAAGTGTTGAGATCAAGATTTTCCATTCCTACCATATGAATCTTGTTCTCTAGCCTTCCCCAAGTTGCTTTCCACTCAAATATTTCTTCCACCAGATCCAAATCTGTGAGGAGCTGTTTGAGTGTTGGGGAGACTATCATTTGAAGCATTTGAGCAAGGAGTTCATCATCAACACACCGTCTATTACCTTTTGGAGAGTGGTGTCTCCTAGATTGGTTAGGTGTCACTTGGGAGCCTCCGACAGGATTGTGGAGTTGAACCAAGGAGTTTGTAAGGGCAAGGAGATCGCCTACTTCGTGAAGATCTACCCCTAGTGAGGCAAGTCCTTCGTGGGCGATGGCCATGGTGGGATATACAAGGTTGCTCTTCGTGGACCCTTCATGGGTGGAGCCCTCCGTGGACTCGCGCAGCGGTTACCCTTCGTGGGTTGAGGTCTCCATCAACTTGGATGTACGATAGCACCACCTATCGGAACCAAGACAAAAAACATCATTGTCTTCACTTGCGTTTTCTCCCTCCAAACTCCTCCCTTTACCCTCATATGCAATTGTTTTACTTTCCGCTGCTACACTCTTAGAATTGCATGTGTAGGTTGATTGCTTGACTTGTGCTAAGTTGCTAAAATCTGCCAAGAACTACAATTGGGAAAAGGCTAGATTTTTGCTTTAGTCAAGTGGTCAAAGTTGCACGTTTGACTTCACAATACCTACATACTCTTGTTATGCATGCTTGTGGTGTATTGTGAAAGTTAAACATGTGCTAAATCTCCATTCTAATATCAAGCATGTTAAAAGCTGCCACTTTTCTCGCTAAAGTCTATTCACCACCCTCTAGACACATACTCTTCTCGATCCTTTCAATTTGTATCAGAGCATTGGTCTCCATTGCTTTGGTTTAATCACCATTGGAGGAAGATGGATGAGTCTATGTTGGGGAGTATTAGATGTAGAGTGCCTATGCTTGATGGAGAGTACTTTCATGAATGGAAAAATGAGATGCTTGAGATCTTCAATGAATATTATTTGAACAAGTACATTGATAATCCTTGCATGCCCCCCATTGATGCTTCGAATCCTACTCTCAATGAGAAACTTGACATGGTTCGAAATCTTAGGACTGTTAATCTTATCACTAGAGGATTACCTAGAAACTTGCTTGTATGTTTGCCAACTCTTGTATGTGCTTATACTATGTGGAGATTTCTAAAGGAGCGATTCCCAAATTATTCCTTGAAAATCTGAATGAGATTCTCCATAAGTCTATTGCCTTAAATAAGATGAGCACTGATGACCCACAAGTGTAGGGGATCTATCGTAGTCCTTTCGATAAGTAAGAGTGTCGAACCCAACGAGGAGCAGAAGGAAATGATAGGCAGTTTTCAGTAAGGTATTTTCTGCAAGCACTGAAATTATCGGTAACATATAGTTTTGTGATAAGGTAATGGGTAGCAAGTGACAAATAGTAAAAGTAAATAAGGTGCAGCAAGATGGCCCGATACTTTTTGTAGCAAAGGACAAGCCTGGACAAACTCTTATATGAAGGAAAATGCTCCCGAGGACACATGGGAATTATCGTCAAGCTAGTTTTCATCGTGATCGTATGATTCGCGTTCGGTACTTTGATAATTTGGTATGTGGGTGGACTGGTGCTTGGGTGCTGTCCTTACTTGGACAAGCCTCCCACTTATGATTAACCTCTACTACAAGCATCCACAACTACAAAATAAGTATTAAGGTAAACCTAACCACAGCATGAAACAAGTGGATCCAAATCAACCCCTTACGAAGCAACACATAAACTAGGGTTTAAGCTTCTGTCACTCTAGCAACCCATCATCTACTTATTACTGCCCGATGCCTTCCTCTAGGCCCAAACAATGGTGAAGTGTCATGTAGTCGACGTTCACATGACACCACTAGAGGAAAGACAAGATACATCTCATCAAAATATCGAACGAATAGCAAATTCACATGACTACTTATAGCAAGACGTCTCCCATGTCCTCAGGAACAAAAGTAACTACTCACAAGACATAATATTGTTCATGATCAGAGGGGTATTAATATGCATAATGGATCTGAACATATGATCTTCCACCAATTAAACCAACTAGCATCAACTACAAGGAGTAATCAACACTACTAGCAACCCACAGGTACCAATCTGAGGTTTGGATACAAAGATTGGATACAAGAGATGAAATAGGGTTTGAGAGGAGATGGTGCTAGTGAAGATGTTGATGAAAATAACCCTCCCCAATATGGGAGAGTTGTTGGTGATGATGGCAGCGACGATTTCCCCCTCCCAGAGGGAAGTATCGCCGGCAGAATAGCTCTACCAGAGCCCTATATTGGTTTCCGCCAAGGTTCCGCCTCGAGACGGCGGTGTCTGGTCCCGAAAGCCTCCTCCTGATTTTTTCCAGGTCAAAACACCTCATATAGGACAAGATGGGCATCGGGGGGCATCGTGTGGCCCACGAGGCAGGGGGCGTGCGGCGCGCCCCCACCCTCGTGGACAGGTGGTGGCCCCCCTGGTGATTCTCTTTCGCCAGATATTTTTTTATATTTTCTGAAACGATGTCCCATGGAGTTTCGGAGCCTTTTGAGTTGTGCAGAATAGCTTTCCAATGTTTGCTCCTTTTCCAGCCCAGAATCCCAGTTGTCGGCATTCTCCCTCTTCATGTAAACCTTGTAAAATAAGAGAGAAAAGGCATAAGTATTGTGACATAACGTGTAATAACAGCCCATAGTGCAATAAATATCAACATAAAAGCATGATGCAAAATGGACGTACCAACTCCCCCAAGCTAAGACCTCGATTGTCCTCAAGAGCCAATATCGAAAAATATGTACACATGTTTAGAGATAGAGGTGTCGATAAAAATAAAATACGGACATGAGGGCATCATGATCATTCTTATAACAGCAACACACATATATTGTCATATGATTCTTATACTAAAGTAACAATTCATTCACAATGTCAAGTATGGCTCAGAAACTTCATTGAAAACCAACAAACTATAATTGTAGTCATTGAAGCAATTGCAATTTATCGTAACATCGGAAAGAGTCAACATAAGAGCTTTTCAGCAAGCCTACATACTCAACTATCATATAGTCTTTCACAATTGCTCACACTCATGCAATACTCATGGGTATGGAGTTTTAATCGGACACAGAGAAAGATAGGGGCTTATGGTATTGCCTCCCAACCTTTTACCTCAAGGGTAATGTCAACAGTAATAGACCATGATAACTTACATCCAAGTGGGTATATATGTCTGGATCTTTCCAACACAATGTGCTTGCCAAAGGATAAAATGTAAAAAGGAAAGGTGATTTTCAACTTGACTCATATAAGGCAAGAATAACAGATAGGCCATTCGCAGAGGGAAGCAGAGGTTGTCATGTGCTTTTATGGTTGGATGTACAAAGTCTTAGGGCAAAAGAACGTCACTTTATATTGCCACTTGTGATAAGGACCTTTATTATGCAGTCCGTCGCTTTTATTACTTCCATATCACAAGATCGTATAAAGCTTATTTCCTCCAAACTAATAAATCATACATATTTTAGAGAGTTTGCAACATGACAACTTACTTGAAGGATCTTACTCAATCCATAGGTAGGTATGGCGGACTCTCATGGCAAAACTGGGTTTAAGGATATATGGAAGCACAAGTAGTATCTCTACTTGGTGCAAGGAGTTTTGTCTAGCATCAGGGGGAAAGGCAAGCTCAACATGTTGGATGATCCATGACAATATACCTTATTTTAGATATAAGAAAACATAATCCATTATGTTGTCTTCCTTGTCCAACATCAACTCTTTAGCATGTCATATTTTAATGAGTGCTCACAATCATAAAAGATGTCCAAGCTAGTATATTTGTATGTGAAACCTCTCTTTTTTTATTACTTCCTATTAATTGCAATGATGACCAAAACTATGTTTGTCAACCCTCAACAACTTTTATTCATCATATTCTTTATATGTGAAGTCATTACTTCCCATAAGATCAATATGATCTCTTTGATACTTTTAATATTTTCTTTTATTCTATCATGACCAAAGTGAGGAAATCAAGCCCTTGACTCAACACTAATCTTTATTATATAGCTCACGGACTCGGTTACAAAGGTAAAGATCATAAAGCAAAAGCTCACAACTGGATCATGCTAACTTTATTCTACTAGATCAAGATACTACCAAAAGGATCAAACTAAGAAAAATGGTAAAGATAGGAGTGTGATGGTGATGCGATACCGGGGCAACTCCCCCAAGCTTGGCAGTTGCCAAGGGGAGTGCCGATACCCATATGATTATGTCTCCTTCTTCGAAGTTGGTGATGATGGAGTTGAAAGCAGTGATGCCGGGTCATCATGCATCGAGTGTAGAAGATCCTACAACTTGCGGATAATACCTTTGAGTGCGGCGATATGCTCCTTCAGCAAAATATTTTCACTTGTGAGATACTTGTTTTGTATTTTAGCTAACTCAATCATATTGAGGGCTTCAATCTCATTTGAAGTAAAAAGGTTTGGAAGAGGTTGAAGGATGTCTTCTTCTCCTGTTGCCGGAGCCTGATCTTCCACCGCCTTCTTGATCCTATTCTCCTTGTTGATCTCATTGGGTCCTTCCCTCTTTAGATCTATCTTCATTAGCCAAGTATCGTTGCCCTCATTGTTGGAGGAGGAGGACGACATGATGCATGGCCTTATCAACCCTAGAAGAAAAATAGCTCGAAACAAGAACAGAGGATTTTTGCGTGATACAGTGGTCAAAACCTTTGGGAGAATATATAATGATTTTTTACCGACCAAAAGGACTAACATACAAGAAATCGGAGTCCGGGAGGCACACGAGGTGCCCATGAGGCAGGGGAAGGGGGCGCGCCCTCCACCCTCATGGACGCCTCGTGTCTCTTCTGGACTGCCACTAATTTTTCTATTTTTCTTAATATTCCAGAACGGTGAAAAATTGCCATCAGAACTATTTTGGGTCGGTTTACTTACCGTACCACATACCTCTTCCTTTTCGGAGTCTGAATCGTTCTGGAAAGTGTCCCTTATGTAATCCTCTGGGGTTACGGTTTCAATAACATTGGTTTCAACATTTATAGGATTACCTGATGTATAATGTTTGATTCTTTGATCGTTCACCACCTTCGGATTTGTGCCATCGAAGTTGTTGATTTTTATGGCACCGGAACGATAGACCTCCTCGATACCGTAAGGAACTTCCCATTCTGACAGAAGTTTTCCTGCAAAAAATCTTAAACGAGAGTTGTATAGCAAGACATAATCACCTACGTTAAACTCACCCTTTTGTATCCTTTTGTCATGCCATATTTTAACTTTTTTCTTTAAACAGCTTGGCATTCTCATAGGCCTGGGTTCTCCATTCATCAAGAGAGCCAATGTCAAATAACCTCTTCTCACCGGCAAGTTTGAAATCATAATTAAGATCTTTTGTAATGCCCAGGATGGGACTATACCTCCTACGTGTCGAGGCACGACTTAAAGGTATCAGCCCATCCTAGAATGATCTCAAGTTTGGTATCTTTGCACGACTCATGTAAAAGAGGGATTAAATTGCAAAAGGAGATAGTTGGCTTACACTCGCCACTTCACACAATACATTACATAAGCAGAACATCATTCAAAACATCACAACCCGACTACGGGTGAAGATCCAAAAGAAATATACCAAAACAACATAACGCCACAGGTCAGGATCGAATCCTAGTAGAAACCACTACAGATCGTCGGAAACGTCACAAGCAAACGGCCACACTCTTCATCGAACTCCCGGTGAAGAACTGAACCAGCTTCTGCATCAAACTCGGCTGAACCTGCATCTGGTGTGGTGAAGTAACTGTGAGCCACAGAGGACTCAGCAATCCCGTTCCCGGGTAACAAGACTATTTAAGCCTTGGGAGAGGATAAGGCTGAAGAAGAGAGTAGTGTCTGCAGCAGCAACTAGCAACTAGCTTACGTGATAGAGAGCGAGAAGAGAAAGCCTCGGTCGAAGATGATCACGAAGTGATCCTAGCTACAACACGTCAAACATAACCCCTCTGTGTTCAACTCCCGAATCCCTATTCGGAAATTGACGGTCACGGAACACACGCTGGTAGTGTATTAGAAACATTGTGTCAAGTTATCTACAACCGGATATTAACAAGCTCCCATCTGCCACATAACCGCGGGCACGGCTTTCGAAAGTTCATAACCCTGCAGGGGTGTTCCAACTTGACCCATTACAAGCCCACGATCCGTGGAGTCGCAACTCCAAGGTGGGAAGACCCGAGTATTCTCGGAATCCCGTGCTCAAGTTAAACCGAACTAAGGTAAGGCTAATCCAGCAAATCCTCCCGGCGTGTTGACACCCTGATAGTAGCCGCGCGTATCTAAGTCTCAGGACACGACCGGATGGGCGATGCTACAGGTTATACCAGATACCTCGGGTTTCCCCAAGGCGGCCCTGCAGGACCCCCGTTTGGGACCAACACCATCAGCACTGGCCCCCCCTGCTATGTAGAATTAAGAATCCTCGGGGACGCGACCCCCTATGCAAATTTAATTAATTAATTAAGTTGTTATTATGAGGCAAATAGTACCAAATGTTGGGACTTGCTGGAAAAGACTTAGCACTTAGCGGTTTATCGAGGGGGTCCCATACACCCCAACCGTGTTAGGAACGCATAATCAAGGAACATAACACCGGTTTATACGGTTCCTAACGGCATGAGTGGAACAAATCACCAAGCAAAAGGCTTAGCCTTCCACCCTGCCAGTATATAGATGATTTCATTTTAAGCATTTATATAGTGTGATATAACCCAACCAAACTTCAACATGAAGCAAGCATCTTCAATCTTCACCTGCAACTAACAATGCTATAAGAGGGGCTGAGCGAAGCGTACTTAGCCAAGCAACGGTTTGCATAGGTAGGGTGGTTAAACAGGTTCATGGTTACAAGTAGGAGGCTGACAAGAAAGACATGGGCGTCAAGGCAAAACTATAGAGCGGAACTACTAGCAATAGGCAAAGATAGTAATGGTATCCGAGTTCGGTCATCTTGCCTGGGAATCCACAAGGGAGAAGAACGGGTCCACGAAGTAGACGGAGGAACAGTCGAGCGAATCGTCACAACTCCGGAACGAAACCGAAGCTAACAAGAGAAGCAACCGGAAAGAAAGAAACAACACGGTAAACATGCAAGCATAAACATGGCATACGATGCACATCCAAATATGATGCATGTCCGGTTTAATTATGCATGGCATGGCAAGTGCACAAACAAATACTACAAGTTAAGTGGAGCTCAATATGCAACGAGTTGCATATTGACGAAACACCACATTTAATTATTTAATTGACTCTCGTTTATTTACAAGACAAGGTTAAATGTTTGTTAACATGGCAAGAGGTGAAACAATAATAAAACTACACTATTTAGACATTTTAAATGAGGCCGGAAATAACAACAACATATCCGGAAAATCCCCATGAGCATGTTTAATAATTATAAGCAACAACAATTCACACAAATTAATGTTGTTAACATGATGCGGATGACATGATCAAGTTTATGCAATTTTATTAGAAGGTTAACAAGAAGATGATATGAAGCATCGTCACCGTGGTGGAAGGAAAAGGGTGCCACGGCAACGATCCGAAAATGATGCCACGGCAACATATCGGTTCCGGTAACTCGTTGAGAGTCCGGTGCAAAAGGAAAGATGGCGTGAGCGAGTCAAACGAGATGAAAGGTGGGGCGATCCCGTTGCCGGGTTCCCACGAGTCGGCGACGAGGCAACCGAGGAACACGACAAAAGATGAAACGGGCACGGTGCACACAAGGGAGACATTTCATACAACACAACATAACACCTCACGGGTCATCGTCTCGGGTTATACCTTCGGGACACACGTTCTCGGAGCGGTTCGAGATAGTAGAGGAAGAAGGCGTTCTCGCGAGTCGTAGAGGAAGTAGTGGTTCATGTTTCCGAAGAGGAAGTAGTTGTTCCCATATCGTGTCGTGGTACTTGCGGCGTCGGACATCTTCGGGGCGACGGTAGTGGTACACGTTCCGTAGGGGTACTTGTCGCATCGCCATGTAGTTGTTCACGTTCATCGGAGAGGTACTCGCCATCGTAGCCATTCGGTCGTCGTGGTACGTGGGGGTTCTCGATCTCGCGACGGTAGTGGTACTTGATCCGTAGCCGTTCACGAGCTCGTTTTTCCGTAGATGTTCGGTTCGTCGAGGTACTTGTCGCGGTCGTGGTACTTGCCGCGTCCATGAAGTAGTCGAACTTGACGGGTCGCCGAGTAGCCGAACTTGGACACACCGGAAGGAACACTTGGCAAAAAGAAACATGGCAGCAACAAGTCTAGGCACATGACAGAAGGCAAAAATGCCCAACCAACACGGAGCGGCGCTGGCCTTGGCGAACAACATTCGCAGCAAAAGAGGCAGCACGGCGACGAGGCCGTGGCAGCGGCAACTTGGCGAGGAGGCGATGGAGTGGCCGCGGGGCTGCACGAGTCGAAGACGGGCGCGGTGGAGGCGCTGCCTTGGCGCGCGGAGGACGGAGCAGAAGGAGGGAGCCGCGGAGGGACAGGGCCGCGCTGCGGGAGACGGCGCTGGGGCGTCGCTGGGGCGCGGCGCCGCCTTGCCGAGGAGGCGCGGCCTTCGCGCATGGAGGCAGGGCGGGCGCTCGGGGCCGCCGATGCTGGAGATGGAGGGCGCCCTGGAGGACGAAGGAGCCGCGGGCTTCTTGCTGGAGAGAGGAGAAGGCGCTCGGGGCCATGGCACGAAGGAGGCGAGGCCGCGGGGACGGGAGGCCACGGCGCTGGGGCTCGGGTTGGCGCGCCGGAGATCTGCTCGAGGTGGCGGCGAGGCGGGGCGCTCTGGCCGGCCGGGCTCCTGGAGGCGAACCTGGCGCGGGGAGGGAGCCAGGCATCGAAGGAGATGGGGAATCGAGGGAGGAGGGAGCGGGTCGATGCGGTCGAGGGGAAGAGAGCGAGGGCTCGATGAGGATGGGTTCGAGGGGTGGCGGCGGTAGAAGGAACGGAGGGACTGAGGGATGCGGTCGAGGGAAAGAGGCTACAGCGGTCGCTAGGGTTCGGTGGTGGCTGGGCCTGGGCCTGATGCCTGAGGAGGCCTGGACCGGCTTTGGCCAGAAGGGAAGGCCCAAGTGGCTGCTCTCTTCTTCTAATTATTCCCTTAGCAGAAAACAACTAAGAGAAAAAAAAAGAGGAGGGGGGTTAGGGGAAAAAACACATGGGACTATTTTTCTCGGGCATCATAAAAATGAGTGCGGTCCGAGAAAAATAGAAAAGGCGAGATTGTAAGAAATAATTCAAACATATTTGAATTAATCAAATGGGTTTGAACTAAGACTTGATTATAGAAGTGTCCAAAAATGTTCGAATTTTTGGAGGAACCTCGATAAATAGGAAAAGAATTATAGGGAGGGTTTTGACGGTGAAACTTGAAGTAGGAAAGCATGGGGAAAATGCAAGTGTGTTACGGTGATTCCGAAGCAATGGAATATTTATTATATAGCTCCCTAAAAATATTGAGAGGCTTTATATGTTATAAAGAGAAGTCACCTTCCCTCAATTTAAATGGACCGAAGGTCCACACGATTTATTTAGGTTGAGATGCAAAATAAAATATGACATGATGGCATGATGACATGATGCAATGCAAAAATAAATAACACAAGCACAAAGAACACACGGGCAACCCGGAACATCTGGAATCTTCTGGAATCTTCTGGAATCTTCTGGAATCTTCTGGGACGTCGGTCTTCGGGCGTCACAACTCTCCCACACTAACAGAGGATCTCGACCCGAGATCCTAGAGATAGCACCGGGTAAAAAACGGAAGAGGAAGAGGTAAAACAAAGTTGCTTCTTTGACAGACGAGTGAAACCAAAGAACCTTGAGAGGTTAAACAAGTTGAATAAGAATACAATGGAGATGAACGAAGATGAAAACACTCCGTTAGAGAAGAGGGACAAGGAGCATTATGAGAACCTTGTAGGTTGAAAGACATGAAACAAGAGCTCACGAACCAAAAGAATATGAAACCGCAATGGTATAACCAAGGAATAAGAATGACAGAATTTGGACAGCACTCCGTCTGAAAATGGAAGGAATTAACAAGAACTTGAGGAGATGGAATGATACTTGATGAAATGAACAGCATATTACCTCCGAAACAATTAAAAGAATGGCACAAGGTTAAGAAAGATTTCAGACAGCACTCCGGTCGAAAAGAGAGGCAAAACTAGATAGATGACGAAACTTGAATGAAGAATACAACGCTCCGGTTAAATGATGAGCAAGGGAAAAAACATGATCTCGATATGACAAGATGATTGTTAAAGAGAGCAATATCACAAAGCCTCCGGAATGAAAGAATGGAGTATAACTCAATGAAAGAAATGAATGGGGAAGAAAATGACAACTTCTCCGACAGATGAATATGAAAAATCATCCTTACGGAGAAGGGTTGAATGGAGTTGATGGAAAAATCAACAACAAAACGAAAAAGCTTGATGTGGGCTTATGGAAAACATCTCAAAATTAAGAGGTGACAACCAGCCACTGACGGAAACATATTAATTGATTGAGATCAACAAGGAGACGATAAACTTATTTCACCGGAATGATAAATGAAGAACTTGGGTCATTTCTAAGCACCATAATAGTAACAATTCTCAAGGAAAGCTTTTAGGTGAATTATAACCCAAGATAACTCCAACGAATAATTAAAGAGTTGAAAAGATCTCCTGAACAAGGAAAATGATGGTTTTAAATATCTCATTCTTGATAACTCGTGAATCATAAAACATGAAGGAATTGTCAAAATGACATAACACCATCTGAAAAGATAAGGTAGAAAGAATTGCAATTGGAATGCATGATGAAGAATGCTTGAGCTCCAACAAGAATCTTGATGAAGACTTCGAGGATGAATTAAAACATGATGAACCACCATGAGAACTCCGGCAATGAAAGCATGAGAAGTGAAAGATGAAGAATAAGATTCAAGGCCTGCGATGAATTAGATGGAGCTTTGAAATGATATAATTGAAATAAGTTGGAGCTCCGGATAAAAGAATTAAATCACCTTGAAGGAATAAGAATAAGAATTATGTCATGCATCTCCTTCACCAATTTAAATTGATGACAACCAAAGGATTTGGCATACTACTTATTCTCCTTGGAAAGAATTAAAGAGAGATCTAGCACAAGCTTGGATAAGTATTCGACGAACCACCGGTAGAATTATGAAAAGAACGAGTGAATTAAAACGATAACAACGGAAGAGTAAACTTGAATGAGCCACCGTAAGAATATGGAGACGAACGACGAGACATCAATGAAGAATATTTGGAGGACGAAGTTGAAAGCTGAGAACGAGGAAATATTCTGAAATGATGGCCTTCGGAGGATCACAAAGAAAAGAATTCATGAAATGCTTCGGATGGGTATGAAAAGAATTCCTCACAATCTGAACAATAATGAGGATGGCATGAAGCTAGAACCACAACTCATCAAGAGAACGGGCCAAGATTTAAGAGAAACACTTCTCTGGTCTTCAAATGTTGAGAATGAAGACGAGAAATGCCATGAGAACTGTTGAGCACTCCGGAATGAAGAATTAAAAAGGTTGAACCAATGATGAACAAGAATTTGAAAGCGGTCCTGGAGGAGGATTGTGACTGATGGGATTCATTCTTACGTCACACTTTGAAAAGAATCTGAGTATAACTCCAGAAACTAGAAGAGTCAGGTAAGATCCTGGAAAAAGACCTGTGGGTTAGGGCCCACTCAAAGAAATCACCGTTGAAAAAGATTGCTTAAGAGATATTGTGCCGGTTGAATTAAATGGCTTCAGTAAGAAGATAATCCTCAAAATAGTTGAACGGATTAACAATGGAATTATGAATCTTCAGCACTCCGGATATGAATAGCAAGAGGAGAATGATTAATTGGTGCACCGGAATAAGAAAGCATTGTGACATGAGGAAAAGGATAAGATCAACACCGAAATCTTGAATTATATCCACCGGCAGAATTATGAAAACAAAAGAATGATGAACTTGACGCTCTTGAGCATCTTCACGAGAAATCACCTGATAAGAACATTGAAGGAAATGAATGAAGAAACATCACAAGAATAAAATGGATACTTCATCTGAGAATTTCTGGCTCCAAGAAGAAGAAGGGTGGGAGGGTGGGGAAAACAAGGACAACTTGGGATGAAAGAACATACACCGTTGAGAAAAGACTGAGAGTTGATCTTGCAGATGATGAAAAGATCTGATTAACTCGAAGAAAAGAACGCCGGTTGAGAAGAATTTAACATGACCATCTTGATGATCAAGAAGAATTAGCACTCCCATAGAAATATGAGAACACCAATTAGGAAGGTTATGGAATCAACATTTGACATCGAAGCAACTCGAATACCAGAATCAAAACGAAACAACGGATAAATGTTGCAGCATAGTCTTCATAATATCATTCGAACAGAGAATTGAACGAATGAATTCCGCAGGTACATCAATTTGTCGAGAAGCCACTTGGAGAACAAAAGGTAAATAAAAAGGAACAAGGAACAGATAGAACAAATACAAGATAGAAGCTTCGTTCGACATCTTTGTGCTGTAAGATCATGGAACGTGTTACAAAAGGGTTTTGCAATCCCCGGATTAGCATAGCCAAGGACCCTTTAAGATGCAACTCCCGATCAGAACAAGTCCATAAAACCACTTCACTCAATGAAGAACCCCGAACTTCATATCGAGCATCCGTTGGAAGAATGCCTAGAACTACTAGATGAACCCACCTATAGATTTCCGAAAGTTTCCAGTTATGCGATCAGGTGTTGGGGATACACGGGAAGCACCGCGCAATCAACTCTAAACCTACATCCAGGTGTATCCATCCTTCAACACATAACCAGTCTTTCTCGGAAACTGTTTACCTCAGACCTTCGAAACGCATCCACTATACAAGCTATGGCAATACTCTCGAACTACCTCCCCAGTACTGGGTGATGTCGGGGTTATCTTGCCACTAACCGCATAGGAGAGTTTTCGATGTCGGCCGTCTTAAGTATTCTAGTACTGCCGCGATGGATTTGTGACGACAACACCTCGGAGCTCAACTCGCCGGGACACTGCCACAACCCCTAATGACAGGAGGCATCGAGAAGAATGTTCTCGTCACAAAGACATCGAAACAATCCAAACAATACTCGCGAGATCCTAAAAAAATTGGTGCAATTTTTGAAAGTAGAAGAGTCAAGAGTAATCGTCAGGAGTCCTCACCAGAGAGAAAGGGGATGAGAAGCAAAGAAATCCTACTCTCCGATATATATATATATAGGACTCAAAACATTTTCAGTGTGTGCCTAGACTCAACCGTCAACGATTCGATCAAACAGTGGGGGCTTCTAGGTCGGAGAAGGCTCTGATACCAACTTGTAATGCCCAGGATGGGACTATACCTCCTACGTGTCGAGGCACGACTTAAAGGTATAAGCCCATCCTAGAATGATCTCAAGTTTGGTATCTTTGCACGACTCATGTAAAAGAGGGATTAAATTGCAAAAGGAGATAGTTGGCTTACACTCGCCACTTCACACAATACATTACATAAGCAGAACATCATTCAAAACATCACAACCCGACTACGGGTGAAGATCCAAAAGAAAGATACCAAAACAACATAACACCACAGGTCAGGATCAAATCCTAGTAGAAACCACTACTGATCGTCGGAAACGTCACAAGCAAACGGCCACACTCTTCATCGAACTCCCGGTGAAGAACTGAACCAGCTTCTGCATCAAACTCGGCTGAACCTACATCTGGTGTGGTGAAGTAACTGTGAGCCACAGAGGACTCAGCAATCCCGTTCCCGGGTAACAAGACTATTTAAGCCTTGGGAGAGGATAAGGCTGAAGAAGAGAGTAGTGTCTCCAGCAGCAACTAGCAACTAGCTTACGTGATAGAGAGCGAGAAGAGAAAGCCTCGGTCGAAAGATGATCACGAAGTGATCCTAGCTACAACACGTCAAACATAACCCCTCCGTGTTCAACTCCCGAATCCCTATTCGGAAATTGACGGTCACGGAACACACGCTGGTAGTGTATTAGAAACATTGTGTCAAGTTATCTACAACCGGATATTAACAAGCTCCCATCTGCCACATAACCGCGGGCACGGCTTTCGAAAGTTCATAACCCTGCAGGGGTGTTCCAACTTGACCCATTAAAAGCCCACGATCCGCGGAGTCGCAGCTCCAAGGTGGGAAGACCCGAGTATTCTCGGAATCCCGTGCTCAAGTTAAACCGAACTAAGGTAAGGCTAATCCAGCAAATCCTCCCGGCGTGTCGACACCCTGATAGTAGCCGCGCGTATCTAAGTCTCAGGACACGACCGGATGGGCGATACTACAGGTTATACCAGATACCTCGGGTTTCCCCAAGGCGGCCCTGCAGGACCCCCGTTTGGGACCAACACCATCAGCACTGGCCCCCCTGCTATGTAGAATTAAGAATCCTCGGGGACGCGACCCCCTATGCAAATTTAATTAATTAATTAAGTTGTTATTATGAGGCAAATAGTACCAAATGTTGGGACTTGCTGGAAAAGACTTAGCACTTAGCGGTTTATCGAGGGGGTCCCATACACCCCAACCGTGTTAGGAACGCATAATCAAGGAACATAACACCGGTTTATACGGTTCCTAACGGCATGAGTGGAACAAATTACCAAGCAAAAGGCTTAGCCTTCCACCCTGCCAGTATATAGATGATTTCATTTTAAGCATTTATATAGTGTGATATAACCCAACCAAACTTCAACATGAAGCAAGCATCTTCAATCTTCACCTGCAACTAACAATGCTATAAGAGGGGCTGAGCGAAGCGTACTTAGCCAAGCAACGGTTTGCATAGGTAGGGTGGTTAAACAGGTTCATGGTTACAAGTAGGAGGCTGACAAGAAAGACATGGGCATCGAGGCAAAACTATAGAGCGGAACTACTAGCAATAGGCAAAGATAGTAATGGTATCCGGGTTCGGTCATCTTGCCTGGGAATCCACAAGGGAGAAGAACGGGTCCACGAAGTAGACGGAGCAACAGTCGAGCGAATCCTCACAACTCCAGAACGAAACCGAAGCTAACAAGAGAAGCAACCGGAAAGAAAGAAACAACACGGTAAACACGCAAGCATAAACATGGCATACGATGCACATCCAAATATGATGCATGTCTGGTTTAATTATGCATGGCATGGCAAGTGCACAAACAAATACTACAAGTTAAGTGGAGCTCAATATGCAACGAGTTGCATATTGACGAAACACCACATTTAATTATTTAATTGACTCTCGTTTATTTACAAGACAAGGTTAAATGTTTGTTAACATGGCAAGAGGTGAAACAATAATAAAACTACACTATTTAGACATTTTAAATGAGGCCGGAAATAACAACAACATATCCGGAAAATCCCCATGAGCATGTTTAATAATTATAAGCAACAACAATTCACACATATTAATGTTGTTAACATGATGCGGATGACATGATCAAGTTTATGCAATTTTATTAGAAGGTTAACAAGAAGATGATATGAAGCATCGTCACCGTGGTGGAAGGAAAAGGGTGCCACGGCAACGATCCGAAAATGATGCCACGGCAACATATCGGTTTCGGTAACTCGTTGAGAGTCCGGTGCAAAAGGAAAGATGGCGTGAGCGAGTCAAACGAGATGAAAGGTGGGGCGATCCCGTTGCCGGGTTCCCACGAGTCGGCGACGAGGAAACCAAGGAACACGACAAAAGATGAAACGGGCACGGTGCACACAAGGGAGACATTTCATACAACACAACATAACACCTCACGGGTCATCGTCTCGGGTTATACCTTCGGGACACACGTTCTCGGAGCGGTTCGAGATAGTAGAGGAAGAAGGCGTTCTCGCGAGTCGTAGAGGAAGTAGTGGTTCATGTTTCCGAAGAGGAAGTAGTTGTTCCGATATCGTGTCGTGGTACTTGCGGCGTCGGACATCTTCAGGGCGACGGTAGTGGTACACGTTCTGTAGGGGTACTTGCCGCATCGCCATGTAGTTGTTCACGTTCATCGGAGAGGTACTCGCCATCGTAGCCGTTCGGTCGTCGTGGTACTTGGGGGTTCTCGATCTTGCGACGGTAGTGGTACTTGATCCGTAGCCGTTCACGAGCTCATTTTTCCGTAGATGTTCGGTTCGTCGAGGTACTTGTCGCGGTCGTGGTACTTGCCGCGTCCATGAAGTAGTCGAACTTGACGGGTCGCCGAGTAGCCGAACTTGGACACACCGGAAGGAACACTTGGCAAAAAGAAACATGGCAGCAACAAGTCTAGGCACATGACAGAAGGCAAAAATGCCCAACCAACACGGAGCGGCGCTGGCCTTGGCGAACAACATTCACAGCAAAAGAGGCAGCACGGCGACGAGGCCGTGGCAGCGGCAACTTGGCGAGGAGGCGATGGAGTGGCCGCGGGGCTGCACGAGTCGAAGACGGGTGCGGTGGAGGCGCTGCCTTGGCGCGCGGAGGACGGAGCAGAAGGAGGGAGACGCGGAGGGACAGGGCCGGCGCTGCGGGAGACGGCGCTGGGGCATCGCTGGGGCGCGGCGCCACCTTGCCGAGGAGGCGCGGCCTTCGCGCATGGAGGCAGGGCGGGCGCTCGGGGCCGCCGATGCTGGAGATGGAGGGCGCCCTGGAGGACGAAGGAGCCGCGGGCATCTTGCTGGAGAGAGGAGAAGGCGCTCGGGGCCATGGCACGAAGGAGGCGAGGCCGCGGGGACGGGAGGACACGGCGCTGGGGCTCGGGTTGGCGCGCCGGAGATCTGCTCGAGGTGGCGGCGAGGCGGGGCGCTCTGGCCGGCCGGGCTCCTGGAGGCGAACCTGGCGCGGGGAGGGAGCCAGGCATCGAAGGAGATGGGGAATCGAGGGAGGAGGGAGCGGGTCGATGCGGTCGAGGGGAAGAGAGCGAGGGCTCGATGAGGATGGGTTCGAGGGGTGGCGGCGGTAGAAGGAACGGAGGGACTGAGGGATGCGGTCGAGGGAAAGAGGCTACAGCGGTCGCTAGGGTTCGGTGGTGGCCAGGCCTGGGCCTGATGCCTGAGGAGGCCTGGACCGGCTCGGGCCAGAAGGGAAGGCCCAAGCGGCTGCTCTCTTCTTCTAGTTATTCCCTTAGCAGAAAACAACTAAGAGAAAAAAAAAAGAGGAGGGGGGTTAGGGGAAAAAACACATGGGACTATTTTTCTCGGGCATCATTAAAATGAGTGCGGTCCGAGAAAAATAGAAAAGGCGAGATTTTAAGAAATAATTCAAACATATTTGAATTAATCAAATGGGTTTGAACTAAGACTTGATTATAGAAGTGTCCAAAAATGTTCGAATTTTAGGAGGAACCTCGATAAATAGGAAAAGAATTATAGGGAGGGTTTTGACGGTGAAACTTGAAGTAGGAAAGCATGGGGAAAATGCAAGTGTGTTACGGTGATTCCGAAGCAATGGAATATTTATTATATAGCTCCCTAAAAATATTGAGAGGCTTTATATGTTATATAGAGAAGTCACCTTCCCTCGATTTAAATGGACCGAAGGTCCACATGATTTATTTAGGTTGAGATGCAAAATAAAATATGACATGATGGCATGATGACATGATGCAATGCAAAAATAAATAACACAAGCACAAAGAACACACGGGCAACCCGGAACATCTGGAATCTTCTGGAATCTTCTGGGACGTCGGTCTTCGGGCGTCACATCTTTGATAGCCCAATATGCCTTATGTTCTAGCTCAAGAGGTAAGTGACAAGCTTATCCATAAACCATCTTATATGGAGACATACCCATAGGATTTTTGTATGCAGTTCTATAGGCCCATAGTACATCATCAAGTTTCTTGGACCAATTCTTTCTAGATCTATTAACTCTGTTTTGTCAAATTAATTTCAGCTCTCTATTACTTAGTTCTACTTGACCACTAGTCTGTGGATGATAAGGGGATGCAATTCTATGGTTAACATCATACTTAGCAAGCATTTTACGGAAAGCACCATGAATAAAGTGCGAACCACCATCAGTCATTAAGTATATAGGGACTCCAAACCTCGGGAAAATAACTTCTTTAAGCATCTTAATAGAGGTGTTGTGATCAGAAGTACTAGTTGGAATAGCTTCTACCCACTTAGTAACGTAATCAACAGCAACTAAAATATGTGTATACCCATTAGAGGAAGGAAACGGTCCCATATAATCAAAGCCCCGAACATCAAAGGGTTCAATAACAAGTGAATACCTCATAGGCATTTCTTGACGTCGACTGATATTACCAATTCTTTGACATTCATCACAAGATAAGACAAACTTACGAGCATCCTTGAAGAGAGTGAGCTAATAAAAACCAGATTGCAATACCTTATGTGTAGTTCCATCTCCAGCATGGTGTCCTCCATAAGCTTCTGAGTGGCACTTGCGTAGGATATGTTCCTGTTCATGCTCAGGTACACAACGTCTAATAATACCATCTACTCCTTCTTTATAAAGATGTGGGTCATCCCAGAAGTAATGCCTCAAATCATAGAAGAACTTTTTATTTTGCTGGTATGTGAAACTGGGAGGTATAAACTTAGCAACAATGTAAATAGCATAATCAGCATACCATGGAGCAGCACGAGAAGTATTTATGACAGCTAATTGTTCATCGGGAAAGCTATCATCAATAGGTTGTGGGTCATCAAATATATTCTCTAGCCTAGACATGTTGTCTGCAACGGGGTTCTCAGCTCCCTTTCTATCAATAATATGCAAATCAAATTCTTGCAGCAAGAGAACCCATCTAATAAGTCTAGGTTTAGCATCTTTCTTTTCCATAAGGTATTTGATAACAGCATGATCATTGTGAATAGTTACTTTAGAATCAACAATATAAGGTCTAAACTTATCACAAGCAAATACAACTGCTAAAAATTCTTTCTCAGTAGTAGCATAATTTCTCTGGGCACTGTCTAGAGTTTTACTAGCATATTGGATAACATTCAATTTCTTATCAACTATTTGTCCTAGAACAGCACCTATAGCATAATCACTAGCATCACACATAATCTCAAAGGGTAAATTCCAGTCAGGAGGCTGGACAATAGGTGCAGAGATTAATGCTTTCTTAAGTATTTCAAATGCTTCTAAGCAATCATCATCAAAGACAAAAGGAATATCTTTTTGTAAGATATTAGTCAGAGGCCTGGAGATTTTGGAGAAGTCCTTAATAAACCTCCTATAAAACCCGGCATGGCCAAGGAACCTTCGTATACCTTTGATGCCCTTGGGACACGGCATCTTTTCAATAGCATAAACCTTAGCCTTGTCAACTTCAATACCTCTTTCAGAAAATTTATGTCCCAAGACGATGCCTTCATTAACCATTAAGTGGCACTTCTCCCAATTCAAGACAAGATTAGTGTCTTCACATCTCTGCAAAACTCGATCAAGGTTGCTTAAGCAATCATCAAAAGAAGTTCCGTAAATGGAGAAATCATCCATGAAAACCTCAACAATATTTTCACAAAAATCATATAATATAGCCATCATGCATCTTTGAAAGGTAGCAGGTGCATTACATAAACCAAAAGGCATACGTCTATAAGCAAAGGTACCGAAAGGACAGGTAAAAGTGGTCTTTTCTTGATCCCCTTTTGGCACATATATTTGAGAGAAACTAGAATAGCCATATAGAAAGCAAAAATGGGTATGTTTGGATAACCTTTCTAGCATTTGATCAATAAAAGGCAAAGGTTAATGAACTTTCTTAGTAGCTTTATTTAATTTGCGGAAATCAATTACCATCCTATAACCTATAACAATTCTTTGCGGGATCAATTCATATTTATCATTAGGAACAACAGTCATACCTCCCTTCTTAGGGACACAATGGACACGACTTACCCACTGGCTATCAGCAACTGGATAGATTATACTTGCCTCTAAAAGCTTTAGTATTTCCTTCCTTACCACTTCTTTCATCTTAAGATCATCCAGAGTATATCCAATAGCAGCACGGTGCTTCTTGAGAGTTTTCAATAATTTTTCTTCTTCCTGCTCAGAAAGGTTAGCACGGATAATAACAAGATATATCTTCTTTTCGTCAAGATAAACATACTTAAGATTATCAGGTAAAGGTTTAAGTTCAAACACGAGATCACCCTCGGGTGGAGGAGGATCCCCTAGAATTTCAACATGCAAGTTGTTTTTCAATACGGGTCCCTGCTTAAAGAATATTTCATCTATTTCCTTCTCTCATTCAAATACATATCATTTTCATGTTCTAGCAGATATTGTTCTAAAGGATCGTTAGGAGGCACAACAATAGAAGCAAGACCAATAATTTCATCCTTACTAGGCAATTCTTTATCATGGGGTTGTCTATGAAATTTAGCAAAGTTAAAATCATGAGACATATCCCCTAAACCAACAATAACAATATCTTTCTCACAGTCTATCTTAGCATTGACAGTATTCAAGAAGGGTCTACCAAATATAATGGGACAAAAATCATCAAGTGGGGAACCAAGAACAAGAAAATCATCAGGGTATTTAACTTTCCCACAGAAGACTTCAACATCTCTAACAATCCCAATTGGTGAAATAGTGTCTCTATTAGCAAGCTTAATAGTGACATCAATACCTTCTAGCCCAGCGGATGCAATATCATGCATAATTTCATCGTATAAGGAAATGGGTATTACACTCTCACTAGCACCTACGTCACATAAACCATGATAGCAATTATCTCCTATTTTAACAGAAATAACAAGCAAGCCCACAACAGGTCTATGTTTATTCCTAGCATCGGGTTTGGCTATTCTAGCAGCTTCCTCTTGGAGGTAAATAACATGTCCATCTAAATTTTCTACCAATAGATATTTAACCATAGCAACACTAGGTTCAACTTTAATTTGCTGAGAGGGTGTAGGTGTTCTAGTACTACTCTTACGACCCACAGTTGAAGCTTTAGCATGATCCTTTATTCTAACAGGGAAAGGTGGTTTCTCAATATAAGCAGTAGGAACAATAGGATCAACATTATAAGTGATAGTCTTTTCTTCAACTTTAACAGGTTGAACTACTTTTACTTCAACGGGAGGATGGTATTTAAACCACTTCTCATTGGGAAGATCAACATGAATAGCAAATGATTCACAGAAAGAAGCTACTATCTCAGAGTCAGGTCCATATTTAGTGCTAAACTCACGGAAAACATTGGTATCCATAAAAGCTTTAACACAATCAAACTTAGGGGTCATACCTGACTCCTTACCTTCGTCGAGATCCCAATGTTCAGAGTTGCACTTAATTCTTTCCAATAAATCCCATTTTAATTCAATAGTCTTCATCATAAAAGAACCAGAACAAGAATTATCGAGCATGGTGTGATTATTGAGAGAAAGTCGAGCATAAAATTTTTGAACGATCATTTTTCTTGAGAGCTCATGATTGGGGCATGAATATAACATTGACTTAAGCCTCCCCTGATGACCCACAAGTGTAGGAGATCTATCGTAGTCCTTTAGATAAGTAAGAGTGTCGAACCCAACGAGGAGCAGAAGGAAATGATGGGCTGTTTTCAGTAAGGTATTTTCTGCAAGCACTGAAATTATCGGTAACAGATAGTTTTGTGATAAGGTAATTGGTAGCAAGTGATAAAAGGTAAAAGTAAATAAGGTGCAGCAAGATGGCCAAATCCTTTTTGTAGCAAAGGATAAGCCTGGACAAACTCTTATATGAAGGAAAGCGCTCCCGAGGACACATGGGAATTATCGTCAAGCTAGTTTTTATCACGATCATCTGATTCGCGTTCGGTACTTTGATAATTTGGTATGTGGGTTGACCGGTGCTTGGGTGTTGTCCTTACTTGGAAAAGCCTCCCACTTATGATTAACCTCTAATGCAAGCATCCACAACTACAAAATAAGTACTAAGGTAAACCTAACCATAGCATGAAACAAGTGGATCCAAATCAGCCCCTTACGAAGCAACGCATAAACTAGGGTTTAAGCTTCTGGCACTCTAGCAACCCATCATCTACTTATTACTTCCCAATGCCTTTCTCTAGGCCCAAATAATGGTGAAGTGTCATGTAGTCGACGTTCACATGACACCACTAGAGGAGAGACAACATACATCTCATCAAAATATCGAACGAATACCAAATTCACATGACTACTTATAGCAAGACTTCTCCCATGTCCTCAGGAACAAAAGTAGCTACTCAGAAGACATAATTGAAGGAAATATGCCCTAGAGGCAATAATAAAGATGTTATTTGTATTTCCTTATATCATGATAAATGTCTTTTATTCATGCTAGAATTGTATTAACCGGAAACTTAGTACATGTGTGGATACATAGACAAAACAGTATGTCCCTAGTATGCCTCTACTAGACTAGCTCATTGATCAAAGATGGTTATGTTTCCTAGCCATAGACATGAGTTGTCATTTGATCAACGGGATCACATCAGTAGGAGAATGATGTGATGGACAAGACCCATCCGTTAGCATAGCACTATGATCGTTTAGTTTAAACTGCTATTGCTTTCTTCATGACTTATACATGTTCCTATGACTATGAGATTATGCAACTCCCGAATACCGTAGGAACACCTTGTGTGCTATCAAACGTCACAACGTAACTGGGTGATCATAAAGATGCTCTACAGGTGTCTCCGAAAGTATTCGTGGTGTTGGCATAGATCAAGATTGGGATTTGTCACTCCGAGTGTCGGAGAGGTATCTCTGGGCCCTCTCGGTAACACACATCATAATAAGCCTTGCAAGCAAAAGACTAATGAGTTAGTCACGAGATGATGTGTTACGGAACGAGTAAAGAGACTTGCCGGTAACGAGATTGAACTAGGTATAAAGATACCGACGATCGAATATTGGGCAAGTAACATACCGTTTGACAAAAGGAACAACGTATGTTGTTATGCGGTTCTGACCGATAAAATATCTTCGTAGAATATGTAGGAGCCAATATGAACATCCAGGTTCCGCTATTGGTTATTGACCAGAGATGAGTCTCGGTCATGTCTACATAGTTCTCGAACCCGTAGGGTCCGCATGCTTAACGTTTGATGAGGATCGGTATTATGAGTTTTTGAGTATTGATGTACCGAAGGTTGTTCGGAGTCCCGGATGAGATCACGGACATGACGAGGAGTCTCGGAATGTCCGAGACATAAAGATTGATATATTGGACGGCTATATTCGGACACCGGAAGTATACCGGAAAAGTTTCGGATTTATCGGGAATGCCGGAGGGGGTTACCGGAACACCCTACGAGAGGGGATGGTCCATAGTGGGCCTAAAGGGTGAGAGAGAGGCAGCCCATAGGGCTGGCCGGCGCCCCCACCTAGCAATCCTAGTTGGACTAGGATTGGGGGGGCGCCACCTCTCCCAATCCTTTCCCCCTTCTTCCTTCCGGTGAATCCTACTAGGAATAGGATTGCAATCCTATTCCTAGTAGGAGTCCCCTCCCTAGCCGCACCATAGGAGGTGGCCGGCCCCTCCTCCCTTGCTCCTTTATATACGGGGGCAGGGGGGCACCCAAAGACACACAAGTTGAATTGTTTTAGCCGTGTGTGGTGCCCCCTTCCACAGAATCACACCTCGGTCGTACCGTCGCGAAGCTTAGGAGAAGCCCTGCGCCGGTGATCACATCATATCCGTCACCACGCCGTCGTGCTGACGAAACTCTCCCGTGAAGCTCAACTGGATCAAGAGCTCGTGGGACGTCATCAAGCTGAACGTGTGCTGTACGCGGAGGTGCCGTACGTTCGGTGCTTGATCGGTTGGATCGCGAAGAAGTTCGACAACATCAACCGCGTCACTTGACGCTTCCGCTTCCGGTCTACGAGGGTACGTAGACATACTCTCCACTCTCGTTGCTATGCATCTGGTAGATAGATCTTGCGTGATCGTAGGAAAATTTTAAATACTACGTTCCCCAACAGTGGCATCATGAGCCAGGTCTATGCGTAGATGATATGCACGAGTAGAACACAATGAGATTGTGGACGATACTAGTCATACTGCTTACCAGCATGTCATACTTTGCTTCGGCGGTATTGTGAGATGAAGCGGCCCGGACCGACATTACGCGTACGCTTACGCGAGACTGGTTTCACCGTTACGAGCACTCGTTGCTTAAAGGTGACTGGCGGGTGTATGTCTCTCTCACTTTAGCTGAATCAAGTGTGGCTACGCCCGGTCCTTGTGAAGGTTAAAACAGCACATACTTGACGAAACATCGTTGTGGTTTTGTATGCGTAGGTAAGAACGGTTCTTGCTAAGCCCGTAGCAGCCACGTAAAACTTGCAACAAACAAAGTAGAGGACGTCTAACTTGTTTTTGCAGGGCATGTTGTGATGTGATATGGTCAAGACATGATGAGTTATACGGTTTTGTATGAGATGATCATGTTTTGTAAAGTTTTCGGCAACTGGCAGGAGCCATATGGTTGTCGCTTTATTGTATGAAATGCAATCACCATGTAATTGCTTTAGTTTATCACTAAGCGGTAGCGATAGTCGAAGAAGCAATAGTTGGCGAGACGACAACGATGCTACGATGGAGATCAAGGTGTCAAGCCGGTGACGAAGGTGATCATGACGGTGCTTTGGAGATGGAGATCAAAAGCACAAGATGATGATGGCCATATCTTATTATGCTTCTTATTTTGCTTAGAGCGACGGTAGCATTATAAGATGACCCTTACTAAATTTCAAGGTATAAGTGTTCTCCCTGAGTATGCACCGTTGCGAAAGTTCGTCGTGCCGAGACACCACGTGATGATCGGGTGTGATAAGCTCTACGTTCAAATACAACGGGTGTAAGCCAGTTTTGCACACGCAGAATACTCGGGTTAAACTTGACGAGCCTAGCATATACAGATATGGCCTCGGAACACTGGAGACCGAAAGGTCGAGCGTGAATCATATAGTAGATATGATCAACATAAGATGTTCACCATTGAAAACTACTACATCTCACGTGATGATCGGACATGGTTTAGTTGATTTGGATCACGTGATCATTTAGATTACCAGAGGGATGTCTATCTAAGTGGGAGTTTTTAAAATTAATATGATTAAATTGAACTTTAATTTATCATGAACTTAGTCCTGATAGTTTTGCATATCTATGTCGTTGTAGATCAATGGCCCGTGCTACCGTTCCTTTGAATTTTAATGCATTCCTAGAGAAAGCTAAGTTGAAAGATGATGGTAGCAATTACACGGACTGGGTCCGTAACCTGAGGATAATCCTCATTGCTGCACAGAAGAATTATGTCCTTGAAGCACCGCTAGGTGACAAGCCCCCTTCCGCTAATGCAGACGCTTTGAACGTCTGGCAGTCGCGGTCTGATGACTACACGATAGTTCAGTGTGACATGCTTTACGGCTTAGAACCGGGACTTCAACGACGTTTTGAACGTCATGGAGCATATGAAATGTTCCAGGAGTTGAAGTTAATATTTCAAGCAAATGCCCGAATTGAGAAATATGAGATTTCCAATAAGTTCTACAGCTGCAAAATGGAGGAGAATAGTTCTATCAGTGAACACTTGCTCAGAATGTCTGGGTACTACAATCATATGACTCAACTTGGTTGCAATGTTGATGAAGATAGTGTTATTGATAGAGTTCTTCAATCACTGCCACCAAGCTATAAAGGCTTCGTGATGAACTATAACATGCAAGGGATGCAAAAGACAATTCCCGAGCTCTTCGCTATGCTCAAAGCTGCGGAGGTAGAAATCAAAAAGGAGCATCAAGTGTTGATGGTTAACAAGACCACTAGTTTCAAGAAAAAGGGCAAGGGAAAGAAAGGGAACTTCAAAAAGAATAGCAAATCAGTTGCTACTTCAACGAAGAAACCCAAATCTGGAGCCAAGCCTGAAACTGAGTGCTTCTACTGCAAGGGAACTGGACACTGGAAGCGGAACTGCCCCAAGTATTTGGCGGATAAGAAGGATGGCAAGATGAACAAAGGTATATGTGATATACATGTTATTGATGTGTACCTTACTAATGCTCGTAGTAGTACCTGGGTATTTGATACCGGTTCGGTTGCTAATATTTGTAACTCGAAACAGGGACTACGGATTAAACGAAAATTAGCTAAGGACGAGGTGACGATGCGCGTGGGAAACGGTTCCAAAGTCGATGTGATCGCCGTCGGCACGCTACCTCTACATCTACCTTCGGGATTAGTTTTAGACCTAAATAATTGTTATTTGGTGCCAGCGTTGAGCATGAACATTATATCTGGATCTTGTTTATTGCGAGACGGTTATTCATTTAAATCAGAGAATAATGGTTGTTCCATTTTGATGAATAATATCTTTTATGGTCATGCACCCTTAAAGAGTGGTCTATTCTTACTGGATCTTGATTGTAGTAATACACATATTCATAATATTGAAACCAAAAGATGCAAGGTTAATAATGATAGTGCAACTTATTTGTGGCACTGCCGTTTGGGTCATATTGGTGTAAAACGCATGAAGAAACTCCATAAAGATGGACTTTTGGAATCACTTGATTATGAATCACTTGGTGCTTGCGAACCATGCCTCATGGGCAAGATGACTAAAACTCCGTTCTCCGGAACTATGGAGCGAGCAACATATTTGTTGGAAATCATACATACTGATGTATGCGGACCAATGAGTGTTGAAGCTCGCGGCGGGTATCGTTATTTTCTGACCTTCACTGATGATTTGAGCAGATATGGGTATATCTACTTAATGAAACACAAGTCTGAAACATTTGAAAAGTTCAAAGAATTTCAGAGTGAAGTAGAGAATCATCGTAACAAGAAAATAAAGTTTCTACGATCTGATCGTGGAGGAGAATATTTGAGTTACGAGTTTGGTCTTCATTTGAAACAATGTGGAATAGTTTCACAACTCACGCCACCTGGAACACCACAGCGTAATGGTGTGTCCGAACGTCGTAACCGTACTTTATTAGATATGGTGCGATCTATGATGTCTCTTACCGATTTACCACTATCGTTTTGGGGTTATGCTTTAGAGACAGCTGCATTCACGTTAAATAGGGCACCATCTAAACCCGTTGATACGACACCTTATGAACTATGGTTTGGCAAGAAACCAAAGTTGTCGTTTCTTAAAGTTTGGGGCTGCGATGCTTATGTGAAAACACTTCAACCTGATAAGCTCGAACCCAAGTCGGAAAAATGTGTCTTCATAGGATACCCAAAAGAGACTGTTGGGTACACCTTCTATCACAGATCCGAAGGCAAAATATTCGTTGCTAAGAACGGATCCTTTCTAGAAAAAGAGTTTCTCTCGAAAGAAGTGAGTGGGAGGAAAGTAGAACTTGATGAGGTAATTGTACCTTCTCCCGGATTGGAAAGTAGTACATCACAGAAAATTGTTCCAGTGATTCCTACACCAATCAGTGAGGAAGTTAATGATAATGATCATGAAACTTCGGATCAAGTTTCTGCTGAACGTCGTAAGATCAACCAGAGTACGTTCCGCACCAGAGTGGTACGGCAACCCAGTTCTGGAAATCATGTTACTAGACCATGATGAACCTACGAACTATGAGGAAGCGATGATGAGCCCAGATTCCGCAAAATGGCTTGAAGCCATGAAATCTGAGATGGGATCCATGTATGAGAACAAAGTGTGGACTTTGGTTGACTTGCCCGATGATCGGCAAGCCATCGAAAATAAATGGATCTTCAAGAGGAAGACCGACGCAGACGGTAATATTACTGTTTACAAAGCTCGACTTGTTGCGAAAGGTTTTCGACAAGTTCAAGGAGTTGACTACGATGAGACTTTCTCACCTGTAGCGATGCTTAAGTCTGTCCGAATCATGTTAGCAATTGCCGCATTTTATGATTATGAAATCTGGCAAATGGATAACAAAACTGCATTCTTTAATGGATTTATTAAAGAAGACTTGTATATGATGCAACCAGAAGGTTTTGTCAATCCTAAAGGTGCTAACAAAATGTGCAAGCTCCAGCGATCCATCTATGGACTGGTGCAAGCATCTCGGAGTTGGAATATACGCTTTGATAAGTTGATCAAAGCATATAGATTTATACAGACTTACGGTGAAGCCTGTATTTACAAGAAGTGAGTGGGAGCACTACAACCTTTCTGATAAGTATATGTGAATGACATATTGTCGATCGGAAATAATGTAGAATTTTCTGGAAAGCATAAAGGAGTGTTTGAAAGGAGTTTTTCAAAGAAAGACCTTGGTGAAGCTGCTTACATATTGGGCATCAAGATCTATAGAGATAGATCAAGACGCTTGATAAGACTTTCGATAAGTACATACCTTGATAAGATTTTGAAGTAGTTCAAAATGGATCAGTCAAAGAAGGAGTTCTTGCCTGACTTGTAAGGTGTGAAGTTGAGTAAGACTCAAAGCCAGACCACGGCAGAAAAATATTGAGAGAATGAAAGTCATTCCCTATGCCTCAGCCATAGGTTCTATAAAGTATGCCATGCTGTGTACCAAACATGTTGTGTACCTTGCCATGAGTTTGTCAAGGGGGTACAATAGTGATCCAGGAGTAGATCACTGTACAGCGGTCAAAATTATCCTTAGTAACTGGATGACTAAGGAAATGTTTCTCGATTATGGAGGTGATAAAGAGTTCGTCGTAAAGGGTTACGCCGATGCAAGCTTTGACACTAAATCCAGATGACTCTAAGTATCAATCTGGATGCGTATTGAAAGTGGGAGCAATTAGCTAGAGTAGCTCCATGCAGAGCATTGTAGACATAGAAATTTGCGAAATACATACGGATCTGAATGTGACAGACCCGTTGACTAAACTTCTCTCACAAGCAAAACATGATCACACCTTATTACTCTTGGGTATTAATCACATAGCGATGTGAACTAGATTATTGACTCTAGTAAACCCTTTGGGTGTTGGTCACGTGGCGATGTGAACTATGGGTGTTATTCACATAACGATGTGAACTATCGGTATTAAATCACATGGCGATGTGAGCTAGATTATTGACTCTAGTGCAAGTGGGAGACTGAAGGAAATATGCCCTAGAGGCAATAATAAAGATGTTATTTGTATTTCCTTATATCATGATAAATGTCTTTTATTCATGCTAGAATTGTATTAACCGGAAACTTAGTACATGTGTGGATACATAGACAAAACAGTATGTCCCTAGTATGCCTCTACTAGACTAGCTCATTGATCAAAGATGGTTATGTTTCCTAGCCATAGACATGAGTTGTCATTTGATCAACGGGATCACATCATTAGGAGAATGATGTGATGGACAAGACCCATCCGTTAGCATAGCACTATGATCGTTTAGTTTAAACTGCTATTGCTTTCTTCATGACTTATACATGTTCCTATGACTATGAGATTATGCAACTCCCGAATACCGTAGGAACACCTTGTGTGCTATCAAACGTCACAACGTAACTGGGTGATCATAAAGATGCTCTACAGGTGTCTCCGAAAGTATTCGTGGTGTTGGCATAGATCAAGATTGGGATTTGTCACTCCGAGTGTCGGAGAGGTATCTCTGGGCCCTCTCGGTAACACACATCATAATAAGCCTTGCAAGCAAAAGACTAATGAGTTAGTCACGAGATGATGTGTTACGGAATGAGTAAAGAGACTTGCCGGTAACGAGATTTCACTAGGTATAAAGATACCGACGATCGAATCTCGGGCAAGTAACATACCATTTGACAAAAGGAACAACGTATGTTGTTATGCGGTTCTGACCGATAAAAGATCTTCGTAGAATATGTAGGAGCCAATATGAACATCCAGGTTCCGCTATTGGTTATTGACCAGAGATGAGTCTCGGTCATGTCTACATAGTTCTCGAACCCGTAGGGTCCGCACGCTTAACGTTTGATGACGATCGGTATTATGAGTTTTTGAGTATTGATGTACCGAAGGTAGTTCGGAGTCCCGGATGAGATCACGGACATGACGAGGAGTCTCGGAATGTCCGAGACAAAAAGATTGATATATTGGACGGCTATATTCGGACACCGGAAGTATACCGAAAAAGTTTCGGATTTATCGGGAATGCCGGAGGGGGTTACCGGAACCCCCTACGAGAGGGGATGGTCCATAGTGGGCCTAAAGGGTGAGAGAGAGGCAGCCCATAGGGCTGGCCGGCGCCCCCACCTAGCAATCCTAGTTGGACTAGGATTGGGGGGGCGCCACCTCTCCCAATCCTTTCCCCCTTCTTCCTTCCGGTGAATCCTACTAGGAATAGGATTGCAATCCTATTCCTAGTAGGAGTCCCCTCCCTAGCCGCACCATAGGAGGTGGCCGGCCCCTCCTCCCTTGCTCCTTTATATACGGGGGCAGGGGGGCACCCAAAGACACACAAGTTGAATTGTTTTAGCCGTGTGCGGTGCCCCCTTCCACAGAATCACACCTCGGTCGTACCGTCACGAAGCTTAGGAGAAGCCCTGCGCCGGTGATCACATCATATCCGTCACCACGCCGTCGTGCTGACGAAACTCTCCCGTGAAGCTCAACTGGATCAAGAGCTCGTGGGACGTCATCAAGCTGAACGTGTGCTGAACGCGGAGGTGTCGTACGTTCGGTGCTTGATCGGTTGGATCGCGAAGAAGTTCGACAACATCAACCGCGTCACTTGACGCTTCCGCTTCCGGTCTACGAGGGTACGTAGACATACTCTCCACTCTCGTTGCTATGCATCTGGTAGATAGATCTTGCGTGATCGTAGGAAAATTTTGAAATACTACGTTCCCCAACAATAATATTGTTCATGATCATAGGGGTATTAATATGCATAATGGATATAAACATATGATCTTCCACCAAATAAACCAACTAGCATCAACTACAAGGAGTAATCAACACTACTAGCTACCCACAAGTACCAATCTGAAGTTTGGGTACAAAGATTGGATACAAGAGATGAACTAGGGTTTGAGAGGAGATGGTGTTGGTGAAGATGTTGATGAAGATAACCCTTCCCAGGATGGGAGAGTTGGTGGTGATGACGGCGGTGATGATTTCCCCCTCCCGGAGGGAAGTATCCCCAGCAGAATAGCTCTGTCGGAGCCCTAGATTGGTTTCCGCCAAGGTTCCGCCTCGAGATGGCGGCGTCTGGTCCCGAAAGCCTCCTCGTGATTTTTTCCAGGTCAAAACACCTCATATAGGAGAAGATGGGCATTGGGGGGCCCACGAGGCAGGGGGCGCTCCCCCCACCCTCATGGAAAGGTTGCCCTCGTGTTGATCCTCTTTCGCCAGATATTTTTTAAATTTTCTGAAACGGTGTCATGTGGAGTTTCGGAGCTTTTTTAGTTGTGCAGAAGAGGTTTTCCAGAGTTTGCTTCTTTTCCAGCCCAGAATTCCAGCTGCCGGCATTCTCCCTCTTCATGTAAACCTTGTGAAATAAGAGAGAAAAGGCATAAGTATTGTGACATAACGTCTAATAACAGCCCATAATGCAATAAATATCAACATAAAAAGCATGATGCAAAATGGACGTATCAACTCCCCCAAGCTTAGACCTCACTTGTCCTCAAGCGAAAGCCGATATCGAAAAATATGTCCACATGTTTAGAGATAGAGGAGTCGATAAAAATAAAATACGGACATGAGGGCATCATGATCATTCTTATAACAGCAACACATATATGTTGTCATATGATTCTTATGTTAAAGTAACAATTCATTCAGAATGGCAAGTATGAATCATAAACTTCATTCAAAACCAACAAACTATGATCTCTATCATTGAATCAATTGCAATTTATCGTAACATCAGAAAGAGTCAACATAAGAGCTTTTCAGGAAGCCTACATACTCAACTATCATATAGTCTTTCACAATTGCTCACACTCACGCAATACTTATGGTTATGGAGTTTTAATCTGACACAGAGAAAGATAGGGGCTTGCGGTATTGCCTCCCAACCTTTTACCTCAAGGGTAATGTCAACAGTAATAGACCATGAGAACTTACATCCAAGTGGGTATATATGTATGGATCTTTCCAACACAATGTGCTTGCCAAAGGATAAAATGTAAAAAGGAAAGGTGATTTTCACCTTGACTCTTATAAGGCAGAGATAAAAGATAGGCCCTTCGCAGAGGGAAGCAGAGGTTGCCATGTGCTTTTATGGTTGAATGGACAAAGTCTTAGCGCAAAAGAACGTCACTTTATATTGCCACTTGTGATAAGGACATTTATTATGCAGTCCATCGCTTTTATTACTTCCATATCACAAGATCGTATAAAGCTTATTTCCTCCACACTAATAAATCATACATATTTTAGCGAGTTTGCAACATGACAACTTACTTGGAAGGATCTTACTCAATCCATAGGTAGGTATGGTGGACTCTCACGGCAAAACTTGGTTTAAGGATGTTTGGAAGCACAAGTAGTATCTCTACTTGGTGCGAGGAGTTTTGGCTAGCATGAGAGGGAAAGGCAAGCTCAACATGTTGGATGATCCATGACAATATACTTTATTTTAGATATAAGAAAACATAACCCATTATGTTGTCTTCCTTGTCCAACATCAACTCTTTAGCATGTCATATTTTAATGAGTGCTCACAATCATAAAAGATGTCCAAGATAGTATATTTGTATGTGAAAACTCTCTTTCTCTATTACTTCCTATTAATTGCAACGATGACCAAAACTATGTTTGTCAACTCTCAACAACTTTTATTCATCATACTCTTTATATGTGAAGTAATTATTTCCCATAAGATAAATATGATCTCTTTGATACTTTTTATGTTTTCTTTTATTCTAACATGACCAAAGTGAGCAAATCAAGCCCTTGACTCAACAGTAATCTTTATTATAAAGCTCACGGACTCGATTACAAAGGGTAAAGATCATAAAGCAAAAGCTCACAACTGGATCATGCTAACTTTATTCTACTAGATCAAGATACTACCAAAAGGATCGAACCAAGAAAAACAGTAAAGATAGGAGTGTGATGGTGATACGATACCGGGGCAACTCCCCCAAGCTTGGCAGTTGCCAAGGGGAGTGCCCATACCCACGTGATTATGTCCCCTTCTTCAGAGGTGGTGATGATGGAGTTGTTGATGGTGTAGGCTTGTCGTCCATCTTCCAAGGCATAGGCTCACCATCGTAGAAGGATGATCGAGTCTCCGGGATGCTCAAATCTGCAGCCAAACTCATCTTCTTGAATCTATATTCATACTCACAGTTTTGGTTTTGCATGTCATAGATCTGGGCTTGGAGGTGTTCGATTTTCTCTTGAAGATTAGAGATGGCTTCCCCGAAGATCCTTGAATCCAGCTTGAGGTTGTTGGCGAGCTCCGTGATCATCATGTGGTTGGCATTGAGTCCTTGTTCCTCCATACCTTGGCACTTGAAAAATTGCTGCTCCATTGCTTCTAGTCTTGTCTCCACGCTTCCGGTCCTCCTCGGCCCCTCAACATCGCGGATGTGCAGCACCCCCTCATGCAACTCCATGGTTTGAGGATGATGCAGCACCTCCGCAAGGTAGGGGTTGATGACCTTCTCGAAGAACTTGTCTTTGGGGGTGTTGGAAGACGCCATGATGATCTAGATCTGTCAAAAACAACAGCGCGAAACGAAAACAGAGGATTTTTGCGTGATACAGAGGTCAAAACCTTCGGGGGAATATATAATGAATTTTTACCGCCCAAAAGGAGTAACATACAAGAAATCGGAGTCCGGGAGACACACGAGGTGCCCACGAGGCAGGGGGCGCGCCTAGGGGAAGGGGGTGCGCCCTCCACCCTCGTGGACAGCTCATGTCTCTTCTGAACTGCCACTTATTTTTCTATTTTTCTAAATATTCCAAAACGGTGAAAAATTGCCTTTAGAACTGTTTCGGAGTCGGTTTACTTACCGTACCACATACCTCTTCCTTTTCGGGGTCTGAATCGTTCTGGAAAGTGTCCCTTATGTATTCCTCTGGGGTTACGGTTTCAAAAACATTGGTTTCAATGTTTATAGGATTACCTGAGATATAATGTTTGATTCTTTGACCGTTCACCACCTTCGGATTTGTGCCTTCGAAGTTGTTGATTTTTATGGCACCGGAACTGTCGTGGAATTAGCACGGCAATTGTCCGGTTTAACGTACTTAGTGATGGAACCATCGCACGGGTTAGCTTGAAGGGGTTAAAAGCACACAAAGGACACAGAGGGTTTATACTAGTCTGGCCCCTTCGATGAAGGTAAAAGCCTACGTCTAGTTTGGTTTGGTATTGCTTGGGCGTCGATGAACAGGGAGCGGATTGCTTGCCTGTGTCTCGACGGGTTATTCCTTGCCTTTGAACCATCGCCGGGCCGTCCCTTTATATAGGAGGTAACGCCCGATCCGGTTCATAGAGTCCCGAGGCCGGCTCATAGTCGTGTCCGCCTCGGTCTCTGCTTTTCTTTCCTTGTGTATCAAGTTACATGATAAGACGGTTCACAAACCGTAACTCTACACATGGGCCCTAAACCTTCATGGGCTGTAATCTCTACTGGACTTTACAATTATACAACTATATTATCATAATCCGGTTTACTCTAGCCGCTTTACACCCGCTAGTAATATCCCTGACGTTAGGCCCCAGAATGATTTGAACTTGTTCATGTCAGTCTTCTCAATCTTGCATAATCTTCTTTCTTGTATCTTCTCAGTTTTTGTAAACCGGCGATGACGTCATCCCTGGAAATCACTTGATTTGATCGTGACATCACTTCCTCATTTATCGCGCATAGTTGTTTATTATCTTCGCTTTAAAGGTTATCCCGAGAATCGAGGCGACAGGGAATCTTTATCCAATCTCTTTCTTCCTCAAATCTCGCGCTGACCGTTTCGTCTCTGCTCGGCCTATAAATACCGCTCGAGACCCATCTCTTTCTCTTTCTGCTTCTTCTTCCTCCGTCTTCGCACTCAAGCTTCCGCCGTCGCCCGTCGAGCTCGCCGTCGCCAGCAAGTCCGGCCGCTGCATCAACCTGAACGCGACCAGATAACTCGCCGCCCGTCGTTTCTTTCTGTCTCAGGTACTTCTCCTTCCCTTGCTGTAGATCCGTAACTTAGGGTTCTTCTCTGCCTCCGCCATTAGACCTCAAAAGCTTCGGCTGTTCATCCTATAATGCCATGCCCGTAGTAGTTTTAACTTTGGATTTATCCTCAAAACTTGCTTCCGCTCCGCTGCCTTATGCTTAGATTTTGGCATTAGATTTAATCCTTAGATTCATCCGCTCTGTATAAGACCCCCGTAGTTCTTCGGTAATTGACCTGCATAAGTTTTTTCTTTTTCTTACCGCTCAGATCTGTTTTACCTTAGCTTCTTGTAGAAACCTGTTTTCTTCATCTTCATAAAGCTGTAAGATATTCGCCGGTTAAATCGGTCATATATTGCTTCTGCAACGCATCAACATTGAACACGACGGTTTAGCTTCTTTCTCTTTTGTTGTCATAAACCGGTAGTAGCTCGTTTCTCGCTTTCTTCCGGATTGTCAATGCCATTAGTCCCTTGTCTAAACCGTCGGTGTAGTTTTGATAATATGATCCGGTTTATGCTTCGGTATTTGAATAATTCGGATTTTATACTTCATCTTTTCAGCACTTTCCTTCTGTTAATATGGCTGCCAAACAGTTCGTTTCTTGCGACTGGGTTCCTTCCATCATCACTGAAGAGGATTTAGTTAAAGATGCTTCAATTGGCGTTCTCGGTCCTCGAGCAGTTCTGAAATGGCGGGCCCCCGAAAATGAATGCCCCCCTACTGCCAAAGAGGGAGAAGTAATTGTTTTCTTTGATCATATGACCCGGGGCTTTAGTCCTCCCGGTTCAAAGTTCTTCCGGGACGTGCTTGCCGCTTTTCAACTTCATCCTCAGGATATAGGTCCAAACTCGATATCAAACATTTGCAATTTTTAAGTTTTCTCCGAGGTGTATCTTCAAGAGGAGCCATCAGTCGACTTGTTTCGGGATTTCTTTCATTTGAACCGGTGGACTGAGTTTACTGGCGGACCTCATCAAGAACTTGGTGGGGTTAGTATTCAAAAGAGAAGAGACCTAGTCTTTCCTCACGCTGCTCTCCATACTCACCCCAAGGATTGGAACAAATCTTGGTTCAATTGCCAAGATACTTCGCCTGAAGGGGAGAACCCTTTGCCGGGTTATCGCGAACATCGCCTTCCTGAAGATCATCCGCTGCCACAACGTCTTAGCTCCTCAGACCGGCCCCGGTTTGCCTCTCAGCTTGCAAAACTCAAAGCTTTTATGGCAAACGGATTGACTGGAGTTGACTTCGTTCGTTGTTGGCTCGCTTGGAGCATCCTTCCTCTGAGCCGGTGCTCCCGTCTGATGTGTCAATATACCGGTAAACCGGACGATCCTCAACGCCATACTGACATCATACTTCCTGAGAAGGAAGTTATTGCATCTGCTAAGAAGATGCTCAACATCTCCTTGGAAGAATGTAGCCAAACCGGATTGGCTCCATACTATAAAAAGAACAAACTGCCTGCGGTAAGCCTTAATCTCTTCTGTTTGTTTCTAATCCGTTCATTTGAATTATCTTCCATTTATCTCTCATCTTTTACACAGGCCGATGATCCCTTCTGGAAAAGAAAACCTCAGGACAAGTCAGGCAAACAGCCGCGCCGAAAAACCTGTGCTGTTAAGAAGAAAAAGGCGGCCGCTGGCTCCAGTTCACATGCTGAAGAAGATGATCCAGACTCTGAGGTATGAGTTAATCCGGATATGATTTGTTCATTTTTATCCAGACTTGTGTTAACGGTGTCTTTTCACAGGATTTGGCTGAAGGGGATAAAGCGGCAGAAATTGAGGTAATCGCTCTTTCTTCAAATTCAGAACCACCTCCGCCAAAAATTCGTCGGATAGTCCGGAAATATCAGTTTTCTCATCCTTACGCTCAATTGGACCCAAATTTTTTTTTGAAGAAACAGCAACACGAAGCCCGTCGGACTACACGCCATAGCGGCCACGTAGTCGAGTCTTCCGGAATATCCCTTACTCCGGCTCGAAGGCGCCGCTCTGAGGTTTTACTTTCTCCAACTCTTCTTCATCCCAAGGCCGGACTTATACGCAAACCACTTAAACCATCTGATCCTAATTATCAGGAGACGCCTTTATCGTCTTCTGGCGAATCAACCGCCACTCAGGTCCCAACTCTGAAGACTGTCCCTGGGTAAGTCCTTTATCCCATCCGGTTTATCTTTGTATTTACTTTTATGATTCTGATTTCTCTTTCAATTCCCTTCAGCAAACCTAAGCCTAGCAAAAGGGCCAAGCCAACAAAACGGCTGCTGAGACTGCCAACGATGATCCGGCGGCTGATCCGGATACAGTCATCCCTCCGGAAAATGAGCCTACAATTCAGCTTGAAGATCCCACTCCCATGGATCATACTTATACCACTGCTCTTGAGGATCCCAACGCTGAAAATATCCATGAACCGGCGAGTCCTGCCCGGGCCAACCTTCCTCGGACTAGCCCGGCTCCCGCTAGTCCGGTTCATACTGCCACTCCACAACCAGCCGCTGCTTCTTCTCCAGAAATTCAGATAACTGGTACAGGCTATACTGCTCCTGTTGAGCCCGTTGTTTTAGCTAAGCATACTGCTAAAGCAGAGAAACTCTAGCAAGAGAAGGGTAAATGGAGTACAGACTTGTCTAGTTTCGCCGAGCTGAGTGCCCAGGAGCTTTATTCCGGGTATTTGAACCGGCTTCATACTAGTCGGGAATATGAAGCAGGCTTAGTCAACATGATGAAGGATAAATACGAGGTATCTCACTTGTCTTTTGCTTTTGCCTTTGTTGTATTTCTGTCTATACCATGGTAGCCCCCAAGTTCCGGTTTAGCTGTGTTTAGAAGGCGAACCAGTACTTCCAATTGTGAGCAAATGATCTTTACATTATCCCCCAAGTGCCAGGGGCATAATTCGGTTTATGCGTTTGGGAGTTGTCTAAATCTTGCTTTCATTGCTTCAACTGCCCATTAGCCCCCAGGTGTCAAGTAGATAACTTGTTTATGTGCTTGAAACTTTATCTTTAGCTGTCACCTCTTAATACTTCAACTTCCCATTAGCCCCCAACTATCCAGTGGATAACTTGGTTATGTGCTTGATACTTGTGTGAATCATCAATTCTTTCCCTTGACTTTCTTGCAGGCTGACTTGACCCGGAGAGCTAAAGAAATAACTGAGCTCCCGAACAGACTTGCTGAGACTGAAACTTCTGCTGCTAAGGCCAAAAAAGACCTGGATCTGAGTTTAACCACTGCAGAACAATTGAAGAAATATTTTGAATCAGAGCAGGCAACCTGGGAGGTGTAGAAGAATGCTCTTGAAAAAAGAGCAAAAGCTGCGGAGGAAGCACTTAACCTGGTGACACAAGAGCTGGCCGGTTTAAAGCAACAAATAGAGCTTATGACTTCTGCCGTCTTTGGTAAACACTTAACCTACACATGCTTTCGTTTCTGCAACCTTTGATCCATTCCGGTTTAATTGTGATACCTATATGCAGGACGGCGCGTCACCCATCTTGGGGATGATCTCCGAAAGAAACTCAAGGCTTCCTAGACTCTGGTTGAGCAGCTGTACTCCGGCGCTCAGAGGATTATAAGTCTTTTGTCGTTCAATAAACCGGCTCCCACTACTATCCAAGGCACTCTGGAGAAGCTGTCAATCTTGCCTGTACACCTGGAAGAAGTGAAGAAGTCTGCCGCCCGAGCCGGTTCTCTCGTTGCGCTGACCAGGGCCAAAGCGTGGGTTCCGGACTTTGATCCGGAAGAAGCCTTAAACGGGTATCCCAGCACTAAAGAAGACGGATCGGCCTTCACTGGCAAAGACCTTCACGCTTTGACTAAAGAGATGCGTCCTCTCGCTAGCAAGCTTGCTGCCGAATCAGACTTGACCAGGTATCATCCGGGGTACAATTTACAGAATGAGTGGGTGGATCGACCGGTTTATGATACCGTAAATCTAATCCCACCAGTGCGCCCCCACACTTTCGCCCCAGATGTTGATCCGTCTGATCTTATTACGGAAGAGATGTACTTCCGTGCTTTAACAAAAATCAATTGGTGCGTCCCTGACTTTCAGCCGCTTCAAGAAGACGAAGAAGCTACGGAACAGGTCGATCCTCAACCGTCCCAGCAGGAGGAAGCATAGGCCAAACAGTTTATCTTTGTAGCTTTGGTTTTACTTTGCCGGAAAACTTTAATCCGTTCGGGCCTGCTGTGCCTTTGTAATAGGATAGCTTTGAACTATTTTCCATCTTGATCCGGATGTCCCAACTTTGCTTTGGTATCTGCCAATTTGAATCCTTTGTCTGATATGTTTTAACTTGCATACTATCTGTTTCTGCATAGAGAACACTGTGATTAAGCATGATTGATGTTCTTAATCCGGCGGACATTGTTGTTTCTGAAGAAGCTCTTAGCTTCGTTGAGCGTACCCAATTATTCTGGGTTTACAAGAACCTCCGGTTTTAAATAATGCTGGAGCTCTGTGCCCAGATTTTGAAGATATGTGGTCAACTTTGAAGTTGTCTCACTCCGGATCAAAGAACCATAGAAACACATGAGAAACAAACACAAAAAACACAAATTTGCAAATTAAACCATGTAATCAAGGCTTTTTGCGAGCTGCCAGGCTCCAAATTGATACTTCTGATTCGAATACGATTAGTAAAAACCGGACCAAAGGGGTTAAGCTAAGATTCGAATACGATCTTGTGGCTCCCAGTGGTTTTTAAAATTTTGAGACAATCACTGGATTCGGATATGATCCAGAGGGCCTATGGTTCGAATACGACCATGTAAACCGGACTACAAGGGGTTGAGCTAGGATTCGAATACGATCGTGTAGCCCCCTTGTGACCGTGGAGATTTTGAGCCAATCACTGGATTCAGATACGATCCAGAGGGCCTATGGTTCGAATACGACCATGTAAACCGGACCACAAGGGGTTGAGCTAGGATCCGAATACGAC
>LR738710.1:196192995-196214042 GCA_902687465.1 Secale cereale | reverse complement strand
GACCATGTAAACCGGACCACAAGGGGTTGAGCTAGGATTCGGATACGACCGTGTAGCCCCCTTGTGACCGTGGAGATTTTGAGCCAATCACTGGATTCGGATACGATCCAGAGGGCCTATGCTTCGAATACGACCATGTAAACCAGACCACAAGGGGTTGAGCTAGGATTCGAATACGACCGTGTAGCCCCCTTGTGTCCGTGAAGATTTGTCTATGTTCTCTTTGGTTCGAATACGACCTATGTTTGAACAGGAAGCCTGTAGTAACTTGAGAAGCAGAGTACCCATATGGGAGTTGCGCTTTGGTCCCTTATAGAATTGTCCTGCGTAGCTAGATATGCTGATTAGAGCATCTTATTTCCTTAATGAAAATGATATATAACAAAAGAAATAATACTGTAGATGGGTATCTCCATAAGATATTTATATTGAAAAAGGGGCTGATCCCCCGGTTTATCAAGGGTGTCGGTTTATTCATTAATAATAATATATACATAGGATACAGCAGAGCTCATGGCTCAAGTATAGTAGGGCCGCAGGAGAGCGATGTTCCACGGCCTCTTTGACTCTTCTTCTGATGTCCGTGACTCCTTGTGTTCTCGAACATCTACCAGGTAATATGAACCGTTGTGTAGATTCTTGCTGACCACAAAGGGCCCTTCCCAAGGCGGGGATAGCTTGTGCATATCTTTTTGGTCTTGGATGAGCCGGAGCACCAAATCTACCTCCTGGAATGTCCTGGTTTTAACCTGGCGGCTGTGATATCTGCGTAAGTCCTGCTGATAAATCGTGGATCTTGCTGCTGCTATGTCACGCTCTTCATCTAGCTGGTCCAAACTGTCATGTCTTGCCTGCTCATTGGCCACTTCAACATAAGCCGTTACCCGTGGTGAATCATGACGGATATCACTTGGAAGGACTGCCTCAGCACCGTACACCATCAAGAAAGGTGTATAACCCGTGGACCGGTTTGGCGTAGTATTGATGCTCCAGAGGACAGAAGGTAACTCTTCAACCCAACACCCTGGTGTTCGTTGCAAAGGAGTCATAAGCCGGGGCTTGATACCTCGCAAAATTTCTTGATTGGCCCTTTCAGCTTGACCATTGGATTGAGGGTGCGCCACAGAAGATACATCTAGACGAATATGCTCCCTTTGACAAAATTCTTCCATCTCTCCTTTAGATAAATTGGTGCCGTTGTCTGTGATGATGCTGTGTGGAAAGCAAAACCGGAAAATTACCTTTTTGATGAATTTAACCGCTGTTGCCGCATCACACTTGCTCACAGGCTCTGCCTCAATCCACTTTGTAAACTTGTCCACAGCAACCAGCAGATGAGTTTTTTGATCTTGGGATCTTTAAAGGGTCCAACCATATCAAGCCCCCAAGTCGCAAACGGCCAAGTAATTGGTATCATCCGCAGCTCGTGTGCCGGAACAAGAGTACGTCGTGAAAATTTCTGGCACGCATCACACTTCCGGACTAGATCCTCCGCATCAGCATGGGCCGTCAGCCAATAAAACCCATGTCGAAAAGCTTTAGCCACCAAGGATTTTGAACCGGCATGGTGTCCACAATCCTCTTTCATGTATCTCTCAAAGAATGTCACAGCCTTCCTCGGATGAGACGCACCGTTGAAATGCTCCGGAAACACTGCGATGATGAAGTTCCCCATTTGCAATTGTCATGGATTTAGACCGCCGGATTATCTGTCTCGCTTCAATCTCGTCGTCCGGCAACTCGCCACGGCTCAGGTACACCAAGTAGGGGAGCGTCCAATCCGGAATAACATGAAGTGCTGCAACTAGTTGTGCCTCCGGATCAGGAACGGCCAGATCTTCCTCCGATGGTACCTGAACTGATGGACTGTGCAGCTCATCCAAAAAAGTATTTTGTGGCACCGGTTTACGTTGAGAACCCAGCCGGCTCAGAGCGTCAGCCGCTTCATTCCTTCGCCGGTCTATGTGATCCACCTGATATCCTTTGAAATATCGTGCAACTGCTTCAACTTCTCGCCTGTAAGCTGCCATGAGAGGGTCTCTGGAGTCCCACTTGCTGGATACTTGTTGTGCCACTAAATCTGAATCACCAAAACACTTGACCCGGCTCAAGTTCATCTCCTTAGCCATCCGCAGGCCATGAAGCAATGCCTCATATTCTGCTGCATTGTTAGTACAAGGAAACATTAGGCGGAGGACATAACAAAACTTGTCACCTCGCGGGGAAGTTAATACAACTCCAGCCCCCGAGCCTTCTAATTGTCTTGAACCGTCAAAGTGAATAGTCCAATATGTGATATCCGGCTTCTCCTCTGGTGCTTGCAGTTCTGTCCAATCATTGATGAAATCTACCAGTGCTTGGGACTTGATGGCGGTGCGTGGCACATACTTTAACTTGTGTGGGCTAAGCTCAATGGCCCACTTCGCCACTCTGCCAGTGGCTTCCCTGTTCTGGATTATATCCCCCAACGGCGCTGAGCTGACAACTGTTATCGGGTGGGCTTGGAAATAATGCTTTAATTTCCGGTTCGCCATGAACACGCCATATACCAGCTTCTGCCAATGCGGGTACCTTTGTTTGGATTCAATGAGAACTTCACTGACATAATAGACCGGACGTTGAACCGGATGCTCCTTTCCGGCCTCCTTGCGCTCAACCACGATTGCCACGCTAACTGCTCGTGCATTAGCAGCAACGTATAACAGCAGCGGCTCCTTATCGATGGGGGCAGCAAGGATCGGTGGTTCTGCTAGCTGCCGCTTCAAGTCCTCAAACGCAACGTTTGCCTCATCACTCCATATAAACCGATCTGTCTTCTTGAGCATCTAGTACAGCGGGATTGCCTTTTCCCCCAGACGACTGATGAATCGGCTCAATGCTGTGATCCGGCCGGCGATACGCTGAACATCATTGATACAAGCCGGTTTAGTCAGGGACGTGATTGCCTTGATCTTCTCCGAATTGGCTTCTATTCCTCTGTTGGACACCAAGAATCCAAGGAGCTTAGCCCCCGGAACACCGAAAGCACACTTCTCCGGATTGGGCATCATCTTATAGGCCTGAAGGTTATCAAAAGTTTCCTTGAGGTCCTCTATCAGTGTCTCCTCCTTCCGTGACTTTACCACGATATCATCCACGTAGGCATGAACATTTCTCCCTATCTGCCCCTTAAGACAGTTCTGCACACAACGCTGATAAGTTGCTTGGGCACTCTTGAGCCCAAAAGGCATAGATACATAGCAAAAGGCACCAAAAGGAGTTATGAAAGCTGTCTTCTCTTGGTCCTTAACTGCCATCTTGATGTGGTGATACCCTGAATATGCATCCAAAAAACTTAGCCGCTCACATCCTGTCGTAGCTTCAATGATCTGATCAATACGAGGGAGAGCAAAAGGATCAGTTGGACAAGCCTTGTTTAAGTCTGTGTAATCCACACACATCCTCCACTTTCCATTTTTCTTTAACACCAGCACCGGATTATCCAAGCACTCCGGGTGAAAAACTTCAACTATGAACCCTGCGGCTAAAAGCCTGGCCACTTCTTCGCCTATTGCCTTGCGCCTTTCTTCGTTGAAGCGGCGCAGATACTGCTTGACCGGTTTAAACTTCGGATCAATGTTAAGACTGTGCTCAGCGAGTTCCCACGGTATACTTGGCATGTCAGAAGGCTTCCATGCAAAGATATCCCGGTTCTCACGGATGAACTCGATGAGCGCGCTTTCCTATTTAGGAACAAGGTTAGCACTGATAGTGAACTGCTTGGACAAGTCGCCTGGCACAAAGTCAACTTGCTTGGTTTCCTCTGCAGATTTGAACTTCAACGCCGGATCATGCTCTGTAGTTGGCTTTTTCAATGGGGACATATCTGCCGGATCAACATTGTCTTTGTAAAACTTCAACTCCTCCATAGCACATACTGCCTCCGCATAAGCAGCATCTCCTTCTTCACACTCTAATGCAATTTTGCGACTTCCATGAACCGTGATGGTTCCTTTGTGACCCGGCATCTTGAGCTGCAGATAAACATAGAACGGCCTAGCCATAAACTTGGCGTAAACCGGCCGTCCAAACAGGGCATGATATGGGCTCCGGATCTTTACCACCTCAAAGGTTATCATCTCTGACCTGGAATTATATTCATCTCCAAAGGTAACTTCTAGTTCAATTTTCCCAACTGGGTAAGCTAATTTACCTGGCACGACTCCATGAAACACCGTGTTCGACTGCCTTAGCTTCTTATCTGACAGCCCCATGCGACGGAAGGTCTCATAATACAAAATATTGATGCTACTGCCGCCGTCCATGAGAACCTTGGTGAATTTGTAGCCACCCACTTGTGGTGCCACCACCAAGGCCAATTGGCCCGGATTATCAACTCGCGGCGGGTGATCCTCTCTGCTCCACACAATAGGTTGCTCCGACCAGCGCAGGAATTGTGGTGTTGCCGGTTCAACCGCGTGGACCGCCCGCTTTAAGATTTTTTGATCCCTTTTGCACAAACTCATAGTGAACACATGATATTGTCCACTACTCAGCTCCTTCGGATTACTCTGATATCCGGATTGCTGCTGCTGCTGATGCTGCTGATTACCTTGATTGCCACTATTGCTCTGGCCTTGCTGTTGGTTGTTTTGGCTATTGTAACCGCCCTGACCATACTGATGATTACCTTGGTTATTATAACCACCCTGACCATACTGATGGTTACCTTGATTGTGACTGTTGTTGCTGTCATGATATCCTGATCTGGAACCATTACCGTGGTGACCCGGACCATGAAACCCGGGCCTGAGCCACCGCCCGGCGGTCCGTTGTTAGACTTGGCCCGGTTCACGGCCTCCATCAGTATCCGACATTCTCCCCAGGTATGCTTAGCCGGATTTCGCTGCGTTCCGTGTTTCGGGCAAGGCTCGTTCAATTGTTGCTCCCAATTCATGAACCCTCCGCTGTTTTGTGGAGGCGGCTTGTCACTATTGCGCTGAAAACTCCCCTGCACCTCGGTATTGGCCACGAAATCAGAACCAGCCTCTGCCTTTCGCTTACCTAAAAAACTTGTTCCAACCGGATTAGCCTGCGCCGGTTTATCGGATTTATTTGCCTTTCCAGCTTTATCTCCATCCGCTTCTGAGTATTAAATGTTGTCGGAGTCCCCATACTTTACCAAAGCACTCATGAGAGTCCCCATATCATTGCAATCCCGTTTGAGCCGTCCCAGCTTCAACTTTAGAGACTCAAATCGGCAATTGTTCTCCAGTGTTACTATCGCCGTACTGGGGCTAATACCGTTCAAAGAGTGCAGGATTTCTGATACTCGCCGGACCCATGCACTCGTAGGCTCCTGCTCTCCTTGTACACATGCCGCTAGGTCCACCACTGACATCGGTTGCTTGCACGTGTCCTTGAAACTTTTGATAAACTGACGACGTAACTCGCCCCATGATCTGATGGAGTTAGGTGGTAAGCCCTTTAGACAGGTCCGGGCTGTACCCTCAAGCATCATGGTAAAGTACTTCGCGCAAGCCGCTTCATCCACATCCAGCATCTCCATAGCCATCTCGTAACTCTCAATCCAAGCCTCTGGAGCCAAATCTGCTGTGTAGTTGGGCACCTTACGTGGACCCTTGAAATCCTTGGGTAACCTTACGCTTCGTAAGGCCGGAATAAGACACGGCACTCCGAAGGAACTCGTCGTGACTCCCGTCTCCGTTGTGGTTGTGTGAACCGGCGTTGTTTGATAGATCTCCTCACGGGCTGCAGGTCCCGCCCGGTTTGTTGCTTCCTGAGCTTGCGCCTCTGCGCCCGCGGATTATCCTGTCTGTGACGGTGCCGCCTCCGTTCACTACTGGACACCTCCGGTTCATCCCAATGCCTAGTATAACTCCCGCTGTGGCGGGGTGTTGAATGAAGTCTCTCCCTGCTGTAGGAATATGCTTGCTGCTGTGTCAACGCCGTGTTAAGCAGATCCTTGACCCGGCGTGCCTCCATAGCTACAGGGGATGTCCCCTCAATGGGTAAAGCGGCTAGGCGTGAGGCGACAGCTACAATGTTGTCCAGGGGGTTTGAGTAGTGACCCAGAGGAGTAGGGATGTGAGGTGCGGGCATAATCCGACGATCTTGCTCCACAGCGGGCTGTCGAACCGGTTCACCTGTCACCGGGGCCCCCCTCCGGTTTACCTCCGGATTATTGTTGGCTCCCGCCCCTGGCGTTCCAAAGAGATTCATCGCCTCATAAACCGGCGGTAGTCGAGACTGGTACCTTCGATTCCTCACTCCTTGCGTAGAGGCATGTTCCATCCTCAGCTGGAAGGCCTGAGCATCCAGCTCTGACTGCCTTGTCGCTATCATAGCCTTCTCTGCATTCAGATCCTCTCTTACTTGCTCGATCCGGCCCTTCAGCTGAAGGAGGTCTGCGTCATGTTGCGCCTTGTCTGCTGGAGCCACCACTGCTACTGCCCGGGCTGTGAACTCCTCGACCAAGGCGGATAGAGCGTCAGAGGGCGAGAGGCCCTGATCGCTCCCCCCTGCACCAGCTTCTGCTGTGATCGCCCCGTTCACCATGGACTGCGGCGTAGGTTGTGAACCGGCCATAAAGACAGCCACCCGGTTTGGCGGATCAAAGGGGTCCGGAATACTGTCTCCGTCGGACACACCCTCAGATCGGCCGTCCCGCAACTGATACAAGGATTCAGTCTCTCCAGATGAGGATTCATCGTCGGAATAGACCACTGTCTCACCACCAGAATCCGATCCGTCCTCGGCTTGGACTCCGTGAATCGCCCCGACGAAGACGCGCTTCATGGCAGGCTGAATCCGGGCCGATCTCGCACGCTGAGCCGGCTCGATGATGTTGGGGAAGATGTCCGGCTCAGGTCCCGGTTCGCCGATCTTGCCGATGAAGACGTGGATGCCGCCGAAGGGAACCCGGTACCCGTATTCGATTGAATCGGCCTTCGGGCCCCAGCCAGCGTCGTCGATGTAGATCCGACCGCGGCGGCTCTTGGTCATCCGGTCGACCGTGTAGCCCTTGAGTCCTTCGAAGCTGCCCTTCAAGAACTCGAAACCATCGTGTGGAGGCCCCACGGTGGGCGCCAACTGTCGTGGAATTAGCACGGCAGATGTCCGGTTTAACGGACTTAGTGATGGAACCATCGCACGGGTTAGCTTGAAGGGGTTAAAAGCACACAAAGGACACAGAGGGTTTATACTAGTTCGGCCCCTTCGATGAAGGTAAAAGCCTACGTCTAGTTTGGTTTGGTATTGATTGGGCGTCGATGAACAGGGAGCGGATTGCTTGCCTGTGTCTCGACGGGTTATTGCTTGTCTTTGACCCGTCGCCGGGCCGTCCCTTTATATAGGAGGTAATACCCGGTCCGGTTCACAGAGTCCCGAGGCCGGCTCATAGTCGTGTCCGCCTCGGTCTCTGCTTTTCCTTCCTTGTGTATCAAGTTACATGATAAGACGGTTCACAAACCGTAACTCTACACATGGGCCCTAAACCTTCATGGCTGTAATCTCTACTGGACTTTACAATTATACAACTATATTATCATAATCCGGTTTACTCTAGCCGGTTTACACCCGCTAGTAATATTCCTGACAGGAATGATAGACCTCCTCGATAACGTAAGGTCCTTCCCATTTAGAGAGAAGTTTTCCTACAAAAATCATAAACGGGAGTTGTAAAGCAAGACATAATCACCTATGTTAAACTCACGCTTTTGTATCCTTTTGTCATGCCATCTTTTAACTTTTTGTTTAAATAGCTTGGCATTCTCATAGGCATGGGTTCTCCATTCATCAAGAGAGCTAATGTCAAATAACCTCTTCTCACCGGCAAGTTTGAAATTATAATTGAGCTCTTTAATAGCCCAATAAGCCTTATGTTCTAGCTCAAGAGGTAAGTGACATGCTTTTCCATAAACCATCTTATATGGAGACATGCCCATAGGATTTTTGTATGCAGTTCTATAGGCCCATAATGCATCATCAAGTTTCTTGGACCAATTCTTTCTAGACCTATTAACTGTCTTCTGCAAAATTAATTCCAGCTCCCTATTACTTAATTCTACTTGACCACTAGTCTGTGGGTGATAAGGGGATGCAATCCTATGGTTAACATCATACTTTGCAAGCATTTTACGGAAAACACCATGAATAAAGTGTGAACCACCATTAGTCATTAAGTATCTAGGGACTCCAAACCTCGGAAAAATAACTTCCTTAAGCATCTTAATAGAGGTGTTGTGATCAGCACTACTAGTTGGAATAGCTTCTACCCACTTAGTAACGTAATCAACAGCAACTAAAATATGTGCATACCCATTGGAGGAAGGAAACGGTCCCATATAATCAAAGCCCCAAACATCAAATGGTTCAATAACAAGTGAATAATTCATAGGCATTTCTTGGCGTCTACTAATATTACCAATTCTTTGACATTCATCGCAAGATAAGACAAACTTACGGGCATCCGCGAAGAGAGTAGGCCAATAAAAACCAGATTGCAATACCTTATGTGCAGTTCTATCTCCAGCATGGTGTCCTCCATAAGCTTCGGAGTGGCACTTGTGTAGGATATGTTCCTGTTCATGCTCAGGTACACAAAGTCTAATAATACCATCTACTCCTTCTTTATAAAGATGTGGGTCATCCCAGAAGTAATGTTTCAAATCATAGAAGAACTTTTTCTTTTGCTGGTATGTGAAGCTAGGAGGTATAAACTTGGAAACAATGTAATTAGCATAATCAGCATACCATGGAGCAGTACGAGAAGTATTTATGAAAACTAATTGTTCATCAGGAAAGCTATCATCAATAGGTTGTGGGTCATCAAGTATATTCTCTAGCCTACACAAGTTATCTGCAACGGGGTTCTCAGCTCCCTTTCTATCAATAATATGCAAGTAAAATTCTTGCAGCAAGAGAACCCATCTAATAAGTCTAGGTTTAGCATCTTTCTTCTCCATAAGGTATTTGACGGCAGCATGATCAGTGTGAATAGTTACTTTAGAATCAACAATATAGGGTCTAAACTTATCACATGCAAATACAACTGCTAAAAATTCTTTCTCAGTAGTAGCATAATTTCTCTGGGCATCGTCTAGGGTTTTACAAGCATATTGGATAACATTCAATTTCTTATCAACTCTTTGCCCTAAAACAGCACCTACAGCATAATCACTAGCATCGTACATAATCTCAAAGGGTAAATTCCAGTCAGGAGGCTGGACAATAGGTGTAGAGATCAATGCTTTCTTAAGTATTTCAAATGCTTCTAAACAATCATCATCAAAGACATAAGGAATATCTTTTTGTAAGAGATTAGTCAGAGGCATGGAGATTTTGGAGAAGTCCTTAATGAACCTCCTATAAAACCAGGCATGACCAAGGAAACTTCGTATACCTTTGATGTCCTTGGGGCACTACATCTTTTCAATAGCATCAACTTTAGCTTTGTCAACCTCAATACCTCTTTCAGAATTTTTATGTCCCAAGACAATGCCTTCATTAACCATAAAGTGGCACTTCTCCCAATTCAAGACAAGATTAGTGTCTTGACATCTCTGCAAAACTCGATCAAGGTAGCTCAAGCAATCATCAAAAGAAGTTCCGTAAACGGAGAAATCATCCATGAAAACCTCAACAATCTTTTCACAAAAATCAGAGAATATGTGCATCTTTGAAAGGTAGCAGGTGCATTACATAAACCAAAAGGCATACGTCTATAAGCAAAGGTACCGAAAGGACAAGTAAAAGTGGTCTTTTCTTGATCGCCTTTTGACACGGGTATTTGAGAGAAACCAAAATAACCATCTAGAAAGCAAAAATGAGTATGTTTGGATAACCTTTCTAGCATTTGATCAATAAAAGTCAAGGGGTAACTGTCGTGGAATTGTCACGGCAGATGTCCTAGTGTGAGGACTTAGTCGTGAGGCCAACGCATCTATGTGGTAGCTTGAAGGGGTTGAGCGGAATCGAGAGACACAACACGCAAGACAAAGATTTAGACAGCTTCAGGCCCCGGGAAACATCATCCGGTAACAACCCTACATGCTGTTTGAGGCTAGATCTCATTATGTCCCTCATGGAGTCATTGATAAACCGGCTCTCCTTTAGTTGTGCCTAGCCCTAAAGAATATGGCGCCTCTAACTTGTGAGAACTTGTCCCTCTTTGGGGAGCCCTGCCACTCCTTATATATGTTGAAGGGGCGGGTTACATGACTAGTCCTAGTAGGATTAGGATTACTCTATTACAAGGAGTCCTAGTCTTGCTTCCTTTGTAGGGGAATATTCCTTGTGCTTTCTTCATAAAACGGCCCACCGTAACATGAACCGGTCCTTCCATAAACCGCCTTCTGGGCCACCGGGTCTTGTCGTTCCTCTGGCCCGCTCGCCGAGTCACCCTTGAGTCGCCAAGTCTGGCCGGGTTATACTTCCGGCCGGTTTACGCCGCGGGGTATATCCCCGACATTAGCCCCCAGTTTAATTTGGATTTATCCATGTTAAACTGATCTGCAACATAAACACAAGAACAAATTTGGCGGCTTGTGCTCCGGGTTAAATATCCTTTATAAACCGGCACCTGACCATCCTTAAGTCCTTGTCCTTTCCTTCTTCAAGAAAATCTGGGTCAACAGACCAGCTTCATAATCAACTTGCTTGCATAAGAAATATTGTAAATCCAGAATCCATTTGAATCGGCCTTCAACGATCTGACTTGACAAAAATATTGGTCTTTGAAATATTCAACTAATATCCAGCCGGCTTGAGGATGTCGGTTTATGGTTACCACCATTGCCAGGTTATAAAAACTGATAATTCCGGGTCATGACTATTTGTAGATGCCGGGTTATGATTGTTGCCAATGTCGGGTCACACAATTAATCTTCCTGATTTGCACAAAACTGAGAATTTGAAGATGTTGCTCCTTTATATGCATATTACCTGTAGCCCCCAAGTCTTAAGAGGAGAACATAGTTTTAGCTTAAGACTTGTTTCAATATAAATGTTGCAACCTTGAAGAAATCTAGATTGTTCATCCCAGTCACTAGTAAAAACTGAATACTCCATATTATGTAGCCCCCAAGTACCGAATTGTTATGCTTGCAGCAACCTGGGACTTGTAATTTCCTGATGCTTCAAAAACTTCAACCAGTGTAGCCCCTAAGGGTCGGGTTAGTAAGATAATACTGAGTTGGGACTTTATTAAAAACAACATCATATGATGTAGCCCACGTCCACAAGGTTAAGAGCTTTGTGCTTTACCAACTGAGCAGTGGACCCTTCAATATAATGGATTAATACTTGTGTACCTTTTGTTTGTTGACACGAGCAATTGGTAGCCCCCAAGTGTCATGGTGCATGCTGGCAGTGACATGAGACTTGCATATTTGATATAATCACAATTTGAATAATGTAGCCCCCAAGTGCCGGGTCGTAAGCCTGCAGCAACTCGGGACTATTCCTTTGTAGAATAAATCATACCCATTGATGAAATAATATCCATTGCGCTAAAGCGACTTTGAAAACCTGAATCATAATATTGGTATTTGATAACCATAATAAAAATCCAGCCATGTTGGCTATTTAAAGATTTGAATAATATAACCCGGTTTGCGAACCGGTTCCAGTGATATTTGATCACAACCAGGTCGGGTTAATAAACACCGGTCATTATGTTATCTCATATTGGCGACTTATAGTCGAAAGCCAGGCCGGGTTAATAAACACCGGTTATTATCTGTAAATAGCTCTGGCGATTTGTAATCAAACCAGACCAGGTTCTGTGAACGCTGGTTCATTGTGGTGGCAAATTATAGTCATCCACTCACTGAATCAATGGACTTGGATAAACACCAATGACCTCAAAGAATTTTTTTTAGCAAAATCAAAAGAGACATTGTCAAATAAGACCGTGTAGTCGAGGCTTTTTATGAGCTGCCAGGCTCCAAATTCGAGGCTGTTTATGAGCTGCCAGGCTACTGAATTAACCATTTCACAAAGCCTGTTAAGATGGACCTCAGTCCTTAACCAATTGTCAATTTAACGTTACCAAGTTCAGGGTTGTAAAAGATTGACTTGTGTATACGCCCGACAGGTCATACCAGGTTTACCTGGGCGAAGTGACTTACTTAATGCAGGCATGCTAATCCGGGGTTTTAGGTGTATACACTAGGCTTCCAAGCCATGGCTTGATAGCCTACTACAAGGGTTGTCAACTCGTTGATGCTATGCATCAGGAGCCCCCAGGTAGCATTTGAGCTATGCTCGTCGGGGCCTATGTTTGAGTTGTGCTATGCATCAAACTCTCTTTTGCCCCTCATCATCATGTGGGCTTTAATAGCCAGATTACTGAAACAACCAGAGCTATGCTCTTATGATGGTCTTGGTGTAACTGCCGGTTTAAGAGGCCATAGGAACTCCTTTGCACACAGAAGCCCCCATGTGATATATTTCTGAGTTGTGCTTGTCGGGTGCCTATGTTTGAGTTGTGATGTTGAAAGTGCAACTAATCCCCGGGTGGTTTTGGTAATTAATAACAACATATATATCATTGAACTAATATTTACTTGAGAATCATTTCAGAAAAGTTCGATGATATGGGTATGGAAATGTCTGAAGAAGTGGACCCCTCAAAATGCTAAGACAAGCATTGGCAAAAGCTCAAGACTCTATTTTTTGGTTTAGTGATCAAAGATCACATTGAGTCCATAGGAAAAGCCAATACTATTAAAAGGGGATGAGGTTGTGTTAATGATCTGGTTGCTCAAGTGCTTGGTGATCTAGCTCCCTCAACTATCAGCACTCTTCACTACTTAACACACTCATAAGTAATCTCGGACAAACCGATTCTGCAAACTCAGTCCCACCGAGATGAACCACCTCAGTTATTCTCCCAAACCCTAATTTCTCGGTCCATCCGATTTTGAGTTTCGGTCTCACCGAAAATGGACTGCCAACCTTCTGTAACCAATTGACATCACTTCGGAATATCCGAGTTGTTACTTTCGGTCTCACCGAGATGGCAAGCTCCAACCTTTGACTCACTTCGGACACACCGAGATGGTATTTTCGGTCCCACCGAAAATCCCAACGTTCACTATATTTGAACTTTCGGTCTGACCGAGTTTTAACTTCGGTCTCATCGAGATTGGTCAAATGTGTGTGTAACGGTTGGATTTTGTGTGGAGGCTATATATACCCCTCCACCCCCTCTTCATTCGTGAGGAGAGCCATCAGAAAGTCTACCACTCCTACCATACACTTTCTGAGAAGTGAACCACCTACCCTTGTGTTGAGATCAAGTCATTCCATTCCTACCATATGAAACTTGATTTCTAGCCTTCCCAAGTTGCTTTCCACTCAAACCTTTCTTCCACCACAGCCATATCAGTGAGGAGAGTTGAGTGTTGGGGAGATTATCATTTGAAGCACAAGAGCAAGGAGTTCATCATCATCAACACCGTCTATTACCTTTTGGAGGGTGGTGCCTCCTAGATTGGTTAGGTGTCGCTTGGGAGCCTCCGTCTTCGAGATGTGGAGTTGAACCAAGAAGTTTGTAAGGGCAAGGAGATCGCCTACTTCGTGAAGATCTACCCCGAGTAAGGCTAGTCCTCCGTGGGCGTAGGCCATGATGGAATAGACAAGGTTGCTTCTTCGTGGACCCTTCGTGGGTGGAGCCCTCCGTGGACTCGCGCAGCCGTTACCCTCCGTGGGTTGAAGTCTCCATCAACGTGGATGTACGATAGCACCACCTATCAGAACCACGACAAAAATCTTCGTGTCACCAAACTGCGTTTGATCTTCTCCACCTCTCTTTTACATGTTCAATTTACTTTCCGCTGCTTATACTCTAAAATTGCATGTGTAGGGTGATACTTGAATTGATCTTAATTGTGAAACTGCCAAAAACATTGCATGATCTAAAGGCAGATTATTTATATTGTCAAGTAGTCTAATCACCCCCCCCCTCTAGACCTACTTTCGATCCTACAAGTGGTATCAGAGCTTTGGTGTCCATTGTTTTGGTTTCCATTGCATTGGACTCCATAAGCTTGGTTTCACAACCTAGGAGAGTATGGCGTCTAGTGAGGGTAATTATCGTAGAGGTCCTTACTTTGATGGTACAAATTTTGCTAGTTGGAAGCATAAAATGAAAATGCATATTCTTGGTCATAACCCAGCCGCATGGGGCATTATTTGTGTTGGTATGCAAGGTGAATTCTTCGAGGAAGGAAAAGTTCCGGATCGCGAAGCTACACCGGAAGAGTTGCGGATGTTGCAAAACAATGCTCAAGCTTGTGACATTCTCTTCAATGCTTTGTGTCCCGAAGAGTTCAACAAAATCAGCCGTCTTGAGAATGCTAAAGAGATTTGGGATACTTTGGTTGAAATGCACGAAGGTACTGAATCTGTGAAGGAATCAAAGCTAGATATTCTTCAAGGTCAACTTGACAAGTTCAAGATGAAGGATGGTGAAGGAGTCGCTGAAATGTACTCTAGGCTCGCTCTCATCACAACTGAGATTGCCGGCTTAGGAAGCGAAGAAATGACCGACCGATTCATCATTAAGAAGATTCTCAGAGCTTTGGATGGAAAGTATGACACCGTGTGCACTTTGATCCAAATGATGCCAAACTACAAGACTCTCAAGCCAACTGAAGTCATTGGAAGAATTGTTGCTCATGAGATGACACTTAAGGATAAGGAAGAGCTTCACAACAAGTCAAGTGGTGCTTACAAAGCTACAAGTGATGCTCCTACTACCTCAAGTGACAAGCTAATTTCCAATGAAGAGATAAGCCTAATGGTCAGGAACTTCAACAAGTTCTACAAGAATAGAGGCAAAGAAAGAAGCTCAAAGTCTAGATCATATGATGAAAAGAGATCTTTTACTCGTGATCGAAACTGCTACAATTGTGGAAGACCCGGACACCTCTCAAATGAGTGTACGGCTCCCCACAAGAGAAGAGAAGAATCTCCAAGAAGAAGAGCAAGAGATGAGTCACCTCGGAGAGAGAGAAGGAGCAGAGATGATCGTTATGAACGAAGACCCTCTCGGAGAAGCAAGGATTCGGAGAGGAAAGACAAGTCATCAAGGAGCTACACAAGAAGAAGACATCAAGCTCATGTTGGTGAATGGGTCTCCGGTTCCGACTCTGACAATCAATCCGATGGAAGCTATCACTCCGACTCCGACTATAGTCAAGATAAAGGTGTTGCCGGACTTGCACTCGTATCCTCCAACTCCAACTCCTACGACTTATTTGATTCACCAAATGAGGGAATTGGAAGATGCTTCATGGCTAAAGGCCCCAAGGTAACACACCCTGAATTCATTGACTTTGATAGTGATGAGGATGACTTGCTTGGTGAAGATGAGCTCTTGCATGATAAATCTAGTGAGCTTAGTAATGATGAAAATGCTAGTAGTCTTTATAGTCGAGAAGAGTCGAATGACAATGCTATGAAGGAGATTGAGCGTCTAACTAAAGAACTAAACACTCTTAAGTTAGCTCATGAAACAACTCAAGAAGATCATAGAGAGCTCCTAAGATCTCATGAGAAGCTACGCTTCGAGAAGCTCACTCTAGAGCAAGAACATGAGTTTCTAAAAGCGATCAATGACGATCTTCGAAAGAAGAGTTCTTCATATCTTGCCAAACGACTTCTCTTGTCTAATTTCTTGCCACCTATTAAGACTAAGCATGACAAGCATAAGAAAAATTCTTCCTCTAGTAGTAACAATAACAATGTTAAATCCAATATTGTTGCTTCTAGTAGTTCTCTTGATTCCACTAACAATGTTTCAAGCCAAGTTACACTTGAGCAAGAAAATAGCTTATTGAAGGAAATCATAGAGAAAGGTGTCTACAAGAGTCTTGCCGGAAGCAAGAACTTCGAGGAGATTGTTCGCAAACAAGGAAGACACCGGAAGAATCAAGGGATTGGTTTTGAGCGAAAGTTCAACGCCGAAGGTGTTGAATGGGAAGAAGGTCAATACCCTACTCCATAGTTTGTTTCACAAAAGGAGAAGTATGATCCTACTTCTTCCAATGTGGAACAAGCTCAAGATGACCTTCCATCACAAGACCACAAGCTAAAGGCCAAGGACAAGCTTCAAGAGGAGATTGATGCATTCATTGAAGCACCTCAAGCCATGGTCAAGTGGGTTCCCAAGGACACATCAAGTTCTACTTCGTCAAGCTCAACTACAACACCAAGGATTCCCATCAAGATGATGTGGATCCCAAAGAAGAAGAACTAGTAGGTTCTTGAGGGTGACTCCGCCAACAAACTTCACTCATATTCATTTTGGCAAGAACTTGTGCAATCTACTTCCACATCATGCACTAGTTCATGGAGTCACAAACCCTCTTGTTGGTAAGTCAAGGGACAAGGTAATCATTGCTTTCATGGACATCATCTTTTGTGTACTTCACTCTATGTCTATGGATATTCTTGTTTGTTCCTTGTGGGACTAACCCATGTAGGTATTGAAAGTGCCCTAATCCAAAGGATTGCTCCCAACTCTTGATGATCTGCATCAACATTGAGCATCCACATCTTCAACATCTACATGAAGTCTTCTACGACAACCCAAGGTTAGTTTGACCCTTTAAAAGGGGTTCTCACATCTAGGGGGAGCTTTGCTCTAAAAATTGAGCTAAAACATCTCCAAATGATGTGAACACATAAATGCTTTATGTAAAAGTGGTAACCCCACTTGTACTTAAACGATGAGTATGACCTATGATCAAATGTTCTCATTTGGCTCCTAAGTCAATATACTCATATATAGATGACCTAGTCATCGACAAATTGTGTGCTAGTAGCTAGAGTGTTGGTTGTGCATGTTTGACACATATTTCAGTTGCTATCTTATTGTGTGAGCATGTTGAATGCATGATTTTATCCATTCAAGGACATCCATTTGTTGTTTTGATTGTTTTGTTTTCTTTTTCTGGCCAAATGGATGGACAAGAATGCCTAAGCACCTTTCCCTAGCTATCTATGCTTTCTTGTCTCAAATTCTATTCATGCTCATATCACAACTTTGAACAAGTCTTTTTCGGACAGTCCGAGTGAGGAGCACTCGGAGCCACCGATTCGTCTAAGGCTGACTTCCAAAACCTTCTAAGTCCATTTTGGTCTGACCGGCTTCTCAATCTCGGTCCAACCGAAACGCTTAGACTGATCTAGGTTTCATCTCGGTGAAACCGAGTTCAAACTCTCGGTCTGACCGATATGCGTAACTGCACAGCAGTTATACATCTCGGTGACACCGAGTTTTTCAACTCGGTCCCACCGACAGCATGGGGTTATATATACCTGAGGGCTGCGCGCGATTTAATTCTTCAAACCGTTCGCCCCCAAGACCCCTGCTGCCGTCGCCCTGGTCTACGGATCGTCGCCGTCGTCGCCCTGGTCTACGGATCGTCGCCGTCGTCGCCTGTGCGCCCTCGCCGCAGGTCTCCGCCGCCATCAACGGTAATCATCTCCACCGTTGCCGCCGTAGAGGGATTCCACCAAGTTAGGGTGTATCCCGACCCCTTTTCGTGCTCCCCATCCGATTCTTGCACGATAGGCTTGCCATGATTCAATCCACGTTTGAGATATTCCCTATACATTAGTTCAGATCCTCTAGTTTCGAGCAAAATTCTTAGGTTTAGGTTTCCACGGAATGCATCTCGGTGAAGCCGATTTTGAAACTCGGAATGACCGATTTGGCCTCTGGCCATTGCACTGCATCATTCGGTTTAACCGAGTTGTGCCAATCGGAATGACCGAAACGTAGTTTCAGTGAAACCCTAAGTTATCGGTAGGACCGAAACCCATTTCGGTCTGACCGAAAGTGGTGTGTAGGTTTCTGTTGAACACTTCGGTTTCACCGAAACTTGAAATCGGCTTGACCGAAATACATTCTGTGAAAACTCAAAACTAAGTTTTGAACTCATTTTTTGCAAAAACCTCTGCAGTTGTGATAACTCTTCTACTCTGCCTATACCTTATCTTTTCACAGGTTTTTCAGCCATGTCAGATGTCAGTGACAGCCAGAACAGGTCTGAATCACCGTTTGCTGAAATTCCAGAGGCAGATACAAGTCCTGCTAGCAGCTCCAGTGATGATGGTGAGAGGAGCACCCCTAGTGGTTTGCCTCCTGCAGCCACCAGAACCAGGAAGAAGAGAACTTCTGATGATGAGGACTCTGACTTTGTTGTTGAGGAAGTTACCTCCAAGCCAAAAAGGAATGTGGTTGCCAAAGAGCACCAAGGGCAGCAGTCAAGGAAAGGCACAAGCAAAGTAAAGCAGTCAGCAGTTGCAAAGAAGCTCAACTTGGAAGAGCCTGCTCCAAGCAAGGTGAAGAAGACTTCCAAAAGGAAGAGGGTAGTTTATGTTGAACCTCAAGTTGATGCTGCAGAAGAAGAAGAAGAAGAAGCACCCCAGCCTCCTCCTCAGAAAGCTAAGTTCATGGGTGATGCTATTCGGGCTCAAGCCTCCTCTAAACCCAAGAAGCCTGCTCAAGCCAAGGCAGCTCCAGCTAAGCCCAAGAGAACAACCAGAAGCATTCCAGCTTCTGAGAAGAACAAAGGTGAGATGCCACCGTCTGAATCAGATGAAGAGCATGTGTTGCTTAAGCTCCGTCCCAAGTTGCCACTCCACAATGATGCTCATCCTCAAGCTGAGGACATGAAGGCAAGGAAGGACAAAGGTCTCAGGCTATGGAGACAGTCTGATCCATATGCTGTAAGGAGAAGGACTGCTGTGGACCCCAGATTCCACACCAGAGAGCAGCAGGATTTCTATGAGACCGTGCTGATGGATAAGAAGCCCATTGTTGCTGACACCAGGTATGTTGACTGGAAGTATATTGACAGTGAAGAGCACCGGGACTTCTTTCCCCATGTGCATGAGAGCTTTACTGCATGTGGAGTTGCTGATTTTGTGGGTCAAGAGCTGACAGCTTGGAATGACGAGATGATCATGCAGTTCTATGCCACAGCCCACTTCTATCCTGATGGCAAGATCACCTGGATGACTGAAGGTCCAAGGTTTTCTTCGACTGTTGAAGAATGGGCAGAACTTCTGAACGCTCCAGTGCAGAGAGAGGACGACATTGATGTCTATGGGATTCCTAAGAAGAGTCATGATTCCATGAAGAACATGTACAAGGAGATCCCGGCTGCTGATTTGGAAGGATGGAAGCTTGGCTCAGTGTACTATCTCCAGGCAGGTCTGACCACCACTAACACTATTTTGAGGCATACTTTGATGCCTAAGTCTGGAGACCACCGCATGATTCGAGGCTATTCTATCAACATGCTGCACATTCTCGATGAGAAGGCACCTTTCAAGGTGATGGACTTGATGGTAGAGACCATTAAGAGGACTGCAGCTGACCAGAAGAGGTCGTGTGGGTTTGCTCCGCAGATTCAGATGCTCATCAATGCCAAGTTTGGCACGGGCAAATTCATGTTGGATAGGAAGCACTTGGCACTGCAGCCAGAGCATGAGGACAACGTAGTTGTGATGGATGAAGAGGATCCTACCTCAGTTGAAGGACAGGCCAAAATCGAAGCTGCGAAGAAGGCTAAAGCTGACAAAGAGGCAGCAGCAGCAGCAACTAAGCCAAAGAGCTTTGGAGAACAAATTCTTGAAGCTACCCAGAGGATTGAACAACGCCTGGCCAGCATTGAGCAATCTCAGGAGAGCCTAGAGAGGATTGTTGAGGACAAGATCCACGCTCTGGACGTGAAACTAACTGAGATTCAGGTGTCTGTCAACAAGCTTGAGGCAGACATGGAGGAGACAAGGCAGGAGAGAGCAGAGCTTATGCAGGATGATCTAGTCCAGGACTCTCATCGCCAGACTGCTCAGGTTCCCAGAGGATCCAGATCTGCAGCTATCCCAGTGACAGACTCCAGGGCTACCACTTCAGCACCAGCTACAGCTCCAGCAGTTGCTCCAGCTTCAGCATCCACTCCTCCAGCGCAGACATCAGCAGAAGTCTTCGCCGATGCAGCTATCTCTACACCGACATCTACCCAGGCGGGAGCCGCCAGCAGAGCCCACAGTGACGCTTAGCTCTATACCTTTTCGAACTTTTTGGTAACTTGTTGCCAAAGGGGGAGAAATTGTTATAGATCATAGGGCTTCGAGAGAGAGAGTGCTCTTTCGTCTTTCGTTCTTTTGCCGGTTTTCTTTGAGATACATTGATTTCTTTTGGTTCCTGAAACTTTAAGTGTGCTTGCTACTACGTTTGATGCTATCTTAATGAGTGCTTAGTCATACTATGCTTTAATGTGTGCTTATTTCTTATCATATGCTATTCCTTATTGTATGGCTATTTACTCTTGTCTTGGTGATTGAGTGCATGTTATTCATTCTTATCATTTTGTGCGCTCCACCAAGATGTATGTGACATGGAAGAGTGACCCATAATCCTAATCGATTGTGCATTTGCATTCAAACGCAAATTTTAAATAATGCACAAATTTAGGGGGAGCTCTTGTTTATCACATACTTCTCAAAGCGACGATATTATTCATTGATTATATTCTTTGTCGAAGCTTTGATCTATATGTTGTCATCAATTAGCAAAAAGGGGGAGATTGAAAGTGCAACTAATCCCCGGGTGGTTTTGGTAATTAATAACAACATATATATCATTGAACTAATATTTACTTGAGAATCATTTCAGAAAAGTTCGATGATATGGGTATGGAAATGTCTGAAGAAGTGGACCCCTCAAAATGCTAAGACAAGCATTGGCAAAAGCTCAAGACTCTATTTTTTGGTTTAGTGATCAAAGATCACATTGAGTCCATAGGAAAAGCCAATACTATTAAAAGGGGATGAGGTTGTGTTAATGATCTGGTTGCTCAAGTGCTTGGTGATCTAGCTCCCTCAACTATCAGCACTCTTCACTACTTAACACACTCATAAGTAATCTCGGACAAACCGATTCTGCAAACTCAGTCCCACCGAGATGAACCACCTCAGTTATTCTCCCAAACCCTAATTTCTCGGTCCATCCGATTTTGAGT
>LR738710.1:196147928-196192910 GCA_902687465.1 Secale cereale | reverse complement strand
CCCCCTCTAGACCTACTTTCGATCCTACAGATGTGCAACAAACTCTCTTTGGTCCCTTTAATTTTTCCTGAGAACTCGAACTTGTGAGAGATAATTCTTCTTGAACCGGATGTTAAACCGGATATTGAGAGCTTAAAAGCTTTGTGGGAGACATCTTTCCCTTGAACTGGATCTTAAACCGAAATCTTCATTTTCAGCCGGAATTTTTCTGACGGCCTTTAAACTCGAACTTGCGAGAGATTAATTCTTTTCAAACCAGAGATTCTTAAACCGGATTTGAGAGCTTCAGAGCTTTCTAGGAAACAGAATTCCCTTGAACCGGATCGTGAACCGGATATTTGAGAGCTTCAGTAAGACTGATGTCCTTTGAGAAATTTGCTGAGTCATGTCATCGTAGCCCCCGAGTCTTAAGACGACTCAAGGAGTTGTCTTGAGAATCTCCAAATTTGACAATAGTATATGGTGTCCATCATTGTTGTTGAGAGTGCGATATGAATCCATAGAAAATTGAGGTGACTGCGGCGGGTTATCAATGATCCCGTATGAGCCGTGTCAGCAACTCGGCCAATGGTTCCTTCCAACTGGCGATTTGAAGTTAACCAAAACTGTAGTGACGACGACTTGTGCACCTGCCCATTGAGCCACCCAGTGCAGACGACGGTTGATAATATATGATAATTTGCCTCCGTTTTGTTGAAAGAAAACCAGGCTACCCAAGCTGTGACTTGCTCATACTCAATAAACAGCTCATGCAGATGAGTGCGGCCCGGTATGTTGATGTAGACAAGGCCGCGAGAGTCATACAGTAAAGACGACCGCAATATTAGAGGCGATGTAGATAAATGAGTCGGCCATGGCGTTGTAAACCGGTGCAGTCTGGTGAACCGGCCGCGGGGGCGGACGGGTGAGTTGGTCTTTAAATTTGCACCAATATGACGGTTTAGGGTCCTGCATTAGATAACTTTGCAGACCAGAGTAATTGCACTTTTAAAGAAAGCAATATATAATATAAAAATATACTGGATGGATTTCACCTGACATGTTAGGCCAGTATTTATCCGCTGTAGAGTTGACGATCAGTTGACCACCATGGTGAAGCGGCACGGTAAACCGTACAAAGGAGCAAGTGAGCTGCATTGTGTTTGATATATTCCGAACCGTGGAGGCGGACGGAAAAAACAACTGCAACATTTAGAGGCAGTATGGACGCGGACGAATCGCTGCCGCTCTTGCAGTGACAAAATGTCCTGCATAAATAATATCACAAACCGAGTAATTGTTCTCAAAAGGAAAAATTGATACGTGCTATTTAAAATAGTCTAGACCGATATCACCTGATGTATTTGGACCTTATGATCCTCATCGGTGTCCATTAGCCAACCCGGTATGTTGAGTAGACCGGACCGTAGGGCGGACAGTAAAATGACCGTAGCATCAGAGGCATCTCGGACAAATGAGTCGGCCGCGGCAGACGGACTAGTTGGTGTAGATCGAGTTGCACGGGCGGCGGCTTACGCACACTCGTTCAACAGCACACAGGCGCAGATGCCAGTGCGTGATAACGCTAACACACCCTCCATAGGCACAGTATGGCACCACCACCTTTTTGATAATCATTGTCCTGCACATAAAAATATACAGACCAACATAATTGTTCTTTGATAAAAACAATACGTACTAAAAGTAGATAGAAATAATAGCACCTGATATATTTTTTCAGATGAACCGGACGCTGATAGCGGATAAATATGTCTCCTCTAATGTGATGCAGTACATCATCCATGTGACCTTCCCTTTTTTGGCACAACAAGGCTGCCCAGCAGGGGCGCGTCGGCCCAGCGGGTCAACAGAAGCGGGCGCAAATAGGCCATCGGGCGGCTCAGCGAAGGGGCAACTCGTCCGTGGCCAAATGGGGCGGTTTAAGGAAACTCCGTGGGACGGTGATTCAGCAGTGATATAGGCCGGCTCTGAGACTCTGGATCATGATAAGGCGGATTAGTGGCAGCTCAATAGGAGCGCCGACGGGTTACTGTCTCACCGGTTTAGGCCGAAGCAGAAAACCAAGAACCAGTAGCAGCCTTCAGGCGACTATCGGTGTACAAAAAGAGGGGTACACTTTTTGTACCCCTATGATTGTGCACGGGCAGTCTGAGCCACGGGCACCACCACACCAAGCATGGCAAGGGAGGTAAGCCAGTGTAAGACCGAAGCTTGATGGAGACTGGAGCAACGCCAAGAACAAGACCACAAAGAGCAAAGGGACGAAGCCGCTTACCCCGGCAAGGTCCTTGCCGGGAGCCGGCTCTGGCAGCCCCGACAAGACCCTTGCCGCGGCAGCTCGCCCCGCGCCTACGGAGCGGATCACCCTTGAGTCCTCCACCCTCATGGGGCGAGGATTCGCGAGATATCCCCGTGGTGGCATGCAGATCTTTGTGTAGACATCCAAGATCAGATGCAAGTTAAGAAGACGACGACCCTTGGCGGGATCCCAGCCAAGGAGAACTACAAGGCCCCCGGCAAGCACCTTGCCGGGGATGACTGCAGGTGCCACGGCAGGACCCTTGCTGGAGCCCCGGCAAGGCCCTTGCCGAGGACACCCGCAGGGCCACCATCAGGCCCGCACCAACCGGCTTTCCACAACCCACGCAGCTGCCAACCTGACCAGCTGGACAGGCTCCTGCATGGCAACCCACAGATCTTCGTGGAGACCCGCCGTTGCGCCACCTCAGCTGCATGTCTGCCTACATGGCACCTCAGGCACTACTGGCCAGGGCGCGTGTCAACACGAGGAGGGGCGGCGACGGACAAGACAGACGTCTCCCCTCGTCCCCGATAAAGCAAGGACACCTAAGCTAAGCGCATTAAATGCGCCTTGTCCTGTAATGCGAGGGATAACCTCGCATCACTATACCCTTTCCACCTCCTGTGTACCACTGTGGCGACCCCTTTTCCCTATAAAAGGAGGCCCGAGGCGACCAGGAGGAGGATTCGGCTTTTTAGAACTCCTCACGAATCTTTTGGAGCTCCTCACTAGCTGAAGAACACAAACATATAATCCACCAAAGCAGGAGTAGGGTTTTACGCATCTTTGCGGCCCGAACCTGGGTAAAGGAATTGTGTCCTAACTATTAGATCTGCTCTTCTCTCAACCCTGCGCCCCGCAACCGTAGTAGAGATTCTTGTGATCCCATAGGTGTCGATCTAAATACACCGACATCTTTGGCGCGCCATGTAGGGGGCGCAGTTGTGAGAATCGGCTCTAGTGGTTGGCCCGACGCTCTCTCGTCTTCGTGGCCCTTTGAGGAGGCCGGAAGACCTGCGCTCGAGCGACTACAAATAAAAGCTAAGTTACATCGAACCTTGGATATTTCTATCCTATTATTTAAAGTTATTATCCTCGGAGCTGTCATTCTTTGTGCAAAAAGAAACCTGCACGCAAATGGGGCCCTTCCCGATCGGCAACGCCTTTGTTCTGTTTTGAGTCCGCTCAACAGTTCAGACGGCTGCTTGGAAACGGTAGGGTAGCCTTCCGCAATTGACAAAGCTCTCGACTCTGACTCGAGTCAAACTCGACAGTTCGAGCGGCTGCGTTAAGGGCGGCATGGTGGCGGACCCGGCAACACGCTCGCCCGGCAGGCCAATGGGGACCCGTCCCCAAGACGCGCCTTGGGTATTTCGCACCGGCAAGCCTACCCAGTTAACGTAGGGTGGACACACAAAGAGGCAGCAAACAGGAAAATAACATGCATGATTCTGAAGATAATTCAAAGTTATATTACATCATGCCATCGCTGCGGTTCTAACTAAAGATAAAATTTGTGTTGGTCATGAACCCACAGCGGCAAGGAAGAACGGGATGCCTAATCCTGGCACTGGCCCTCCACCCTCTTGATTTCGTCGATGCGGCTGATGACGGGCTTGATGCGCTCCTTGAGCGCCGTGAGGTTGGCATCCTCCGGCAAGTTGTCCATCACGGCTTCGAAGTCGAGGGCGGGGTTCCAGAACGCCACCTTGGTGAGGACCTTGGTCATGACCCCCTGGCAGAGCCGCCGGGCCTCCCCGGCGAGCGTGGTCGTTCTGTTGGTGTGAAAATCAGTCAAGGCACTGAGGACGCCCTTGAAGAACAGGGTCAGCTTGGCGTTGACGGACCCGATCCATTCAGGGGCATACCTCACATTTGGCATCCCCATGAGTGCCAACTGTGAGGTAACCCTGCCGGCGATGTCCTCCAGCCGGCTGATCCACCTGTTCTCCTCCACCACGATTCTTGGTGGGAGGCGCCCACGTCCGCCCGCAGTTGCTTCTCCTCCTCCAGGCTCTTGGCCAAGGCCTCCTGCCGAGCAGAGCTCTCCGCCAGCATCTTCTCGAGATTCTCCAGCCTCAGCCTGAGATCTCTGATGGAATTTTGCGCCTCGGAGAGCTCCCCAGTCCTGCTGATGATCGCTCCCTGCGCCTCTGTCAAGTCGCAGTTGAGCCTGTTCTTCTCGTCGGACAGCCTGAGGGCCTGCTCCTTAAGCCCGTCCCGTTCCACCTCCAGCTCGTGTACCTTGCCGGCATGGGCCAGGGCTTGGGCATCGAGCGCCTCTTTGTGACTCTGCCCCAGCTCGCGAGTTCGCCGCTCAACAAGAGCCTCGAGCTCCTCATCCTTGCCGCGGAGTGTTGTGATACGTCCAAAACGTATCTATAATTTCAGCTTGCTCCATGCCTCTTTTGTGTGATATTGCTATGATATTTATGCACTTCCATACACTTTTGATCATATTTGGACTAACCTATTAACTCAGTGCACCCCAGTGCCAGTTTCTGTTTTCTGCTGTTTTTCTATTTCAGGTTTTCCCATTACTTAAATTGCCAGAAAAAATCCGGGAAAAATATATAAAAAATCAGCGATCCGGAAGATTCCATGCGGCAGAAGTAGGGCCAGAGGGGGGCCAGAGGGACTCCAGGCGGCCTGCCCACGCGGCCCCCCTCCTGGCCGCGCCGGGGGGGCGCCTGGGCCCCCCTTACCTCCTCTGCTGCCCCCCTTTGGCATATATTTACATCGCGTCCCGAAACCCTCGAGGACGGAACCCTTTTTCGCGATCTCATCTCTGTTCCGCCGCCGCTGCGCTTCCAAGATCGGGAGCACCAGGAGAACTCTTCCCGGCACCCTGTCGGAGGGGAGAACCACCATCGGGAGCTTCTCCACCACCATGGACGCTTCCCGGATGAGTTGCGAGTAGTCCCCCTTGGACCATGGGTCCATGACCAGTAGCTATGTGATGTTCTTCTCCCCTCTTTGTTCTTCACCGATTAGACCTCGTGAGCTGCCCTACATGATCGAGGCACATATGTAATTCTTATGCTATTGCTATGCTGAGTTTGCTGGGATCCGATGGATTATGAGATTATGTTCAGATTGTGTGTGAGTAATATATTTGATTCACCTCTTTTATATTTATGTTCTTGAGTAATTCTTGCATGTTCTCCGTTGTTGTTTATTGCTTTGGCCAAGTAGTAGGTAGTAACTTCAAGAGGGAACGTTATGCTTGATTGTGGGTTCATGCCCCTCGATGACTAGCTTGAGTGACAGAAACATGAGTCTAGGGGATGTGCTGTTGCCACAAGGGGGGAAACAATGGTGCTTGTACTTGCGGGTGCAAGGATTGTTTACTTTATGCAAAGTTCTTTTAATGCAGTTGTCTGTTGCTTTGAGTTTACACTATGGGTGGGACTCGCAACTTAATACCAGCGAGATGTTCTGGATAGATATCTCAAGGTGGATGATTAGTAGTAGATGCAGATGGATTTCGGTCTACTTCCCTTGGCGTACCACCCATGCTTTTGAGCCTCTACCTTTCTTTGCAGCATAGTTAGCATTGGTTTGCGCACATAATCCTGTCAATTGCCCAGCTGTAATTCGTTTACCTCGCTTAGCTGTTTTATCGTCTTTTGGGAGAGAGACATCACTAGTGAACATCATGGGACCCCGGTCCATATTACCATCACTGATCACACCCGTTATTTACTTCCTGTTCTTATTTACTAGTTGCAGTCATATCTATCACTATTATCTCTTGCGTTTGATCCTTTGTAAACGACAAGGCCGGAGGGATTGAGAACCTCTCTGTACTCGTTGGGAGCAAAGTTATTTGTATCTGTGTGCAGGTCCTGTCAAGCAAAAGTCTCTGGCGCTATTGACACCTTCTTGTTGACCCTCGGAGTCTCACGGGATTCGATCCTTGGTATCTTTGCCAAGGGAAAGCTACCGCTACGCTACATCTCAAACCTTCCACTTGGGGTAACCAACGAGGGGCGAGAATCCATCAAGCAAAGTTTTCTGGCGCCGTTGCCAGGGACTCCACTCTTCAAGATAGGGGAGTTGCACGCTATCTTTTATTTTTGCTTATTAGTCTTGTTAGTTTATCTTTCAGTTTTTGCTTTAGTTCCCTTTATCAAAAAAATCACAAAATAGTTATCTTGCTTGCTTGCTGCTATGGGTTCCACCGAGAACACCAAGTTGTGTGACTTCACTAGTCATAACAACGATGACTTTATCTGCACGCCTATTACTACATCTGCCACTTCAGCACCTTCTTATGAGATTAAACCTGCTTTACTGAACCTAGTTATGAAAGATAAATTCTCCGGTGCTGGAGATGATGCTGCTTTACACTTAAATAATTTTGTTGAACTCTGTGATATGCAAAAGTACCAAGAAATAGATGGTAATATTGTTAAGCTTAAGCTTTTTCCTTTCTCCTTGAGAGGAGGAGCTAAAATTTGGTTTCAATCTTTGCCTAGAAATAGCATAGATCCTTGGGACAAGTGCAAGGATGCTTTTATTGGGAAGTACTATCCCCCTGCTAAAATTATCCAACTAAGGAGTAACATAATGAATTTTAAACAATTGGATAATGAACACGTTGCCCAAGCTTGGGAACGCATGAAATCTCTTGTCAAGAACTGCCCTACTCATGGTTTGACTACTTGGATGGTTATCCAAACTTTTTATGCAGGCTTGAACTTTACCTCGCGGAACTTATTAGATTCGGCCGCGGGAGGAACCTTTATGTCAACTACACTTGGTGCTGCCACGAAGCTTCTCGATGAGATGATGACCAATTATTCCCAATGGCACACCGAACGCGCTCCAACAGGTAGGAAGGTAAACTCTGTCGAGGAGATTTCCTCCCTAAATGAAAAAGTTGACTTGATCATGTCTCTACTTTCCAAGCAATCTTCTATTGATCCTCGTGATGTTCCTTTAAATTCTTTGATTGCTCAAGATCAAGTAGATGTGAACTTTATCTCTAGAAACAATTTCAATAACAAGGCTTATAGGAGTAATTTTGGTAGCAACCCTAGACCGTTCCCCTCTAATTCCTATGGGAACAACAATGCTTATCCTAGCACCAAGAACTCCACTTCTGAACTAGAGATTATTCTTAAAGATTTCATCACTACCCAAAAAGCCTTCAATAAGAATGTAGAAGAAAAACTAAACAAACTAGATGATCTCTCTTCGAAGGTAGACAATTTAGCCCATGAGGTAGAGTTGCTTAAAATTAGAACTTCCCCTCTCAAGGAGAGGAAGACCACTCCTATGAATGCTATTCAAGTGCAAATTAATGAAAACATTAGGATGTTGGCTAAACTTAAAGAGAGATGGGCTAGAGAAAAGGAGGAAGAAGATAGAATTAAGAGCCTTCCTACCCACCACACTGTTGCTACTATCCAAGTTGTTGAGGATATCCAAACTTTTAGCACCCAATGCACTCCTGGTCCCATTGGACCTATTAATGGTGATGCTATTACCTCAACCGTAGAAGAAACTCCTATGACCATAGAAGCTACCAAACAAGTGAGCCTAAAGGACACAACTACCACCTTACTTGATAGTAGTGACCTTGATTTTGATAATTGCACCCTTTCTGAAGTTATTGATTTTCTTCACAAGATGTCTAGAGATCCCCACACTAGCACGCTTAATCTTGCCTTCACAGAGCATATCACTAATACTCTCATCAAAGCTAGGGAGGAGAAACTTAGGGTAGAAGCCTCCATACCTAGAAAGCTAGAAGATGGTTGGGATCCTATGATTAAAATTAAGTTGAATAACTTCTCTTGCTATGCTTTATGTGATGTTGGAGCTAGTACCTCCGTTATGCCCAAAAGAATATATGATATGCTTAAACTGAAACCTTTTGATTATTGTTCTTTTGGTGTTCGTCTTGTTGATTCTTCCATAAAGAAACCTTTGGGGAGGATCGACGATGTTCATATCATTGTCAATGACAATTATGTTCCCGTTGATTTTACTATTATTGATATTGAATGTGAACCTTCTTGTCCAATTATTTTGGGACGTCCTTTTCTTCGCACCGTTGGTGCTATCATTGACATGAAAGAGGGGAATATAAAATTCCAATTTCCTCTCAAGAAAGGGATGGAACACTTCCCTAGAAAGAAGATTAAGTTACCTTTTGAGTCCATTATACGGGCTAGCTATTCTTTTACTCTTGATAAAACTTGATATCTTTTGCATTATGCCTAGCTTAAAGGCATAAAAGAAAGCGCTTTTGGGAGGCAGCCCACAACGAATAAAATTTTATTTTTCTTTTGTTGTGTCTTAATGTTTGTTACTACATTAGCATCATCATTGTATCTTTACTTTTCAGCTTTGTGCCAAGTTTAGCCTCTGATTGCAAGAAAGTTCAAAAGTTACGACGTGCTGTCCAGGAAACAGATTCTGTCCTTGGACAGAAAAAATCGTATAAAATCACCAGATCATCTTTTTGGTCTGAATTTTTTCGACAGGGTGCTCTATACAATTGGCTTTCGGGCGTCTGTTCTGAGTTTTTTTATTTGAGTGGCAGAAGTGCACCGAAAAAATTATTTACTACCTGCTGGTCTGTTTTTCACAGATTCTGTCCTGTTTTGCCTTTTCTTCGTTTTGCAAACCTTGAGCTTGCTTTTTCTTTGCAAAAACCTTTTGGCAATCTTGAGAAACAGTAGCCCTTCAAGATTATCCTTATTTCCAGCAAGGAAAAATTATTTTATTATGGGTACTAACCTCGCTAATCAGATTATGATGAGTTATGTATGAAGGGAGTTTTCAAGTGTGCGAGGGAAGATGATAAAAAGATTCAGGAGGGTCAAACGCTCAAGCTTGGGGATGCCCCCGTGCACCCCCAAGAAATATTCAAGAAGACTCAAGCGTCTAAGCTTGGGGATGCCCCCGTGCATCCCCTTCTCCATCAACAATTATCAGTTTGTCTTTCGTTCCACTATATTTTAATCACTTCATGCGTTATGTGCTATGCTTGGAGCGTCTTGCTTTTAGTTTCCTTTTTAGTTTTCTTTAGCTTTGCTTGCTGTTCATAACGAGTTAGAACCCAGCTTTTGTTTGTGTGGGAGAGAAACACGCTCCACTTCAACCTAGAACACAACATAGGATTTTCATGCTTATCTTTGTTGTGTATGTTCTTTGTTTTTCAATAACTATTGTCATGTTTAGCTCCTAGTTTTCATGCTTTTCTTTTTAAAGAGCTTTTGTTTTGTTGGTTGCTGAACTCTCTTGAGTTATCATGCTTATCTTGTTAAGAGAGTTGGCTTCTGTGGCACTGGTTGATATGTCTATGATAAAAATGCTATGTGCATAATGGTGCTTAGTAGTTCATGTTTTCTTATGGTTAGTCTCAAATAGCTGGGGGTTCTTAATGTGTTATTGAAGTACCAGCATGATTTGTTTGCCTATGATGTGGTATGGTTTAGTGATATCTTCCTCCAAGAATTTATTTTGATTGACTTGGCATATGCTCACGCATATTTAAGACTGTAAAGAAATTCTATCAAGCCTTGATGATCTTTAATTTCTGAGTAGCGATATAACTTCCATGCCCGATTCAATGTTGCTTTGTCCCTCTGCATGATTATGGCCGTCATTGCTCTCTTAGTTGGTCGCTCCCAGTCATTTGCTAGCCTTCACCTGTACTAAGCGGACTGACTGCTTGTGCATCCAAAATCCTTGAAACCAGTTATGCCATATGAGTCCACCATACCTTCCTATATATGGTATTTACTTGCCATTCCTAACGAAGACTTTCTTGTACCATCTCAAAATTATTCAAAAGCATTTCTCTTTTGTGCCTCTGTTTTAGCTCATGAGGAAGTAGTAGTTAATTCATGATCTTTTTAAGTTGGACAAGTTTTACCCCGGGATTGCATGTCTAATCTGCAAACCCCTAATACGAGAAGGAACTGGCAAGAGTGCACCCGGCTCATAAAAAAATACAACAAACAAACCCTCCTTCACGCTTTGTTCATGAGAAATCAGAAAACTTTTGGCAGTGATAAACAAAGGAGATTAACGGGATGTGATCGTCCCCGTGCGGGAGCCGTTCCTCGAAACTTGTCCAGCTCGAGAAGTAATTGAGTTATCTACCAGCATTCGTTGACGAAATATGCATCTCCCAAAAATCATTTTTACCTCTGTTTTTTTTTAAACCAAGAGCTCTGGTACATGTTTAGTCTTTGCTTCCAACCACGGGTTTTCAACCTTGCCATCAAAATCCACGGTTCGAGAGTCTCCACCTTCTTTCTTCAAAGCACCAACTATTGAGAGCATGATTGTCATTCTGAGTGTAATGTGCATTGTCCCAAAGTACCATTGTCTTCTGCATGATTACGATATCACTTATTCTGCAATCATTGTATCTAGTCGTCACTTAAACTTCGGAGGTGCTCCTGCATTTATGTTTTGCTTCACTAAAGGGGGCAAGCGAGGTATCACTTTGTCATGTTTGCACACCATGCTCACTACAAATCTATTGGGTGTTTCAGTATCATATTGTAAAACTTTCAGTTCTTTGTGATATTCTCATGAGGCAACTTAATTACTAAAGATTCATTATCTCAGTAAGCATTTGTCATGTGACTGTGGAAGATTCTTTGGTAGCATGTCACCACAGAAATTATGCTTGTTATCATTTACCTACTCGAGGACGAGTAGGAATTAAGCTTGGGGATGTTGATACGTCCAAAACGTATCTATAATTTGTGCTTGCTCCATGCCTCTTTTGTGTGATATTGCTATGATATTTATGCACTTCCATACACTTTTGATCATATTTGGACTAACCTATTAACTCAGTGCACCCCAGTGCCAGTTTCTGTTTTCTGCTGTTTTTCTATTTCAGGTTTTTCCATTACTTAAATTGCCAGAAAAATTCCGGGAAAAATATATAAAAAATCAGCGTTCTGGAAGCTTCCATGCGGCAGAAGTAGGGCCAGAGGGGGCCCAGAGGGGCTCCAGGCGGCCTGCCCATGCGGCCCCCCTCCTGGCCGCGCCAGGGGCGCCTGGGCCCCCCTTACCTCTTCTGGTGCCCCCCTTTGGCATATATTTACATCGCGTCCCGAAACCCTCGAGGACGGAACCCTTTTTCGCGATCTCATATCTGTTCCGCCGCCGCTGCGCTTCCAAGATCGGGAGCACCAGGAGAACTCTGCCCGGCACCCTGCCGAAGGGGAGAACCACCACCGGGAGCTTCTCCACCATCATGGATGCTTCCCAGATGAGTTGTGGGTAGTACCCCTTGGACTATGGGTCCATGACCAGTAGCTATGTGATGTTCTCCTCCCCTCTTTGTTCTTCACCGATTACACCTCGTGAGCTGCCCTACATGATCGAGGCACATATGTAATCCTTATGCTGTTGCTATGCTGAGTTTGCTGGGATCCGATGGATTATGAGATTATGTTCAGATTGTGTGTGAGTAATATATTTGATTCACCTCTTTTATATTTATGTTCTTGAGTAATTCTTGCATGTTCTCCGTTGTTGTTTATTGCTTTGGCCAAGTAGTAGGTAGTAACTTCAAGAGGGAACGTTATGCTTGATTGTGGGTTCATGCCCCTCGATGACTAGCTTGAGTGACAGAAACATGAGTCTAGGGGATGTGCTATTGCCACAAGGGGGAAAACAACGATGCTTGTACTTGCGGGTGCAAGGATTATTTACTTTACGCGAAGTTCTTTTAATGCAGTTGTCTGTTGCTTTGAGTTTACACTATGGGTGGGACTCGCAACTTAATACCAGCGAGATGTTCTGGATAGATATCTCAAGGTGGATGATTAGTAGTAGATGCAGATGGATTTCGGTCTACTTGCCTTGGCGTACCGCCCATGCTTTTGAGCCTCTACCTTTCTTTGCAGCATAGTTAGCATTGGTTTGCGCACATAATCATGTCAATTGCCCAGCTGTAATTCGTTTACCTCGCTTAGCTGTTTTATTGTCTTTTGGGAGAGAGACATCACTAGTGAACATCATGGGACCCCGGTCCATATTACCATCACTGATCACACCCGTTATTTACTTCCTGTTCTTATTTACTAGTTGCAGTCATACCTATCACTATTATCTCTTGCGTTTGATCCTTTGTAAACGACAAGGCCGGAGGGATTGACAACCTCTCTGTACTCGTTGGGAGCAAAGTTATTTGTATCTGTGTGCAGGTCCTGTCAAGCAAAAGTCTCTGGCGCTATTGACACCTTCTTGTTGACCCTCGGAGTCTCACGGGATTCGATCCTTGGTATCTTTGCCAAGGGAAAGCTACCGCTACGCTACATCTCAAACCTTCCACTTGGGGTAACCAACGAGGGGCGAGAAGCCATCAAGCAAAGTTTTCTGGCGCCATTGCCGGGGACTCCACTCTTCAAGATAGGGGAGTTGCACGCAATCTTTTATTTTTGCTTATTAGTCTTGTTAGTTTACCTTTCAGTTTTTGCTTTAGTTCCCTTTATCAAAAAAATCACAAAATAGTTATCTTGCTTGCTTGCTGCTATGGGTTCCACCGAGAACACCAAGTTGTGTGACTTCACTAGTCCTAACAACGATGACTTTATCTGCACGCCTATTACTACACCTGCCACTTCAGCACCTTCTTATGAGATTAAACCTGCTTTACTGAACCTAGTTATGAAAGATAAATTCTCTGGTGCTGGAGATGATGCTGCTTTACACTTAAATAATTTTGTTGAACTCTGTGATATGCAAAAGTACCAAGAAATAGATGGTAATATTGTTAAGCTTAAGCTTTTTCCTTTCTCCTTGAGAGGAGGAGCTAAAATTTGGTTTCAATCTTTGCCTAGAAATAGCATAGATCCTTGGGACAAGTGCAAGGATGCTTTTATTGGGAAGTACTACCACCCTGCTACAATTATCCATCTAAGGAGTAACATAATGAATTTTAAACAATTGGATAATGAACACGTTGCCCAAGCTTGGGAACGCATGAAATCTCTTGTCAAGAACTGCCCTACTCATGGTTTGACTACTTGGATGGTTATCCAAACTTTTTATGCAGGCTTGAACTTTACCTCATGGAACTTATTAGATTCGGCCGCGGGAGGAACCTTTATGTCAACTACACTTGGTGCTGCCACGAAGCTTCTCGATGAGATGATGACCAATTATTCCCAATGGCACACCGAACGCGCTCCAACTGGTAGGAAGGTAAACTTTGTCGAGGAGATTTCCTCCCTAAATGAAAAAGTTGACTTGATCATGTCTCTACTTTCCAAGCAATCTTCTATTGATCCTCGTGATGTTCCTTTAAATTCTTTGATTGCTCAAGATCAAGTAGATGTGAACTTTATCTCTAGAAACAATTTCAATAACAATGCTTATAGGAGTAATTTTGGTAGCAACCCTAGACCGTTCCCCTCTAATTCCTATGGGAACAACAATGCTTATCCTAGCACCAAGAACTCCACTTCTGAACTAGAGATTATGCTTAAAGATTTCATCACTACCCAAAAAGCCTTCAATAAGAATGTAGAAGAAAAACTAAACAAACTAGATGATCTCTCTTCGAAGGTAGACAATTTAGCCCATGAGGTAGAGTTGCTTAAAATTAGAACTTCCCCTCTCGAGGAGAGGAAGACCACTCCTATGAATGCTATTCAAGTGCAAATTAATGAAAACATTAGGATGTTGGCTAAACTTAAAGAGAGATGGGCTAGAGAAAAGGAGGAAGAAGATAGAATTAAGAGCCTTCCTACCCACCACACTGTTGTTACTATCCAAGTTGTTGAGGATATCCAAACTTTTAGCACCCAATGCACTCCTGGTCCCATTGGACCTATTAATGGTGATGCTATTACCTCAACCGTAGAAGAAACTCCTATGACCATAGAAGCTACCAAACAAGTGAGCCTAAAGGACACCATTACCACCTTACTTGATAGTAGTGACCTTGATTTTGATAATTGCACCCTTTCTGAAGTTATTGATTTTCTTCACAAGATGTCTAGAGATCCCCACACTAGCACGCTTAATCTTGCCTTCACAGAGCATATCACTAATACTCTCATCAAAGCTAGGGAGGAGAAACTTATGGTAGAAGCCTCCATACCTAGAAAGCTAGAAGATGGTTGGGATCCTATGATTAAAATTAAGTTGAATAACTTCTCTTGCTATGCTTTATGTGATGTTGGAGCTAGTACCTCCGTTATGCCCAAAAGAATATATGATATGCTTAAATTGAAACCTCTTGATTCTTGTTCTTTTGGTGTTCGTCTTGTTGATTCTTCCATAAAGAAACCTTTGGGTAGGATCGACGATGTTCTTATCATTGTCAATGACAATTATGTTCCCGTTGATTTTACTATTATGGATATTGAATGTGAACCTTCTTGTCCAATTATTTTGGGACGTCCTTTTCTTCGCACAGTTGGTGCTATCATTGACATGAAAGAGGGGAATATAAAATTCCAATTTCCTCTCAAGAAAGGGATGGAACACTTCCCTATAAAGAAGATTAAGTTACCTTTTGAGTCCGTTATACGGGCTAGCTATTCTTTTACTCTTGATAAAACTTGATCTCTTTTGCATTATGCCTAGCTTAAAGGCATAAAAGAAAGCGCTTTTGGGAGGCAGCCCACAATGAATAAAATTTTATTTTTCTTTTGTTGTGTATTGATGTTTGTTACTACAGTAGCATCATCATTGTATCTTTACTTTTCAGCTTTATGCCAAGTTTAGCCTCTGATTGCAAGAAAGTTCAAAAGTTACGACGTGCTGTCCAGGAAACAGATTCTGTCCTTGGACAGAAAAATTTGTATAAAATCACCAGATCATCTTTTTGGTCTGAATTTTTTCGACAGCGTGCTCTATACAATTGGCTTTCGGGCTTCTGTTCTGAGTTTTTTGATTTGAGTTGCAGAAATGCCCCGAAAAAATTATTTACTACCTGCTGGTCTGTTTTTCACAAATTCTGTCCTGTTTTGCCTTTTGTTCGTTTTGCAAACCTTGAGCTTGCTTTTTCTTTGCAAAAACCTTTTGGCAATCTTGAGAAACAGTAGCCCTTCAAGATTATCCTTATTTCCAGCAAGGAAAAAATATTTTATTATGGGTACTAACCTCGCTAATCAGATTATGATGAGTTATGTATGAAGGGAGTTTTCAAGTGTGCGAGGGAAGATGATAAAAAGATTCAGGAGGGTCAAACGCTCAAGCTTGGGGATGCCCCCGTGCACCCCCAAGAAATATTCAAGAAGACTCAAGTGCCTAAGCTTGGGGATGCCCCCGTGCATCCCCTTCTCCATCAACAATTATCAGTTCGTCTTTCGTTCCACTATATTTTAATCACTTCATGCGTTATGTGCTATGCTTGGAGCGTCTTGCTTTTAGTTTCCTTTTTAGTTTTCTTTAGCTTTGCTTGCTGTTCATAACGAGTTAGAACCCAGCTTTCTTTGTGTGGGAGAGAAACACGCTCCACTTCAACCTAGAACACAACATAGGATTTTCATGCTTATCTTTGTTGTGTATGTTCTTTGTTTTTCAATAACTACTGTCATGTTTAGCTCCTAGTTTTCATGCTTTTCTTTTTAAAGAGCTTTTGTTTAGTTGGTTGCTGAACTCTCTTGAGTTATCATGCTTATCTTGTTAAGAGAGTTGGCTTCTGTGGCACTGGTTGATATGTCTATGATAAAAATGCTATGTGCATAATGGTGCTTAGTAGTTCATGTTTTCTTATGGTTAGTCTCAAATAGCTGGGGGTTCTTAATGTGTTATTGAAGTACCAGCATGATTTGTTTGCCTATGATGTGGTATGGTTTAGTGATATCTTCCTCCAAGAATTTCTTTTGATTGACTTGGCATATGCTCACGCATATTTAAGACTGTAAAGAAAGTCTATCAAGCCTTGATGATCTTTAATTTCTGAGTAGTGATATAACTTCCATGCCCGATTCAATGTTGCTTTGTCGCTCTGCATGATTATGGCCGTCATTGCTCTCTTAGTTGGTCGCTCCCAGTCTTTTGCTAGCCTTCACCTGTACTAAGCGGACTGACTGCTTGTGCATCCAAAATCCTTGAAACCAGTTATGCCATATGAGTCCACCATACCTTCCTATATATGGTATTTACTTGCCATTCCTAACGAAGACTTTCTTGTACCATCTCAAAATTATTCAAAAGCATTTCTCTTTTGTGCCTCTGTTTTAGCTCATGAGGAAGTAGTAGTTAATTCATGATCTTTTTAAGTTGGAAAAGTTTTACCCCGGGATTGCATGTCTAATCTGCAAACCCCTAATACGAGAAGGAACTGGGAAGAGTGCGCCCGGCTCATAAAAAAGATACAACAAACAAACCCTCCTTTACGCTTTGTTCATGAGAAATCAGAAAACTTTTGGTAATGATAAACAAAGGAGATTAACGGGATGTGATCGTCCCCGTGCGGGAGCCGTTCCTCGAAACTTGTCCATCTCGAGAAGTAATTGAGTTATCTACTAGCATTCGTTGACGAAATATGCATCTCCCAAAAATCATTTTTACCTCTGTTTTTTTTAAACCAAGAGCTCTGGTACATGTTTAGTCTTTGCTTCCAACCACGGGTTTTCAACCTTGCCATCAAAATCCATGGTTCGAGAGTCTCCACCTTCTTTCTTCAAAGCACCAACTATTGAGAGCATGATTGTCATTCTGAGTGTAATGTGCATTGTCCCAAAGTACCATTGTCTTCTGCATGATTACGATATCGCTTATTCTGCAATCATTGTATCTAGTCGTCACTTAAACTTCGGAGGTGCTCCTGCATTTATGTTTTGCTTCACTAAAGGGGGCAAGCGAGGTATCACTTTGTCATGTTTGCACACCATGCTCACTACAAATCTATTGGGTGTTTCAGTATCATATTGTAAAACTTTCAGTTCTTTGTGATATTCTCATGAGGCAACTTAATTACTAAAGATTCATTATCTCAGTAAGCATTTGTCATGTGACTATGGAAGATTATTTGGTAGCATGTCACCACAGAAATTATGCTTGTTATCATTTACCTACTCGAGGACGAGCAGGAATTAAGCTTGGGGATGTTGATACGTCCAAAACGTATCTATAATTTCTGCTTGCTCCATGCCTCTTTTGTGTGATATTGCTATGATATTTATGCACTTCCATACACTTTTGATCATATTTGGACTAACCTATTAACTCAGTGCACCCCTGTGCCAGTTTCTGTTTTCTGCCGTTTTTCTATTTCAGGTTTTCCCATTACTTAAATTGCCAGAAAAATTCCGGGAAAAATATATAAAAAATCAGCGTTCCGGAAGCTTCCATGCGGCAGAAGTAGGGCCAGAGGGGGTCCAGAGGGGCTCCAGGCGGCCTGCCCATGCGGCCCCCCTCCTGGCCGCGCCGGGGGGCGCCTGGGCCCCCCTTACCTCTTCTGGTACCCCCCTTTGGCATATATTTACATCGCGTCCCGAAACCCTCGAGGACGGAACCCTTTTTCGCGATCTCATCTCTGTTCCGCCGCCGCCGCGCTTCCAAGATCGGGAGCACCAGGAGAACTCTTCCCGGCACCCTGCCGGAGGGGAGAACCACCACCGGGAGCTTCTCCACCATCATGGACGCTTCCCGGATGAGTTGTGAGTAGTACCCCTTGGACCATGGGTCCATGACCAGTAGCTATGTGATGTTCTCCTCCCCTCTTTGTTCTTCACCGATTAGACCTCGTGAGCTGCCCTACATGATCGAGGCACATATGTAATCCTTATGCTGTTGCTATGATGAGTTTGCTGGGATCCGATGGATTGTGAGATTATGTTCAGATTGTGTGTGAGTAATATATTTGATTCACCTCTTTTATATTTATGTTCTTGAGTAATTCTTGCATGTTCTCCGTTGCTGTTTATTGCTTTGGCCAAGTAGTAGGTAGTAACTTCAAGAGGGAACGTTATGCTTGATTGTGGGTTCATGCCCCTCGATGACTAGCTTGAGTGACAGAAACATGAGTCTAGGGGATGTGCTATTGCCACAAGGGGGAAAACAACGGTGCTTGTACTTGCGGGTGCAAGGATTGTTTACTTTACGCAAAGTTCTTTTAATGCAGTTGTCTGTTGCTTTGAGTTTACACTATGGGTGGGACTCGCAACTTAATACCAGCGAGATGTTCTGGATAGATATCTCAAGGTGGATGATTAGTAGTAGATGCAGATGGATTTCGGTCTACTTGCCTTGGCGTACCGCCCATGCTTTTGAGCCTCTACCTTTCTTTGCAGCATAGTTAGCATTGGTTTGCGCACATAATCCTGTCAATTGCCCAGCTGTAATTCGTTTACCTCGCTTAGCTGTTTTATCGTCTTTTGGGAGAGAGACATCACTAGTGAACATCATGGGACCCCGGTCCATATTACCATCACTGATCACACCCGTTATTTACTTCCTGTTCTTATTTACTAGTTGCAGTCATACCTATCACTATTATCTCTTGCGTTTGATCCTTTGTAAACGACAAGGCCGGAGGGATTGACAACCTCTCTGTACTCGTTGGGAGCAAAGTTATTTGTATCTGTGTGCAGGTCCTGTCAAGCAAAAGTCTCTGGCGCTATTGACACCTTCTTGTTGACCCTCGGAGTCTCACGGGATTCGATCCTTGGTATCTTTGCCAAGGGAAAGCTACCGCTACGCTACATCTCAAACCTTCCACTTGGGGTAACCAATGAGGGGCGAGAAGCCATCAAGCAAAGTTTTCTGGCGCCGTTGCCAGGGACTCCACTCTTCAAGATAGGGGAGTTGCACGCTATCTTTATTTTTGCTTATTAGTCTTGTTAGTTTACCTTTCAGTTTTTGCTTTAGTTCCCTTTATCAAAAATATCACAAAATAGTTATCTTGCTTGCTTGCTGCTATGGGTTCCACCGAGAACACCAAGTTGTGTGACTTCACTAGTCATAACAACGATGACTTTATCTGCACGCCTATTACTACACCTGCCACTTCAGCACCTTCTTATGAGATTAAACCTGCTTTACTGAACCTAGTTATGAAAGATAAATTCTCCGGTGCTGGAGATGATGCTGCTTTACACTTAAATAATTTTGTTGAACTATGTGATATGCAAAAGTACCAAAAATAGATGGTAATATTGTTAAGCTTAAGCTTTTTCCTTTCTCCTTGAGAGGAGGAGCCAAAATTTGGTTTCAATCTTTGCCTAGAAATAGCATAGATCCTTGGGACAAGTGCAAGGATGCTTTTATTGGGAAGTACTACCCCCCTACTAAAATTATCCAACTAAGGAGTAACATAATGAATTTTAAACAATTGGATAATGAACACGTTGCCCAAGCTTGGGAACGCATGAAATCTCTTGTCAAGAACTGCCCTACTCATGGTTTGACTACTTGGATGGTTATCCAAACTTTTCATGCAGGCTTGAACTTTACCTCACGGAACTTATTAGATTCGGCCGCGGGAGGAACCTTTATGTCAACTACACTTGGTGCTGCCACGAAGCTTCTCGATGAGATGATGACCAATTATTCCCAATGGCACACCGAACGCGCTCCAACTGGTAGGAAGGTAAACTTTGTCGAGGAGATTTCCTCCCTAAATGAAAAAGTTGACTTGATCATGTCTCTACTTTCCAAGCAATCTTCTATTGATCCTCGTGATGTTCCTTTAAATTCTTTGATTGCTCAAGATCAAGTAGATGTGAACTTTATCTCTAGAAACAATTTCAATAACAAGGCTTATAGGAGTAATTTTGGTAGCAACCCTAGACCGTTCCCCTCTAATTCCTATGGGAACAACAATGCTTATCCTAGCACCAAGAACTCCACTTCTGAACTAGAGATTATTCTTAAAGATTTCATCACTACCCAAAAAGCCTTCAATAAGAATGTAGAAGAAAAACTAAACAAACTAGATGATCTCTCTTCGAAGGTAGACAATTTAGCCCATGAGGTAGAGTTGCTTAAAATTAGAACTTCCCCTCTCGAGGAGAGGAAGACCACTCCTATGAATGCTATTCAAGTGCAAATTAATGAAAACATTAGGATGTTGGCTAAACTTAAAGAGAGATGGGCTAGAGAAAAGGAGGAAGAAGATAGAATTAAGAGCCTTCCTACCCACCACACTGTTGCTACTATCCAAGTTGTTGAGGATATCCAAACTTTTAGCACCCAATGCACTCCTGGTCCCATTGGACCTATTAATGGTGATGCTATTACCTCAACCGTAGAAGAAACTCCTATGACCATAGAAGCTACCAAACAAGTGAGCCTAAAGGACACCACTACCACCTTACTTGATAGTAGTGACCTTGATTTTGATAATTGCACCCTTTCTGAAGTTATTGATTTTCTTCACAAGATGTCTAGAGATCCCCACACTAGCACGCTTAATCTTTCCTTCAGAGAGCATATCACTAATACTCTCATCAAAGCTAGGGAGGAGAAACTTAGGGTAGAAGCGTCCATACCTAGAAAGCTAGAAGATGGTTGGGATCCTATGATTAAAATTAAGTTGAATAACTTCTCTTGCTATGCTTTATGTGATGTTGGAGCTAGTACCTCCGTTATGCCCAAAAGAATATATGATATGCTTAAATTGAAACCTTTTGATTCTTGTTCTTTTGGTGTTCGTCTTGTTGATTCTTCCATAAAGAAACCTTTGGGGAGGATCGACGATGTTCTTATCATTGTCAATGACAATTATGTTCCCGTTGATTTTACTATTATGGATATTGAATGTGAACCTTCTTGTCCAATTATTTTGGGACGTCCTTTTCTTCGCACCGTTGTGCTATCATTGACATGAAAGAGGGGAATATAAAATTCCAATTTCCTCTCAAGAAAGGGATGGAACACTTCCCTAGAAAGAAGATTAAGTTACCTTTTGAGTCCATTATACGGGCTAGCTATTCTTTTACTCTTGATAAAACTTGATCTCTTTCGCATTATGCCTAGCTTAAAGGCATAAAAGAAAGCGCTTTTGGGAGGCAGCCCACAACGAATAAAATTTTATTTTTCTTTTGTTGTGTCTTGATGTTTGTTACTACAGTAGCATCATCATTGTATCTTTACTTTTCAGCTTTATGCCAAGTTTAGCCTCTGATTGCAAGAAAGTTCAAAAGTTACGACGTGCTGTCCAGGAAACAGATTCTGTCCTTGGACAGAAAAATTCGTATAAAATCACCAGATCATCTTTTTGGTCTGAATATTTTCGACAGCGTGCTCTATACAATTGGCTTGCTGGCTTCTGTTCTGAGTTTTTTGATTTGAGTTGCAGAAGTGCCCCGAAAAAATTATTTACCACCTGCTGGTCTGTTTTTCACAGATTCTGTCCTGTTTTGCCTTTTCTTCGTTTTGCAAACCTTGAGCTTGCTTTTTCTTTGCAAAAACCTTTTGGCAATCTTGAGAAACAGTAGCCCTTCAAGATTATCCTTATTTCCAGCAAGGAAAAATTATTTTATTATGGGTACTAACCTCGCTAATCAGATTATGCTGAGTTATGTATGAAGGGAGTTTTCAAGTATGCGAGGGAAGATGATAAAAAGATTCAGGAGGGTCAAACGCTCAAGCTTGGGGATGCCCCCGTGCACCCCCAAGAAATATTCAAGAAGACTCAAGCGCCTAAGCTTGGGGATGCCCCCGTGCATCCCCTTCTCCATCAACAATTATCAGTTCGTCTTTCGTTCCACTATATTTTAATCACTTCATGCGTTATGTGCTATGCTTGGAGCGTCTTGCTTTTAGTTTCCTTTTTAGTTTTCTTTAGCTTTGCTTGCTGTTCATAACGAGTTAGAACCCAGCTTTCTTTGTGTGGGAGAGAAACACGCTCCACTTCAACCTAGAGCACAACATAGGATTTTCATGCTTATCTTTGCTGTGTATGTTCTTTGTTTTTCAATAACTACTGTCATGTTTAGCTCCTAGTTTTCATGCTTTTCTTTTTAAAGAGCTTTTGTTTAGTTGGTTGCTGAACTCTCTTGAGTTATCATGCTTATCTTGTTAAGAGAGTTGGCTTTTGTGGCACTGGTTGATATGTCTATGATAAAAATGCTATGTGCATAATGGTGCTTAGTAGTTCATGTTTTCTTATGGTTAGTCTCAAATAGCTGGGGGTTCTTAATGTGTTATTGAAGTACCAGCATGATTTGTTTGCCTATGATGTGGTATGGTTTAGTGATATCTTCCTCCAAGAATTTATTTTAATTGACTTGGCATATGCTCACGCATATTTCAGACTGTAAAGAAAGTCTATCAAGCCTTGATGATCTTTAATTTCTGAGTAGCGATATAACTTCCATGCCCGATTCAATGTTGCTTTGTCGCTCTGCATGATTATGGCCGTCATTGCTCTCTTAGTTGGTCGCCCCCAGTCTTTTGCTAGCCTTCACCTGTACTAAGCGGACTGACTACTTGTGCATCCAAAATCCTTGAAACCAGTTATGCCATATGAGTCCACCATACCTTCCTATATATGGTATTTACTTGCCATTCCTAACGAAGACTTTCTTGTACCATCTCAAAATTATTCAAAAGCATTTCTCTTTTGTGCCTCTGTTTTAGCTCATGAGGAAGTAGTAGTTAATTCATGATCTTTTTAAGTTGGACAAGTTTTACCCCGGGATTGCATGTCTAATCTGCAAACCCCTAATACGAGAAGGAACTGGCAAGAGTGCGCCCGGCTCATAAAAAAAATACAACAAACAAACCCTCCTTCACGCTTTGTTCATGAGAAATCAGAAAACTTTTGGCAGTGATAAACAAAGGAGATTAACGGGATGTGATCGTCCCCGTGCGGGAGCCGTTCCTCGAAACTTGTCCAGCTCGAGAAGTAATTGAGTTATCTACTAGCATTCGTTGACGAAATATGCATCTCCCAAAAATCATTTTTACCTCTGTTTTTTTTTTAAACCAAGAGCTCTGGTACATGTTTAGTTTTTGCTTCCAACCACGGGTTTTCAACCTTGCCATCAAAATCCACGGTTCGAGAGTCTCCACCTTCTTTCTTCAAAGCACCAACTATTGAGAGCATGATTGTCATTCTGAGTGTAATGTGCATTGTCCCAAAGTACCATTGTCTTCTGCATGATTACGATATCGCTTATTCTGCAATCATTGTATCTAGTCGTCACTTAAACTTCGGAGGTGCTCCTGCATTTATGTTTTGCTTCACTAAAGGGGGCAAGCGAGGTATCACTTTGTCATGTTTGCACACCATGCTCACTACAAATCTATTGGGTGTTTCAGTATCATATTGTAAAACTTTCTGTTCTTTGTGATATTCTCATGAGGCAACTTAATTACTAAAGATTCATTATCTCAGTAAGCATTTGTCATGTGACTGTGGAAGATTCTTTGGTAGCATGTCACCATAGAAATTGTGCTTGTTATCATTTACCTACTCGAGGACGAGCAGGAATTAAGCTTGGGGATGTTGATACGTCCAAAATGTATCTATAATTTCTGCTTGCTCCATGCCTCTTTTGTGTGATATTGCTATGATATTTATGCACTTCCATACACTTTTGATCATATTTGGACTAACCTATTAACTCAGTGCACCCCAGTGCCAGTTTCTGTTTTCTGCTGTTTCTCTATTTCAGGTTTTCCCATTACTTAAATTGCCAGAAAAATTTCGGGAAAAATATATAAAAAATCAGCGTTCCGGAAGCTTCCATGTGGCAGAAATAGGGCCAGAGGGGGGCCAGAGGGGCTCCAGGCGGCCTGCCCATGCGGCCCCCCTCCTGGCCGCGCTGGGGGGCGCCTGGGCCCACCTTACCTCTTCTGGTGCCCCCCTTTGGCATATATTTACATCGCGTCCCGAAACCCTCGAGGACGGAACCCTTTTTCGTGATCTCATCTCTGTTCCGCCGCCGCCGCGCTTCCAAGATCGGGAGCACTAGGAGAACTCTTCCCGGCACCCTGTCGGAGGGGAGAACCACCACCGGGAGCTTCTCCACCACCATGGACGCTTCCCGGATAAGTTGTGAGTAGTACCCCTTGGACCATGGGTCCATGACCAGTAGCTATGTGATGTTCTCCTCCCCTCTTTGTTCTTCACCGATTAGACCTCGTGAGCTGCCCTACATGATCGAGGCACATATGTAATCCTTATGCTGTTGCTATGCTGAGTTTGCTGGGATCCGATGGATTATGAGATTATGTTCAGATTGTGTGTGAGTAATATATTTGATTCACCTCTTTTATATTTATGTTTTTGAGTAATTCTTGCATGTTCTCCGTTGCTGTTTATTGCTTTGGCCAATTAGTAGGTAGTAACTTGAAGAGGGAACGTTATGCTTGATTGTGGGTTCATGCCCCTCGATGACTAGCTTGAGTGACAGAAACATGAGTCTAGGGGATGTGCTATTGCCACAAGGGGGAAAACAACGGTGCTTGTACTTGCGGGTGCAAGGATTGTTTACTTTACGCAAAGTTCTTTTAATGCAGTTGTCTGTTGCTTTGAGTTTACACTATGGGTGGGACTCGCAACTTAATACCAGCGAGATGTTCTGGATAGATATCTCAAGGTGGATGATTAGTAGTAGATGCAGATGGATTTCGGTCTACTTGCCTTGGCGTACCGCCCATGCTTTTGAGCCTCTACCTTTCTTTGCAGCATAGTTAGCATTGGTTTGCGCACATAATCCTGTCAATTGCCCAGCTGTAATTCGTTTACCTCGTTTAGCTGTTTTATCGTCTTTTGGGAGAGAGACATCACTAGTGAACATCATGGGACCCCGGTCCATATTACCATCACTGATCACACCCGTTATTTACTTCCTGTTCTTATTTACTAGTTGCATTCATACCTATCACTATTATCTCTTGCGTTTGATCCTTTGTAAACGACAAGGCCGGAGGGATTGACAACCTCTATGTACTCGTTGGGAGCAAAGTTATTTGTATCTGTGTGCAGGTCCTGTCAAGCAAAAGTCTCTGGCGCTATTGACACCTTCTTGTTGACCCTCGGAGTCTCACGGGATTCGATCCTTGGTATCTTTGCCAAGGGAAAACTACCGCTACGCTACATCTCAAACCTTCCACTTGGGGTAACCAACGAGGGGCGAGAAGCCATCATGTTGCGGCAAGCTTCGCCTCACGCGCGGAGACGTCTTCTTCCTGGGAATCGAGGGCGGCTTGATGCTGGTTCCGGGCGGCCTCCGCCGCGGCAGCCAAGTTCACTGCCTCTTCCTGGGCCTTCTCGATGTCGGCCATCTTCATGATGAGCTGCGCGTTACGCTTGGCCAGTTCTTCCTGGAAGGCCCTCTGCTCCTTGCGGGACTGGTGGAACCAGGTTTGCGCCTCAGCGACGCGCGCCTGGAAGTCCACCTCCGCGTCGTCCACCGCTGCCGTTCTGGACTTAACTTTGTCCAGACGGGCACGGTAGAGCGCCTGGAGCTTCCGTAAGTTGGCCCCCATGGCCCGGAAGAGCTGCCCCTCTGGGGAGCCGTCGCCGCCGGCGCCCGGTTCATCAACAACCTCGAGTCCGGTGGCGGCGAGCACCTCGCCATCAAAGACTTCCCCCCGGCGGGCGCCCGGGAGCTTGACGCCCCGACAAGATGGACGAAAAGGTTGTCGCCCACCTTCAGATACCTCCCGAGGCCCGAGGTCGCGGAGGAAGAAGGCTGATCATCAATCGCCTCTTCCTCGATTGTGGCCTTGCCGGCCTCCCCAGTAGGCCCAACGCCGGCACCCTCGGCGGCAACCTTGGCGGCATCCTCAGCGGCCTTATCCGCGGCGGCCCCGGCGGCATCCTTGGCGGCCTCGTCGGCGGCGATCTTGTCGGCCTCTGCCCCGGCCTCCTCAGCAACCTCCTTGATGACGGCGTCCACGTCCTCTGCATCCGTTGAAGGAGGGCCTGGGCCGTGATAGGGATAATGAAGTCAAGAAAAAGCGCAAGGGAAAAGCAAAGACAAAAGACAGGCGACTCACCAGCGCCGGGCTGTGAAGCGGAAGTTCCCTCCTCGCCGGCGTTGGACGCCGGGGCCGGGCCACCAGCGCCCAAGTTCCCCTCCTCCTCCATGCGTGTGGGCTCCATGCTTGGTGCCCTTGCCGGGGACGCCCCTCGTGGCGGCGTGGTCGATGGGGGTGGTGTGTTGAGGGTATCCCCCTGCGGCTCCTCCTGCTGCTGCTCCTATCCTACAGAAGCGGCAAGGTCAGCACCTTTAGCATCAAACGCCTACTGCATGTTGAGCGAGAAGAGGTTGGCGGACTTACGCTGGGGGCTGTGCCGGGGGCTGCCGTCGGAGCTGCTCAACACCATCAGTGGTGTCCCTGAAGCCCCAGCCGGGGGCTGGCTGCTCGCCGAAGCTTTGGCCCTCTTTACCCTCTGGGCCAGCGTCTCTGCGTCGCTGAAAGAAGCAAAAACAAATCAAAATGAGTGGCATGGTCTAGGGAGATGGAAATGACGATAAGGAATGGAATACTTACTCGTCGTCCATCTCCTCCTCCTCCGCTATTTTCCTCTTCCTCTTCGGGCTGAGGGGCCCGAGGTCGAAGGGGAACTCCGCGTCGCCCTCCGAATCGATGTCTGCCAGGAAGGGGGCGAAGTTTGTGCGCGCCTCGACGAAGAAAGAGCTGCCGCTTTCTTCTTCTCGGCGGCCTTCGTTGACCTCTTCGCCGTTGTGGCCCTCGTGAGGCGCCCGGACCCCTCCAGGGCCAATTGAGGCTGCGTAGTCTTGCCGGGCCGGACCGGCTCGCCGGAACAGGCCCGTCGCAAGACTCGCCCTCTTCCCCTGGCTGGCGCCGGGCCAGTCGTTGCGTCCTCCGACGATGACGACTCGTCGGCCGCGTATTCAACTAGTGGAGCTCCGGTGCTGGCGCTGCTAGCCTCTCCGGCAGCCGCCGCCCACTGGGCGAACTCCTCCTCCTCCGCAGCCGCGGCGTCCTGGTCCTCCATACCTTCGGTGTTGCCAGTCTCTTTGATAAGCTGCGCCTCCCTCGCCCTAGCGGCGATGTAGTCCAGCTCCTCCAGGGTGCTGCCCTTGACAAGCCACCGCTCGGCGTCACGATCGACGCACACCTCGACTAGAGTGTCGAAGAACTGCTGCACGACCTCGTCCTCCGGCTCCTGCCAGCTCGGGACGGGGTCGTGCACGCTGCATTCCGGCATGATGGCAACGATCTCAGACTGGCGCGAATTGTTGCACAGCGGGACCACTCCCGCTGGCAACTTGAAGAGCTGCCCCTTGACGGCTTTGCCGGTCTTTGCGGTAGCCTTCGCAGCCTTGCCGGTCCGCTCGACCTCGCCATCACGACCCACATCCAGCTGGAAGAGCCGCTGACAGAAATGGGCGTGTCCCATCACTGTGAGGTTGTGGTCGAGGCCAGGGCAGAGCCGCATGACGTCAGCCGGGTTCCTGAAGAGCCAGGCTGGCCTCCCCTTGTTGTGCAGCGGGGCGATCCGACGGTGAATGAAATCCGCCCCGATCATCTCCAGGGTGAGCCCGGCCTAGACGAGCCGGTTGATCCTGGTGAAGGCAACGGTGAGCCTCCCGTCGGCGGTGTCGACGTCGCTCCAGTCGTTGCCACTGACCGGCGGCGCCCGGCGGACCCTGCAGAATGTTGGTGGCTCCTCTTCCTCAATCCAGCACCACCGGCCGCGCCATTCGTCCCATCTCTCCTTCACGGCGCCCTCCGGGCACACTACCTTGGGTCTCAGAATCCAGGTGATGCATCAAGAGACTGCGCCTCCCGGCTGGATCCGAGGGGTGAAATAGTGGCGGAAGAGCGTCGTGTTGGGCTGCACTTCGACGAAGCCCTCGCATAGGTGCGCGAAGAAAGCCATGCATACCACCACATTTGGGGTAAAATCCAAAAGGCGGAAGCCAAAGGTGTGCATGACGTCACAGTAGAAATCGGAGAAGGGGCGGCACAACCCGCAAGAGAAGTAATCAACAAAGAAAGGGTGCCAATTTGAGCCAGACTGGGCGCAAGCGGCCGGAATGACGCACGTCGCCGGATGGCCCAAGCCCTTCCCCTCGTCTCCGCCCCCCAAAGGGGTTTGAAGGTGGCCCGGAGCTCGTGGACATCGACCGACGACGGGATGAAGAAAGCGGCATTCGTCCGATCCCCCGTAAACGCGCCCTCCGGCGGCGCCACAGGCCCGGCGCCCTTGGCCGCCCCTTTGCCCTTGGCGGGTTTGGACGCCATAGCGGCTGAGTGGGAGGGCTGAGGGAAGGGGATGGCAAAGCAACGGCGACAGGCGACGGCAAAGGCTTCGGAAGGAAGGAAGAAAGGGAACAGCGGCTCTGAGATTGGAAGAGGCGCGAGGAAATGGAGGAAGTGAGCAGCGCGCTCGCGGTTATTCCTTTTTATGGGGGAAGGCGCGAGCCGCCTCCTTTCGCATTTACTGTGACGTGACGCATGCCTGCGGAAACCGCCCCACACATGCCGCCCACGTCACGCACGCCCCTCCACCGCGTGCCGCGCGCGCGGGTCGTGGGAGGCGCAGCGCGCGGAAAATTTTACCACGGTGAAAAGTGCCCCACCTGCTCGTGCACCGTTTTGGGCCTGGCCCAACAATGTGTCGCGCTTATGTGTGGCCCAGGCCCGGGGGCTCCTGTTAGTGTACAAAAAGAGGGGTACACTTTTTGTACCCCTATGATTGTGCACGGGCAGTCTGAGCCACAGGCACCACCACACCAAGCATGGCAAGGGAGGTGAGCCGGGGTAAGACCGAAGCTTGATGGAGACTGGAGCAACGCCAAGAACAAGACCACAAAGAGCAAAGGGACAAAGCGGCTTCCCCCGGCAAGGTCCTTGCTGGGAGCCGGCTCTGGCAGCCCCGGCCAGACCCTTGCCGCGGCAGCTCGCCCCGCGCCTACGGAGCGGATCACCCTTGAGTCCTCCGCCCCCATGGGGCGAGGATTCGGGAGATATCCCCGTGGTGGCATGCAGATCTTTGTGAAGACATCCAAGATCAGATGCAAGTTAAGAAGACGACGACCCTTGGCGGGATCCCAGCCAAGGAGAACTACAAGGCCCCCGGCAAGCACCTTGCCGGGGATGACAGCAGGCGCCACGGCAGGACCCTTGCCGGAGCCCCGGCAAGGCCCTTGCCGAGGACACCCGCAGGGCCACCATCAGGCCCGCACCAACCGGGTTTCCACCGACCCATGCAGCTGCCGACCCAACCAGCGGGACAGGCTCCTGCGTGGAAACCCACAGATCTTCGTGGAGACCCGCCGTTGCACCACCTCAGCTGCATGTCTGCCTACATGGCACCTCAGGCACTGCTGGCCAGGGCGCGTGTCAACACGAGGAGGGGCGGCGACGGACAAGACGGACGTCTCCCCTCGTCCCCGATAAAGCAAGGACACCTAAGCTAAGCGCATTAAATGTGCCTTGTCCTGTAATGTGAGGGATAACCTTGCATCACTGTACCCTTTCCACCTCCTGTGTGCCACTGTGGCGACCCCTTTTCCCTATAAAAGGAGGCCTGAGGCGACCAGGAGGAGGATTCGGCTTTTTAGAACTCCTCACGACTCTTTTGGAGCTCCTCACTAGCTGAAGAACACAAACATATAATCCACCAAAGAAGGAGTAGGGTTTTACGCATCTTTGCGGCCCGAACGTGGGTAAAGGAACCGTGTCTTGACTATTAGATCTGCTCTTCTCTCAACCCCGCGCCCGGCAACCGTAGTAGGGATTCTTGTGATCCCATAGGTGTCGATCTAAATACACCGGCAGCGACGGTGGCTAATGGAATGAGGTAGACCACGTTAGCAGAGCGGGCCCTGTCAGTGCTTGATTGGAAACACTAACGATTGCAGCACCATCTTGACTTGAGCTTTTCGATCCTATTAAGCTGTGTCAAAATTCAGAAACAAGTGCAGAGCCGGAGCTGATTTTGGGTACTGGTAAGTGACCTCCGAACAACCATGGGGAAAAAAACTTTCCTCCTTGCCATAGTTCAAGAAACACTCTCCCGGCCATCCATCCTCTGCTTTGTTTAGACCGTAAAAAAGATTCGACACCGGCAGGGGGAAAATTCAAGCAGGAGGCTGCCTCGAGCAATTGCATAAAGTCCGGGTCAGGGCCATGGCGGCCTTGACGCGCGGGCGAAGAAGCGGGGCAAAAGTGGCGAAGGCGAGGCCCCCCCGCAGTGACCCGGTCGCGACTTGGTAGCTGCACCACATCGCTGGCGGGTCAACGGGTGAGGGACATCAGCTCTCCGGTGGAGGCGGGGCGAGGCCCAACGTGGAGCAGGCGAGGCCCGGCAATGGGGCGGGATGCCCGGCCAGCCCAAAGCACGGCGATAGCGGCTCAAGGCCAGACCGAGGCAGGGGACGGACCGGTGACTCGGAATTTCGGGGCCGACCAAGGCAGAGGCGGCGGTTTAGTGGTGGAGCGATGCGGATGTAAATGACGAAGCAGTGGCGATTCAGCGCGGTGCGATGAGGTTGTGTCAGCCACAGAGGAGACGGACCGTCGGCGGGGGTAGCTTGAAGAAACACGGCGAGGTAAACCGGCAATGGCTTCAACCTGACAGGTAGGCCCGCGGGGGCGGCTTGGAGTCAGTCGATAAGGCGGTTTGGAAGTGGAGCAGAAGTAGAACGGCGAAGCGTCAGAGTCCGAATTGATCCCTTGTTCCCGTATCCATCCTGGTCCTCGTCAGTTTGACGCTTTGACTATCCTCGTTCATGCCTTCCAAGTTGTGGTTGGTGTGACTCGACTGAATACAGGAAATGGCCGGTACATGGACGAGGAATCTAGCAGAAGCAGGACAGTTCACCGAGGCTAAAACTTGTAGGGCGGTTTGACGGCTGCCGCGAGGCAAATCGACAGCGGTGGCTCTCCGCGGGCGAACTCGCAACAGTGAGGCGGTTTGATAGCCGAGAAGCAAGGCCAAGGCGACCGAGGCCAGCGCAGGTAAACGGTGGGCGGAAGTCGTGGCAGAGGCCCAATCCACCAGATGCGGGGCCGATGTGACCAAGACTGGGGCGATTTTGAAGGCGGGTTAATAGGCCGGCCGAACCACTCGTGGAACGAGCAAGATGAAATCCCGCGGCGACGAATCCGAATCGCGGTTGTATTTTCCTCCAGGTTGTAGACCCCTTTTCCCTTTTCTTCATTAGTTTGACTGTATATTGACGTCCGGTTTGACGAGGCCGTTGCAGCGATTCGGGGAGGCCACAGCAGAAGCAGCCGCTGTGGAGGTCGGCGGTCCGTGAGGCAAGATACTGCGGAGGCAATCCACGTTGGCAGTAGTAGACGTAGCAGTTGATCTCGATCCAGTGACGTGCGGGCAGCCCTGACCCGGCAATCCGCGAAAAAGTCTTGACCCGGCTGATCTTGCAAAACCATAACTCGTCCGGATCGAATCCCATGAAATTTCTCGAGACTTAGGACAGCCACGGAAAATTGCAAACTTCTCAATCCCGGGGAAAGATCCCTCCAAGAACTCAACACCACCGTGCGCTAAGCCACACGGTGGGCGCCAACTGTCATGGAATTGTCACGGCAGATGTCCTAGTGTGAGGACTTAGTCGTGAGGCCGACACATCTATGTGGTAGCTTGAAGGGGTTGAGCGGAATCGAGAGACGCAACACGCAAGACAAAGATTTAGATAGCTTCAGGCCCCGGGAAACATCATCCGGTAACAACCCTACATGTTGTTTGAGGCTAGATCTCATTATGTCCCTCATTGAGTCGCCGATAAACCGGCTCTCCTTTAGTTTTGTCTAGCCCAAAAGAATATGCCGCCTCTAACTTGTGAGAACTTGTCCCTCTTTGGGGAGCCCTGTCCCTCCTTATATATGTTGAAGGGGTGGGTTACATGACTAGTCCTAGTAGGATTAGGATTACTCTATTACAAGGAGTCCTAGTCTTGCTTCCTTTGTAGCAGAATATTCCTTGTGCTTTCTTCATAAACCGGCCCACCGTAACATGAATCGGTCCTTCCATAAACCGCCTTCTGGGCCATCGGGTCTTGTCGTTCCTCTGGCCCGCTCGCCGGGTCACCCTTGAGTCGCCAAGTCCGGCCGAGTTATACTTCCGGCCGGTTTACGTCGTGGGGTATATCCCCGACAGTAATGATCTTTCTTAGTAGCTTTATTTAATTTGCGGAAATCAATTACCATCCTATAACCTGTAACAATTCTTTGTGGGATCAATTCATCTTTATCATTAGGAACAACAGTCATACCTCCCTTCTTAGGGACACAATGGACATGACTTACCCACTGGCTATCAGCAACTGGATAGATAATACCTACCTCTAGAAGCTTTAATATCTCCTTCCTTACCCCTTCTATCATCTTAGGATTCAACCGTCGTTGATGATCAATAACTGGTTTAGCGTCCTCTTCCAATTTTATCTTGTGTTGGCATAAAGTGGGACAAATGCCCTTAAGATCATCCAGAGTATATCCAATAGCAGCACGGTGCTTCTTCAGAGTTTTCAATATTTTTTCTTCTTCCTCCTCTGAAAGGTTAGCGCTAATATTAACAGGATATATCTTCTTTTCATCAAGATAAACATACCTAAGATTATCAGGTAACAGTTTAAGTTCAAACACGGGATCACCCTTGGGTGGAGGAGGATCCCCTAGGATTTCAACAGGCAAGTTACTTTCAATACGGGTCCCTACTTAAAGAATATTTCATCTATTACCCTTCTCTCATTCATATACATATCATTTTCATGGTCTAGTAGATATTGTTCTAAGGGATCATTAGGAGGCACAGCAATAGAAGCAAGACCAATAATTTCATCCTTACTAGGTAATTCTTTATCATGGGATTGTCTACAAAATTTAGCAAAGTTAAAATAATGAGACATATCCCCTAAACCAACAGTAATAATATCTTTCACGCAGTCTATCTTAGCATTAACAATATTCAAGAAGGGTCTACAAAATATAATGGGACAAAAGTCATCTTGTGGGGAACTAAGAATAAGAAAATCAGCAGGGTATTTAACTTTCCCACACAAAACTTCAACATCTCTAACAATCCCGACTGGTGAAATAGTGTCTCTGTTAGCAAGCTTAATAGTAACATCAATCCCTTCTAACTCAACAGGTGCAATATCATGCATAATTTCTTGATATAAGGAATAAGGGATTATACTTGCACTAGCACCTACGTCACACAAACCATGATAGCAATGATCTCCTATTTTAACGGAAATAATAGGCAAACCTACAACGGGTCTATGTTTATTCCTAACATCAGGTTTGGCTATTCTAGTAGCTTCCTCTTGGAGGTAAATAACATGTCCATCTAAATTTTCATCCAAGAGATCTTTAACCATAGCAACACTAGGTTCAACTTTAATTTGCTCAGAGGGTGTAGGTGTTCTAGTACTACTCTTACGAACCACAGTTGAAGCTTTAGCATGATCCTTAATTCTAACATGGAAAGGTGGTTTCTCAATATAAGCAGTAGGAACAATTAGGATCAACATTATAAGTGATAGTCTTTTCTTCAACTTTAACAGGTTCAACTACTTTTACTTAAATGGGAGGATGGTAGTTAAACCACTTCTCCTTGGGAAGATCAACATGAGTAGCAAATGATTCACAGAAAGAAGCTACCATCTCAGAGTCAAGTCCATATTTAGCGCTAAACTCACGGAAAACATCGGTATCCATAAAAGCTTTAACACAATCAAACTTAGAGGTCATACCTGACTCCTTACCTTCATCGAGATCCCAATCTTCAGAGTTGCATTTAATTCTTTCCAATAAACCCCATTTGAATTCAACGGTCTTCATCATAAAAGAGCCAGAACAAGAATTATCAAGCATGGTGCAATTATTGATAGAAAGCCGAGCATAAAAATTTTGAATGATCATTTTTCTTGAGAGCTCATGATTGGGGCATGAATATAACATTGACTTAAGCCTCCCCTGAGCTTGAGCGATGCTTTCTCCTTCGCGAGGCCAAAAATTATAAATATAATTACGATCACGATGAACCTGGTGCATAGGGTAGAACTTCTGATGAAATTCCAACTTCAGACGATTATAGTTCCATGATCCAATATCATCACATAGCCTAAACCTTGCCAATGCATCTCCCTTCAAAGATAAAGGGAAGACCTTCTTCTTCATAACATCCTCGGGCATACCTGCAAGCTTAAATAGTCCACAAACTTCATCCACATAGATTAGATGTAAATCGGGATGCAGTGTTCCGTCTCCTGTAAAAGGATTATCTAGCAGTTTCTCTATCATAACCGAAGGAATTTCAAAGCAAACATTTTCGGTAGGTGCAGTAGGTTGAGGAGAAACTCTTTTCTCTTCTGGTCGGGGTGAAGATACCCCGAACAAGCCCCTCAATGGATGATGAGCCATAGTAACAAGTGACAGTAAATTTCAACAAACTATATAAATTTTTCCTTACCAAATTCCACTAACCAAAGGCGCTTCACTCCCCGGCAACGGTGCCAGAAAAGAGTCTTGATGACCCACAAGTGTAGGGGATCTATCATAGTCCTTTCGATAAGTAAGAGTGTCGAACCCAACGAGGAGCAGAAGGAAATGATAGGCAGTTTTCAGTAAGGTATTTTCTACAAGCACTAAAATTATCGGTAACAGATAGTTTTGTGATAAGGTAATTGGTAGCAAGTGATAAAAGGTAAAAGTAAATAAGGTGCAGCAAGATGGCCAAATCCTTTTTGTAGCAAAGGACATGCATGGACAAACTCTTATATGAAGGAAAGCGCTCCAGGGACACATGTGAATTATCGTCAAGCTAGTTTTCATCACGATCATCTGATTCGCATTCGGTACTTTGATAATTTGGTATGTGGGTGGACCAGTGCTTGGGTACTGTCCTTACTTGGACAAGCCTCCCACTTATGATTAACCTCTAATTCAAGCATCCGCAACTACAAAAGAAGTATTAAGGTAAAACTAACCATAGCATGAAACAAGTGAATCCAAATCAACCCCTTACGAAGCAACGCATAAACTAGGGTTTAAGCTTCTGTCACTCTAGCAACCCATCATCTACTTATTACTTCCCAATGCCTTCCTCTAGGCCCAAATAATGGTGAAGTGTCATGTAGTTGACGTTCACATGACACCACTAGAGGAGAGACAACATACATCTCATTAAAATATTGAACGAATACCAAATTCACATGACTACTTATAGCAAGACTTCTCCCATGTCCTCAAGAACAAAAGTAGCTACTCACAAGACATAATATTGTTCATGATCAGAGGGGTATTAATATGCATAATGGATCTGAACATATGATCTTCCACCAAATAAACGAACTAGCATCAACTACAAGGAGTAATCAACACTACTAGCCACCCATAGGTACCAATCTGAGGTTTGGGTACAAAGATTGGATACAAGAGATGAACTAGGGTTTAAGAGGAGATGGTGCTGGTGAAGATGTTTATGAAGATAACCCTCCCCAAGATGGGAGAGTTGTTGGTGATGTGACACCCCGAGACCGGTGCGCCAGGTGTTAGCCAGTTATTCGTCGTCGTTGCCATGTCATCTGCTTGCGTGTTGCATCTTTCCATGTCATCGTATGCATTGCATCATCATGTTTTCAAAACTTGCATTCGTCCAAGTCCGCCCGTCCTCTCTGTTGTCCGTTTTGAGCCCAGACACACTCGCACGCGCCCGCGGCGCCTCCGAATATTTATTTTGTGAGTGGCCGGAAAATGTTCTCGGAATGGGGTGAAACTTGGCGTGTGGTCTTATTATAGCATAGGTAGACCGCCTATCAAATTTCATCGCATTCTGAGCTCGTTTGATAGCCCAACCGTTAAATATAGAGGCACTATAGCCGGATAAATCGTCGGACGTTTTCGGTATCTGGAAACCCCACGGGCCTCTCTCTCCCTCTCTTCACAGCCCACTTCCACTCTAAACCAGCCCACCAAGCCCAGCTGGCTCCCACCTATGTTCTTCGCCGTCGGATCGCGATCGCGTGGCCGAAAACGGCACCCCCTTACCCCTCTCCTAGCTCCCTTTAGCTATTTAAACACCCCCTCCCCCTAATTTTCAGCAAACCTCAGCCCGTGCCTTCCCTCCTCAGCCGCTGCCGCCTCCTCGCGCCTCGCCACCGCGCCTCCCCGCCGCCTGGCGCCAGCCGCCGCCGGCGGCGACCCCAGCTCGCCGCCGGCCTCCCCTCTCCGCCTCCGGCCAGATCCGGCCACCCGCCGACCGGATCCGGCCACCAGAGTTGCCCCGCGCACGTCCTCAACCCCGCCGGCCTCCTCCGGGTCTCCACATCGTCAGCGTCGCCGGCTGCGCCGGGCGTCCGATCGAGACGGAGGTGTCCGCCTCCGTTCCTCGTGTGTGACTGCCGGTGGGCCCGCGAGCCGCACCGACGGACATGTCTGCCTGGTGCCGGACATGTCCGCCCCCCTCTGTCCGTGCCGCTGACCTATGGGCCCCCGCGTTCAGCCGCCAGACGTGTCCGATCTGACACAGACAATGTCCACCCCGAGAGGTTGTTTTTTCTTCTAAGTCCCCAAAACTTCATATTCTGATGCATACTTTGTGATGTTGTAACTTTTTGTGTGGTGGTCCAAATTGAGTGTATAATATGTCAAAATGATCGTTGTGATATGCTCTTCATTTTGTTCCAGTGTGGAATGCTTGTTTGACTTCATCTTGATGCCCTAATCATCATTCTAAGAGTGCTATAAGTTTAAAACTGATGTTACCTGTAATTTTGTTAGCATGTTTGCGATGTGATAACTTTGTGCATGTCTATCCAAATGGAGCATATGATATGTCAAAATGTTCATTGTGAAGTGCTCTACATGTTGGTTGTTGTAGCATTCTTGTTAGGTGTCATCTTTCCATGTTAATCTCTGTTGCAAAAGTGCATGTGGCTGTTAAGTGCTGAAACTTGTTATGAGATGCTGATTTGACTTGCTCATTAATATTGATGTGTTTGTCTTCATGCCACATGTTTATATGTTTTAGAATCACAATCATATGGTCTTTGTTGTGGTGCAATCCACTTTCCATGATATGCTTTGAGGTGACTTAAACAAGCTTGTAAACGTGCCATGTTGTTGTTGCTGTTTTATACTTAGTGAAAAAACTGCTAAGTCTGGAATCTGTTAAACCTGATGCTATGTTTGCTTGATGCCCCACTCAAATCCATGCTTGTTTTGGAGTGGCCAATGATCATGTCTTGTTGTCCAGGTTATTGTCTATCCATCCATGCCCTTGTTCGCTTATATGACCTGTTGTTGCTTATTTATTTCTTGCTCTCAAGTTGCTATAAATTTACCTGTCAGGATTTTATCAGCATGATCAATTTGGTGAAGCTTGTTGTTACTGATACATGCCTCCTATGGTGTTGCTCCAATGGAGTTGTTTGATGTATGCTATGTCTATTACATGTCCATGATCATTATATACTTAGTAGAGTAGATATGCTTGTTGTTTTGTGCCTCCGAAGGCAGCATCGTGATGATGTTTTTGCCTTCCCATGCTTGTGTAATTGTGTTCCAGCAAGTTTTTGAGGGTGTTTTAAGTTCATGCTTGTTAAGTATCATGTCTATTTGACATCCATGCCTCTTGTTATCATGTTTGGGTACTGTAGTATATATTTACCTTGCTCCAAAGTTGCTATGTTGCTGATTTTGGACAGCTTGTTGTTATATCTTGTTTTGTGTGTATGTGTTGAACCGTTGCTCCGTTTTGAGTGTGCCCTATATGAAACTTGTGTGATTTAGCATGTAGAAGCCTAATATCATGATGTTTTCATGCTTGGAGTGTGTTTGCTTGTTGTTTGGATGCATCTTGCATATTTGCCTTGCTTGACATGTTTTGCTCATATCTTTTAGGCCGTAGCTCCGAATTCAACAAACTTTATCTGAAACTTGACTAGAGTTTCGTGTAGATCATCATGGTGCATGTTAACCTGCTGTTTAACAACTTTAACTTAAGGTTTGTTCAGATCTGGACACATTTTATAATGCGCATATGAGGACTTACCGGATTTGTTATATGTTGATTCCGGCCTCATTTAAACTTGTTGTTTTGTGTTGTTCTTGCGTGCTTCATCCCTTGCCATGTTTTGCATCATATAGAGTTGTCTTGCATCATACTTGGTTGAGCATCTTGTCATGTTCTTGAGTGGCGTGTTTACCTTGTTGTGTGCTTTCTTCTCGCTACTTCTTTTCCGTTGCGATCGTGAGGATTCGTTCGTCTACATGTGGTTCGTCTTCGAGGCTTCTTCTTCGTCTACTTCTTGGACTCATTATTCTTCCTTGCGGGATATCAGCCAAGATGACAATCACCTTGGATACCTTTACTATCTTTTCTATGCTAGATATCTTGATACTGTTGTTATATGTCGCGCTACCCATCATTATTGTCAGCCCCTCTCCTTGTTGCCATGAAACCTCTAACCTTTGACACCTTCCTAGCAAACCGTTGTTTGGCTATGTTACCCGCTTGCTCGGCCCCTCTTATAGCATTCTTAGTTGCAGGTGCAGATGAAGATCATTCCATGTTGGAACTTGTTGTTGGAATATCACAATATATCTTATATATCTTAACACACCTATATACTTGGCAATGGGTGGAAGGCTTGGCCTTTTGCTCGGTGTTTTGTTCCACTCATGCCACCTTAGGAGTCGATAAACCGGCATTATGTTCCTTGATTTTGCGTTACTTACACGGTTGGGTATACGGGGACCCCTTGACAGTTCGTCTTTGAATAAAACTCCTCCAGCAAGGCCCAACATTGGTTTTAGTTTGCTCATAATAAAAACTTAATTAATTAATTAATTTCATAGGGAGTTAGCGCTACCCGAGGATTCTTTCTACATAGCAGGGGGGCCAGTGCTGATGGTGTAGGTCCCAAATAGAGTCGTTTGCGGCGCGCCCCTTGGTAACTTGGGGTTTGGTTGATGTACGTTGTGCTCATCCGGTCGTGGCCTGAGACGAGATACGCGCGGGTACTATCAGGGTGTCGGCACGCCGGGAGGTCTTGCTGGACTTGTTTTACCATTGTCGAAATGTCTTGTGCACCGGGAATTCCAAGTCTGATCGGGCCTTCCCTAAGATAAGGGTAATATTATTATTACTTCTGTTGATCGTGAGAGCTTGTGATGGGCTAAGTTGGGACACCCCTGCAGGGTTATGATCTTTCGAAAGCCATGCCCGTGGTTATGTGGCAGATTGGAATTTGTTAATGTCGGGTTGTAGAAAACTTGACAGAGGATCCGAGATAAAACACACAACTATGTGAGTAACCATGATTGTATCTTTTCATTTTGAGAAGAGAACACGGTGGGGTTATGTTTGACTCGTAAGTAGTTCAGTATCTTTAGCGATCATTACTAGTTTGCGATCGTCTGCGTAGATGCTCATCTTACTCTTGTACTCGTAAGTTAGCCACCATACTTTTGCTAAGCCGCTGCTGCAACCTCATCACTTTACCTCTCCATACCTATTAAGCCTTGCTAGTCTGGTTACCCATGGTTATGGGATTGCTGAGTCCTCGTGGCTCACAGATACTACAACAACAGTTGCAGGTGCAGGTTTCCGATGTCTTGACGTGAGAGCGATGATCGTTGTGTTGGAGTTCTTTCTTCTTCTTCTTCTTCAGTCTTGGGTTAGGTTCCGGGTCGGCAGCCTGGGATAGCAGATGGATGTCTTTGTGCTTTTCATGTTTGCATCCGTAGTCGGATGCCTTGTATTGATGTTGTTGTATTCGTGTGGATTGTATGAATTGTTGTGTCCCCCAATGTATGTATGTGATTGTACGATGTAATGATATCCATCTTGCTAAGCGCCCGAAATGCGGTTGTGCCCCAATCACGTAAGTGTCACATGATCGGGATAGAATCGCATCTTAGGCTTGACAAGTTGGTATCAGAGCCTCGACCGACCATAGGAGCCCCCTTGATTGATCGTAGTTTGGCCGTTGTCGAGTCTAGCAGAACTTTTTCGGAGTCTAGTTATAACGGAGAGTAGGAATTCTTTTTACTCCCCTGCCCCTTCGCCGCTCTGGTGAGGAATCTTGACGTAGGTGTTTTGAATTACCCCTCTTCCCCTTCAATTTTTTTTAGGATCACGCGGTTAGTTTCGTTGTTGCGTTGTCGGTTGTTTCATCTCGTGCACCTCTCATCAAGTGGATTCGACCCTCTTCTTCTTTGCAAGTCAACCTCGGTTCTTTTTAACCGACGATGTTTTCCCCGTCCGATGTGTTCCTTCTTTTTCCCACCCGCCCACCCTTTTGCTTCTCGGAGCCGGGAGTTCTCAATCGAGTATCTATCCTACTCCTGTGAAGCCCTTGCTTTTCTTTCATTAATTATTTCGAGTGGAGAATTCTCAATCCCTTCCTTCAGAGTTATTCTCGATGAATAAATTCTAGTTCCAAGTGTTTTATTATTTTCTTCCCGGAGTTCATAGTTTCTCGGCTTTCTCATCGGAACCACGACTAATCATCGCAAGGCTTTAATCTATTCGTTTCGTCCGTCATTTCTATATCATCATCCTTGTTGTTACCGGAGTTCCTCATTGTGCTTCTTCATGAGATAATTCATTCTTCAAGTGTTCATCAAATTCTTCTGGAGCAGCTCAAGCATTCTTATTCTTTTGCCTCTCGAGTGCAAATAATTCTCCGTATTCTTTTGAAGTGGAGTTTTGCATTTCTTCCTTCATGTCATCTACTCAATCTTTTGGTTGCGGCATAATTCACCTCAAGTCTTGAGATGTTTAAATAAGTCCACGACAATCTTATTCTTTTGTTGTTGATTTTCTCAACAACTCCGTTCAAGTCTTTCTCTTATAAATTCTCGTTCATGTCACTTGTGCTCAAGTTGTCATCTTCTTCTCCATTCCTTTAATTCCATCATTTCAATTATTCCGGAGGCATTGTCTTGTTCATTTCGTCATGTTTTTATTCCATCTTCTCAAGTTCTTGTTCCATTCCATTCATGTTCAACCGGTGCACTATTTCTTTTAGTTTCAGCCGGAGTGCTGCTCGAATTACTTCGTTCAAAGTCCTTGTCTATCCAGCTTAACCGGAGTGGTTTCGAATCCACTCTCGTTCCTTCAGCTCTTGTTTCGTGCCTTTCAACCTCCTTGATTCTCGTCGTATTCCTTGCTCCTCTTGTTTAACGAAGTCTTGCAACTTCGTTCATCTCCGTGGTATTCTTCCTTTCAAGTTGTTCAACCTCTCAATGTTCTTTGGTTTCACTCTTTTGTCCTCGAAGAACTTTGTTCTTCCTTTTTCTCTTCCGTCTCGTTCCTAAGATCTCGGGACGAGATCTCTTGTTAGTAGGGGAGTGTTGTGACACCCCGAGACCGGTACGCCAGGTGTCAGCCAGTTATTCGTCGTCGTTGCCATGTCATATGCTTGCGTGTTGCATCTTGCCATGTCATCGTGTGCATTGCATCATCATGTTTACAAAACTTGCATTCGTCTGAGTCCGCCTGTCCTCTCTGTTGTCCGTTCTGAGCCCAGACACACTCGCACGCGCCCGCGGCGCCTCCGAATATTTATTTTGTGAGTGGCCGGAAAATGTTCTCGGAATGGGGTGAAACTTGGCATGTGGTATTATTATAGCATAGATAGACCGCCTGTCAAATTTCATCGGATTCGGAGCTCGTTTGATAGCCCAACCGTTAAATATAGCGGCACTATAGCCGGATAAATCGTCGGACGTTTTCGGTATCCGGAAACCCCGCGGGCCTCTCTCTCCCTCTTAACAGCCCACTTACACTCTAAACCAGCCCAACAAGCCCAGCTGGCTCCCACCTATGTTCTTCGCCGTCGGATCGCGATCACGTGGCCGAAAACGGCACCCCCTTACCCCTCTCCTAGCTCCATCTAGCTATTTAAACACCCCCTCCCCCTAATTTTCAGCAAACCTCAGCCCCTGCCTTCCCTCCTCAGCCGCTGCCGCCTCCTCGCGCCTCGCCACCGCGCCTCCCCGCTGCCGGGCACCAGCCGCCGCCGCCGGCGACCCCAGCTCGCCGCCGGCCTCCCCTCTCCGCCTCCGGCCAGATCCGGCCACCCGCCGACCGGATCCGGCCACCGGAGTTGCCCCGCGCACGTCCTTGACCCCACCGGCCTCCTCCGGGTCTCCACGTCGTCAGCGTCGCCGGCTGCGCCGGTTGTCCGATCGAGACAGGCGTGTCCGCCTCCATTCCTCGTGTGTGACTGCCGGTGGGCCCGCGAGCCGCACCGACAAACATGTCCGCCTGGTGTCGGACATGTCCGCCCCCCTCTGTCCGTGCCACTTACATGTGGGCCCCCGCGTCCAGCCGCCGGACGTGTCCAATCTGACACGACAATGTCCACCCCGAGAGGTTGCTTTTTCTTCTAAGTCCCCAAAACTTCATATTCTGATGCATACTTTGTGATGTTGTAACTTTTTGTGTGATGGTCCAAGTTGAGTGTATAATATGTCAAAATGATCGTTGTGATATACTCTTCATTTTGTTCCATTGTGGCATGCTTGTTTGACTTCATCTTGATGCCCTAATCATCGTTGCAGGAGTCCTATAAGTTTAAAACTGTTGTTACCTATAATTTTGTTAGCATGTTTGAGATGTGATAACTTTGTGCATGTTTATCCAAATGGAGCATATGATATGTCAAAATGTTCATTGTGAAGTGCTCTACATGTTGGTTGATGTAGCATTCTTGTTAGGTGCCATCTTGCCATGTTAATCTCTGTTGCAAAAGTGCATATGGCTGTTAAGTGCTGAAACTTGTTATGAGATGCTGATTTGACTTGCTCATTGCTATTGATGTGTTTGTCTTCATGCCACATGTTTATATGTTTTAGAATCACAATCATATGGTCTTTGCTGTGGTGAAATCCACTTTCCATGATATGCTTTGAGATGACTTAAACAAGCTTGTAAACATGACATGTTGTTGTTGCTGTTTTATACTTAGTGAAAAAACTGCTAAGTCTGGAATCTGTTAAACCTGATGCTATATTTGCTTGATGCCCCCACTCAAATCCATGCTTGTTTTGGAGTGGCTAATGATCATGTCTTGTTGTCCATGTTATTGTCTATCCATCCATGCCCTTGTTTGCTTATATGACCTGTTGTAGCTTATTTACTTCTTGCTCTCAAGTTGCCATAAAATTACCTGTCAGGATTTTATCAGCATGATCAATTTGGTGAAGCTTGTTGTTTTTTATCCATGCCTCCTATGGAGTTGCTCCAATGGAGTTGTTTGATGTATGCTATGTCTATAACATGTCCATGATCATTATATACTTAGTAGAGTAGATATGCTTGTTGTTTTGTGCCTCCGAAGGCAGCATCGTGATGATGTTTTTGCCTTCCTAGATTTTGACTAAGTCTGGATAAATTTATTGCAACTTGCCATGCTTTTGTAATTGTGTTCCAGCAAGTTTTTGAGGGTGTTCTAAGTTCATGCTTGTTAAGTATCATGTCTATTTCACATCCATGCCTCTTGTTATCATGTTTGGGTGTTGTAGCATATATTTACCTTGCTCCAAAGTTGCTATGTTGCTGATTTTAGACAGCTTGTTGTTATATCTTGTTTTGTGTGTATGTGTTGAACCGTTGCTCCGTTTTGAGCGTGCCCTATATGAAACTTGTGTGATTTAGCATGTAGAAGCCTAATACCATGTTGTTTTCATGCTTGGAGTGTGTTTGCTTGTTGTTTGGATCCATCTTGCATATTTGCCTTGCTTGACTTGTTTTGCTCATATCTTTTAGACCGTAGCTCCGAATTAAACAAACTTTATATGAAACTTGACTAGAATTTCATGTAGATCATCATGGTGCATGTTAGCCTATTGTTTAACAACTTTAACTTAAGGTTTGTTCAGATCTGGACCCATTTCATAATGTGCATATGAGGACTTACCGGATTTGTTATATGTTGATTCCGGCCTCATTTAAACTTGTTGTTTTGTGTTGTTCTTGCGTGCTTCATCCCTTGCCATATTTTGCATCATATGGACTTGTCTTGCATCATACTTGGTTGAGCATCTTGTCATGTTCTTGAGTGGCGTGTTTACCTTGTTGTGTGCTTTCTTCTCGCTAGTTCTTTTCCATTGCGATCGTGAGGATTCGTTCGTCTACACGTGGTTCGTCTTTGAGGCTTCTTCTTCGTCTACTTCTTGGACTCATTCTTCTTCCTTGCGGGATATCAGGCAAGATGACCATCACTTTGGATACCTTTACTATCTTTGCTATGCTAGATGTCTCGATGCTGTCGTTATATGTCGCACTACCCATCATTATTGTCAGCCCCTCTCCTTGTTGCCATGAAACCTCTAACCTTTGACACCTTCCTAGAAAACCGTTGTTTGGCTATGTTACCCGCTTGCTCAGCCCCTCTTATAGCATTCTTAGTTGTAGGTGAAGATGAAGATCGTTCCATGTTGGAACTTGTTGTTGGAATATCACAATATATCTTATATATCTTAACACACCTATATACTTGGCAATGGGTGGAAGGCTTGGCCTTTTGCTCAGTGTTTTGTTCCACTCATGCCACCTTAGGAGCCGATAAACCAGCATTATGTTCCTTGATTTTGTGTTCCTTACACGGTTGGGTATATGGGGACCCCTTGACAGTTCATCTTTGAATAAAACTCCTCCAGCAAGGCCCAACATTGGTTTCAATTTGCTTATAATAAAAACTTAATTAATTAAATAATTGCATAGGGAGTTAGCGCTACCCAAGGATTCTTTCTACATAGCAGGGGGCAGTGCTGATGGTGTTGGTCCCAAATAGAGTTGTTTGCGCCCCCCC
>LR738710.1:196130210-196147871 GCA_902687465.1 Secale cereale | reverse complement strand
CCCCTTGGCAACTTGGGGTTTGGTTGTTGTACGTTGTGCTCATCCGGTCGTGGCCTGAGACGAGATACGCGCGGCTACTATCAGGTTGTCGGCACGCAGGGAGGTCTTGCTGGACTTGTTTTACCATTGTCGAAATGTCTTGTGCACCGGGAATTCCGAGTCTGATCGGGCCTTCCCAAAAATAAGGGGTAATATTATTATTACTTCTGTTGATCGTGAGAGCTTGTGATGGGATAAGTTGGGACACCCCTGCAGGGTTATGATCTTTCGAAAGCCGTGCCCGTGGTTATGTGGCAGATTGGAATTTGTTAATGTCCGGTTGTAGAAAACTTGACAGAGGATCCGAGATAAAACACACAACTGTGTGAGTAACCGTGACTGTCTCTTTTCATTTTGAGAAGAGAACATGGTGGGGTTATGTTTGACTCGTAGGTAGTTCAGGATCTTTAGCGATCATTACTAGTTTGCGAGCGTCTGTGTAGATGCTCATCTTACTCTTGTACTCGTATGTTAGCCACCATACTTTTGCTTAGCCGCTGCTGCAACCTCACCACTTTACCTCTCCATACCTATTAAGCCTTGCTAGTCTGGTTACCCATGGTTATGGGATTGCTGAGTCCTCGTGGCTCACAGATACTACAACAACAGTTGCAGGTGCAGGTTTCCGATGTCTTGACGTGAGAGCGATGATCGTTGTGTTGGAGTTCTTTCTTCTTCTTCTTCTTCTTCTTCTTCAGTCTTGGGTAAGGTTCCGGGTCGGCAGCCTGGGATAGCAGATGGATGTCTTTGTGCTTTTCATGTTTGCATCCGTGGTCGGATGCCTTGTATTGATGTTGTTGTATTCGTGTGGATTGTATGAATTGTTGTATCCCCCAATGTATGTATGTAATGGTACGGTGTAATAATATCCATCTTGCTAAGCGCCCGAAATGCGGTTGTGCCCCAATCACGTAAGTGTCACGTGATCGGGATAGAATCGCATCTTGGGCCTGACAGGTGATGAGGGCGGTGACGATTTCCCCCTCCCGGAGGGAAGTATCCCCGACAGAACAGCTCTGCCGGAGCCCTAGATTGGTTTCCACCAAGGTTCCGCCTCGAGACGGCAGCGTCTGTTCCCGAAAGCCTCCTCATGATTTTTTCCAGGTCAAAACACCTCATATAGGAGAAGATGGGCATCGGGGGGCCATCGGGGGTCCCACGAAGCAGGGGGCGCGCCCAGAGAGGGGGGACGCGCCCCCCACCCTCGTGGACAGGTGGTGGCCCCTTGGTGATCCTCTTTCACCAGATATTTTTTATATTTTCTGAAACGGTGACTTTTGGAGTTTCAGAGCTTTTTTAGTTGTGCAGAATAGGTTTCCAGAGTTTGCTTCTTTTCCAGCTGCTGGCATTCTCCCTCTTCATGTAAACCTTGTAAAATAAGAGAGAAAAGGCATAAGTATTGTGACATGACGTGTAATAACAGCCCATAATGCAATAAATATCAACATAAAAGCATGATGCAAAATGGACATATCATCCCCCAAGCTTGAGCGATGATTTCTCATTCGCGACGCCAAAAATTATATATATATATAATTACGATCACGTTGAACCTGATGCATAGGGTAGAATTTCTGATGAAATTCCAACTTCAGCCGATTATAGTTCCATGATCCAATATCATCGCATAGCCTATAACATGTCAATGCGTCTCCCTTCAAAGATAAAGGGACGACCGTCTTCTTGATAACATCCTCGGGCATACCTGCAAGCTTAGATAATCCACAAACTTCATCCACATAGATTAGATGTAAATCGGGATGCAGAGTTCCGTCTCCTGTAAAAGGATTATCTAGCAGTTTCTCTATCATGCCCGAAGGAATTTCAAAGAAAACATTTTCAGTAGATTCAATAGGTTGAGGAGCAACTCTTTTCTCTTCTGGTCGGGGTGAAGATACCCCGAACAAGCCCCTCAAAGGATGATGAGCCATAGTAACAAGTGACAGTAAATTTCAGCACACCATATAAATTTTTCCTTACCAAAGGCGCTTCACTCCCCGGCAACGACGCCAGAAAAGAGTCTTGATGACCCACAAGTGTAGGGGATCTATCGTAGTCCTTTCGATAAGTAAGAGTGTCGAACCCAACAAGGAGCAGAAGGAAATGATAGGCAGTTTTCAGTAAGGTATTTTCTGCAAGCACTGAAATTATCGATAACAGATAGTTTGTGATAAGGTAATTGGTAGCAAGTGACAAATAGTAAAAGTATATAAGGTGCAGCAATATGGCCCAATCCTTTTTGTAGCAAAGGACAAGACTGGACAAACTCTTATATGAAGGAAAATGCTCCCGAGGACACATGGGAATTAACGTCAAGCTAGTTTTCATCATGATCGTATGATTTGCGTTCGGTACTTTGATAATTTGGTATGTGGGTGGACCGGTGCTTGGGTGCTGTCCTTACTTGGACAAGCCTCCCACTTATGATTAACCTCTAATGCAAGCATCCGCAACTACAAAAGAGGTATTAAGGTAAACCTAACCATAGCATGAAACAAGTGGATCCAAATCATCCCCTTACGAAGCAACGCATAAACTAGGGTTTAAGCTTATGTCACTCTAGCAACCCATCATCTACTTATTACTTCCCAATGCCTTCCTCTAGGCCCAAACAATGGTGAAGTGTCATATAGTCGACGTTCACATGACACCACTAGAGGAAAGACAACATACATCTCATCAAAATATCGAACGAATACCAAATTCACATGACTACTTATAGCAAGACTTTTCCCATGTCCTTAGGAACAAAAGTAACTACTCACAAGACATAATATTGTTCATGATCAGAGGGGTGTTAATATGCATAATGGATCTTAACATATGATCTTCCACCAAGTAAACCAACTAGCATCAACTACAAGGAGTAATCAACACTACTAGCAACCCACGGGTACCAATCTGAGGTTTGGTTACAAAGATTGGATACAAGAGATGAACTAGGGTTTGAGAGGAGATGGTGATGGTGAATATGTTGATGAAGATAACCCTCCCCAAGATGGGAGACTTGTTGGTGATGATGGCGGTGACGGTTTCCCCCTCCCGGAGGGAAGTATCCCCGGCAGAACAGCTCTGCCGGAGCCCTAGATTGGTTTCCGCCAAAGTTCCGCCTCGAGACGGCGGCGTCTGGTCCCGAAGGCCCCCTCCTGATTTTTTCCAGGTCAAAAAATCTCATATAGGAGAAGATGGGCATCGGGGGAATCGTGTGGCCCAGGAGGCAGTGGGCGCGCCCAGAGAGGGGGCGCCCCCCCCCCCACCCTCGTGGACAGGTGGTGGCCCCCCTGGTGATTCTCTTTCGCCAGATATTTTTGTACTTTTTGAAACGGTGTCCCGTGGAGTTTCGGAGGCTTTTGAATTGTGCAGAATAGGTTTCCAATGTTTGCTCCTTTTCCAGCCCAGAATCCCAGCTGCCGGCATTCTCCCTCTTCATGTAAACCTTGTAAAATAAGAGAGAAAAGGGATAAGTATTGTGACATAACGTGTAATAACAGCCCATAGTGCAATAAATATCAACATAAAAGCATGATGCAAAATGGACGTGTCAAGCACTAGTGATCCTAAGTTTGGTGATTGTTTATCTGAGCTTCGTGAACTCATGCATGCCAAAGGAGATGTTGGAATAATTAGCAATATCATTTCCGAAGTCATTAGAATTCATAGAGATGAACATTGCTACGGTCATACTTCTAATGAATCATTCTCTCTAGGTGTTGATCAATCACATGATGATGAGGAACATGGATACTATGATGAGGAAGATGATAGTGAGCTTGATGAACAAATGAGACATTTTGGTCTTATGGCAAATCTTCGTGGTTACGCAGCCGAAGGAAAGGAATGGGTGCTCGATAGTGGATGCACGGATCACATGACCGGAGATAAGGACATGTTCAATGAGCTTGCTAGAAATGATGGTCCACGAAAGTATGTTACCTTTGGTGACAACTCAAAGGATAAAGTTGTTGGCCTTGGTAAGGTGGCCATATCCAACGATAACTCAATTAAGAATGTCATGCTTGTAGAATCTCCCGGATATAATCTTCTCTCTGTGTCTAGATTAGCTGATTTTGGTTTAAATGTGCTATTCACTCATGTTGATTGCCAAGTATTTTGTAGAGATAATCACAACATGGTCTTTGCCGGGATTCGTAGAGGTGACCTATACATTGTTGACTTCACTAAGAAAGCCCAACCTCACACTTGTTTTATTGCTAAATCTTCTAACGGTTGGTTGGGGCAAAGAAGCTTAGGTCATGTCGGTATGCGAAATCTTGATAAGCTAATTAAAGATGATCATATCCTTGGTGTTAAAGATGTTATATTTGACAAGGATAGACTTTGTAGTGCTTGTCAAGCAGGAAAACAAGTTGGAGGAAATCATCACATGAAGAACATCATGACTACTAGAAGAACACTTGAGCTAATTCATATGGATCTTTTTGGTCCCAATGCTTACAAAAGCCTCGGTGGTAACTCTTTTGGTCTCGTCATTGTTGATAATTTTTCAAGATTTACGTGGGTGTTCTTTCTTGATGATAAATCGCATGTCCAAAAGATCTTCAAAAACTTTGCTAGGAAGGCCCAAAATCAATTGAAGTGAAGATCAAGAAGGTTCGCAGTGACAACAAAACAGAGTTCAAGAACGCAAATGTGGACACCTTTCTTGACGAACAAGGAATTTCACATGAGTTCTCGGCTACGTACACGCCTCAACAAAATGGAGTTGTTGAGAGGAAGAACCGGACACTCATCGAAATGGCAAGAACAATGCTTGACGAATACAAGACGCCAAGACACTTCTGGGCGGAAGCGGTTGAGACAGCTTGTCATGCAACAAATCTCTTGTATCTTCACAAGCTTCTCGGCAAGATGGCATACGAGCTTCTCACCGGTAACAAACCCCAAGTTGGATACTTTCGAGTATTCGGCTCAAAGTGCTACATTCTTGATAAGCATCGTCGTTCTAAATTTGCTCCTAAATCTCATGAAGGTTTCCTACTTGGTTATGGCTCAAACTCTCACACTTACCGTGTCTACAACAATTTCACCCGAAAGGTTGAAGAGACGGTAGATGTGAAGTTTGATGAATCTAGCGGCTCGCAAATAGAGCAATTGCCAATTGATGTAGGAGATAAAGATCCTTCGGAAGCAATTCAAGACTTGTCTATTGGCAATATCCGTCCAACGGAGGTGAAAGGAAGTACTTTGTCTGTCCATGTGGAAGCTTCTACCTCACGACAAGGTGAACCTCAAGTTGACTTGGAGGCATCCACAAGTGGGACACGCCATGGCGAAGGAAACGAGGATGTGCATCAAGATGAATCTCATCGACCTCCTTCTCCACCTCCACAAGGGGACAACAACACCAACAACAATGAAGAAGGACAAGAAGAAAAAGGAGAAGATGAAGAGGATGTTCCACCCCGACCCAAGCAAAAGCTTTCACGAGTTAGAGCAAGAATTGCTAGAGATCACCCCGTACAGCAAATCTACAATGATATCCAAACCGGGAGAATCACTCGCTCTAAATCTCGTTTAGCTAACTTTTGTGAACATTACTCTTTCATATATAACCTTGAACCTATGAAGGTTGAAGATGCTCTTGATGATCCAGATTGGGTGAACGCCTTGCATGAAGAGCTACACAACTTTGAGAGAAATCAAGTGTGTACATTGGTCGAAAAGCCCGACAACAACCACAACATCATCGGTACCAAATGGGTGTTTCGCAACAAGCAAGACGAAGATGGTCAAGTCCTCTGCAACAAAGCACGTCTCGTCGCCCAAGGCTACACTCAAGTCGAAGGTATGGACTACGTGGGACATACGCCCCCGTTGCTAGACTTGAATCCATTTGCATCTTGCTCGCCTATGCTAATCACCATGATATCACCTTGTACCAAATGGACATTAAAAGTGCTTTTCTCAACGGTGAAATTGAGGAGGAAGTTTATGTTAAACAACCTCCCGGCTTCGTTAATCCCAAGAAACCTGATCATGTTTACGAACTACACAAAGCTCTTTATGGTCTTAAACAAGCTCCTAGAGCATGGTATAAATGCTTGACCAAGTTCCTAATTGAAAAAGGCTTTGAAATTGGAAAAATAGATTCCACTCTTTTTACTAAAAGGATTAATGGTGAATTATTTGTGTGCCAAATCTATGTTGATGATATCATATTTGGTTCTACTAACCCCCATTTTAGTGAAAGGTTTGGAAAGCTAATGTTGGAAAAGTTTGAGATGTCGATGATGAGTGAACTCAAGTTCTTTCTTGGTTTGCAAATCAAGCAAACTAAAGAGGGTACTTTTGTTTCTCAACCAAAGTATACCAAGGACTTGTTCAAGAAGTTCAGCATGCAAGAATGCAAAGGTATAACTACACTCATGCCTACTAGTGGACATCTTGACTTGACTAAGGATGGCGAACCGGTTGATCAAAAGGTGTACCGCTATATGATTGGTTCATTGTTATATCTATGTGCCTCCTGTCCCGATATTATGCTAAGTGTGTGCATGTGTGCACGATATCAATACGCTCCTAAAGAATGTCATCTTAAGGTTGTGAAAAGGATAGTGAGATACCTAATTCATACACCAAATTTTGGCATTTTGTATCCTAAGAGGTCCTCTTTTGATCTTGTTGGCTACTCTGACTCGGACTATGCCGGTGACAAGGTTGATAGAAAGTCCACTTCGGGTACTTGTCAATTTCTTAGTAGATCTCTTGTGTCTTGGTCCTCCAAGAAACAAAACTCGGTATCCTTATCCACCGCCGAATCAGAATACATTGCCGCTGGTTCCTGTTGTGCTCAATTACTTTGGATGACCCAAACTCTTAAAGGTTATGGGATATATGTGAAAATGTTCCATTTCTTTGCGACAATGAAAGTTCTATTAAGATTGCTCATAATCCCGTGCAACATTCTCGAACTAAGCATATTGAAGTTCGTCATCATTTCATTCGACATCATGTTGCTAAGGGTGATATCAATCTTAAACATGTTCGCACCGATAAGCAATTAGTGGATATATTTACTAAACCACTTGATGAGAAAAGTGTTTTGCAGGTTGAGAGGTGAATTGAACATTATTCATGCCTCAAACTTGGAGTAGGAACTCCATTTGGATACATGCAAGGCCTAAGCCTTTGACTAATCCTTGACTCTTTTCTCTTATGATCAAATATCTTGGATATATATGTACCCTTGCATGCTATCTAACTTTTGTAGGTACTTGGATGAATCTAAATCCATGAGATTTCAACTCATTCATATCTTGAGCGATCTCTATATCACCAAGTCTCTACACCATGGTGGTTGAAAGACAAGGAAGCATGAAACCCTTCAACATATCCTTTGACAATTTCTAGATATCAAATTTCATTTGGTATCAAGTTTTTATGATTGTCATTTTGGATACACAAATGCTCTTCCTTGCAAGACTAACTCATGTAGGTTGATGAACTCAAACTAAAGTGGTGCTCCCAACTCTTGATGTGCTACATCAACCTTGAGCAACCCACACAAGTTCAACTACATGATCAAGACCAACACCACTACCCAAGGTATGTTATTCCATCTTAGAGAAGCTTTACCCCAAGACATGGGTGAAAGAAGCTCAACAAGATGTGAATACATCAAAATGCTTAAACGAAAAATGGAAACCCCATTTTGAGCTTAAACGATGAGTATTGCTACTTCTCGAGCTTGCGTTGTGTTCCCTCGAAGAGGAAAGGGTGATGCAGCACAGTAGCATAAGTATTTCCCTCAGCTTTTGAGAACCAAGGTATCAATCTAGTAGGAGACTACGCGCAAGTCCCTCGCACCTGCACAAACAAATAAGAACTTCGCGGCCAATGCGATAAGGGGTTGTCAATCCCTTCATGGTCGCTTAAGAAAGTGAGATCTAATAGATAGGATAGTATAATATTTTTGGTATTTTTGGTATAAGAACAAAAAGTAAATAAAGCAAAGTAAAGTAGATGGAAGATTAATATGTTGAGAATAGACCCAGGGGCTATAGGTTTCACTAGTGGCTTCTCTCATGATAGCAGAATTCTACGGTGGGTGAACAAATTACTGTCAAGCAATTGATAGAAAAGCGCATAGTTATGAGAATATCTAGGCATGATCATTATATATAGGCATCATGTCTGTGACAAGTAGACTGAAATAATTCGGCATCTACTACTATTACTCCACACATCGATTGCTATCCAGCATGCATCTAGAGTATTAAGTTCATAAGAACAGAGTAATGCTTTAAGCAAGATGACATGATGTAGAGGGATAAACTCAAGCAATATGATATAAACCCCATCTTTTTACCCACGATGGCAACAATACAATACGTGCCTTGCTGCCCCTGCTGTCACTGGGAAAGGACACCGCAAGATTGAACCCAAAGCCAAGCACTTCTCCCATTGCAAGAACTATAGATCTAGTAGGCCAAACCAAACCAATAATTCGAAGAGACTTGCAAGGATATTATAATCATACATAAAAGATTTCAGAAAAGAATCAAATATTGTTCATAGATAATCTTGATCATAACCCACAATTCATCGGATCTCGACAAACACACCGCAAAAGGATTACATCGAATAGCTAATAACTATGGACCCAAAGGTCTATGGTAAACTACTCACAACTCATTGGTGAGGCTATGATGTTGATGTAGAAGCACTCCGTGATAGATCCCCCCTCCGGTGGAGCTCTGGAACAGGCCCCAAGATGGGATCTCACGGGAACTGAAGGTTGCGGCGGTGGAATTAGGGTTTCTCTGTTGCCTCGATATTTTTAGGGTACATGGACATATATAGGATGAAGGAGGGCATTGGGGGAGACAGAGGGGGCCCACGAGGGTGGGGGCGTGCCCAGGGGGAGAGGGCACCCTGGACCCTCGTGTCCACCTCTCTTGTTGCCTCGCGTGTACTCCAAGTCTTCTGGGTAGATACGGTTCCAAAAATAACTCTCTTGAAGGTTTCATTCCGTTTGGACTCCGTTTGATATCCCTTTTCTGCGAAACACTAAAATAGGAAAAAAAAAACAGCAATTTGCACTCGGCCTTGGGTTAGTAGGTTAGTCCCAAAAATAATATAAAAGTGTAAAATAAAGCCCATTAAACATCCAAAACAGAATATATAATAGCATGGAGCAATCAAAAATTATAGATACATTGGAGACGTATCAAGCATCCCCAAGCTTAATTCATGCTCGTCCTCGAGTAGGTAAATGATAAAAACAGAATTTTTGATGTGGAATGCTAACCAACATAATTCTAAATGTAATTCTTTTTGTTGTGGCATGAATGTTCAGATCCGAAAGATTCAAGATAAAAGTCTATATTGACATAAGAATAATAATACTTCAAGCATACTAACAAAGCAAACATGTCCTCTAGAAATAACATGGCCAAAGAAAGTGCATCCCTACAAAATCATATAGTTAGGTTATGCTCCATCTTCGTCACACAAAATACTCCAATCATGCACAACCGCGGTTTCAGCCAGGCACTTGTTTCATACTTAAATTGGTTCAAACGCTTTCAACTTTCACGCAATATATGAGCGTGAGCCATGGACATAGCACTATGTGGAATAGAGTGGTGGTTGTGGAGAAGACAAAAAGAGGAAGATGGTCTCACATCAACTAGGCGTACTGATGGGCTATGGAGATGCCCATCAATAGATATCAATGTGAGTGAGTTGGGATTGCCATGCAACGGATGCACTAGAGCTATAAATGTATGAAAGCTCAACAAAAGAAACTAAGTGGGTGTGCATCCAACTTGCTTGCTCACGAAGACCTATGGCATTTGAGGAAGCCCGTCGTTGGAATATACAAGCCAAGTTCTATAATGAAAATTCCCACTAGTATATGAAATGACTAAACAGGAGACTCTCTATCATGAAGATCATGGTGCTACTTTGAAGCACAACTATGGAAAAAGATAGTAGCATTGTCCCTTTTTTTTCTTCCCCTTTTTTTCTTTTTTCCCTTTTTTTGGGGCCTTTCTTTTTTCTTTGGCCTTCCCTTTTTTTTGTTCTTTGGGACAATGCTCTAATAATGATGATAATCACACTTATATTGATTTACAACTCGATATTACAACTCGATACTAGAACAAAGTATGACTCAATATGAATGCCTCCGGTGGTGTACCAGGATGTGCAACGAATCAAGAGTAACATGTATGAAAAATTATGCATGGTGGCCAAGCCATAGATACGATGTCAACTACATGATCATGCATGGCAATATGACAATGATGAAGCGTGTCATAGCAAACGGAACGGTAGAAAGTTGCATGGCAATATATCTCGGAATGGCTATGGAAATGCCATGATAGGTAGGTATGGTGGCTGTTTTGAGGAATGTATATGGTGAGTGTATGGTACCGGCGAAAGTTGCGCGGTACAAGAGAGGCTAGCAATGGTGGAAGGGTGAGAGTGCGTATAATCCATGGACTCAACATTAGTCATAAAGAACTCACATACTTATTGCAAAAATCTAGAAGTCATCAAAACAAAGTACTACACCCATGCTCCTAGGGGAAGGGTTGGTAGGAGTTAACCATCGTGCGATCCCGACCTCCACACAAAGGATGACACTCCATGAATTACCTAATGCTTCAAATTTGTCACACAACGGTTACCATACGTGCATGCTACGGGACTTGCAAACCTTAACGCAAGTATTTCTCAAATTCACAACTACTATACTAGCATGACTCTAATATCACCATCCTCGTATCTCAAAACAATCATCAAGTATCAAACTTCTCATAGTATTCAATGCACTTTTATGTGAAAGTTTTTACTATACTCATCTTGGATGCCTATCATATTAGGACTAGTTTTATAACCAAAGCACATCACCATGTTGTTCTAAAAGACTCTCAAGTAGATATAAGTGAAGCATGAGAGATCAACAATTTCTACAAAATAAAACCACCATCGTGCTCTAAAAGATATAAGTGAAGCACTAGAGCAAAACTATCTAGCTCAAAAGATATAAGTGAAGCGCATAGAGTATTCTAATAAATTCTAAATCATATTTATCTCTCTCAAAAGGTGTGTCCAGCAAGGATGATTGTGGAAAACTAAAAAGCAAAGACTCAAATCATACATGACGCTCCAAGCAAAACACATATCATGTGATGAATAAAAATATAGTCCCGAGTATAGTTACCGATAGATGAAGACGAAAGAGGGGATGCCTTCCCGGGGCATCCCCAAGCTTAGGCTTTTGGTTGTCCTTGAATTTTACCATGGGGTGCCTTGGGCATCCCCAAGCTTAGGCTCTTGCCACTCTTTGTTCCGTAGTCCATCAATGCCATACTCAAAACTTGAAAACTTCACAACACAAAACTTAGCAAAAAATCTCGTGAGCTCCGTTAGTATAAGAAAACAAACCACCACTCAAAGGTACTGTAATGAACTCATTATTTGTTTATATTGGTGTTAAACCTACTGTATTCCAACTTCTCCATGATTCATACCCCCCGATACTACTCACAGATTCATCAAAATAAGCAAACAACACGCAAAAAATAGAATCTGTCAAAAACAGAACAGTCTATAGTAATCTGTAACTTTTGAATACTTCTGTAACTCCAAAAAAAATTGTTAAACATGAGGAATTTGTCTATTAATCATCTGCAAAAAGAATCAACTAAATAGCACTCTCTAGTAAAAAATTACAGCCAATCTCGTGAGCGCTAAAGTTTCTGTTTTTACAGCATGATCATATAAACTTCACACAAGTCTTCCCAAAGGTTCTACTTGGCACAAACAGTAATTAAAACACAAAACCACATCTAAACACAAGCTAGATGCAATATTTATTCCTAAACAGAAGCAAAAACAAATAAAATAAAATTGGGTTGCCTCTCAACAAGCGCTATCGTTTAACGCCCCTAGCTAGGCACGATACAAGAATAGATCTAGGTATTGCCATAATGATAAGATAGATCGCAAAAACTCATCTCATATTCCCTACGTTCAGCAGCAAGTTTTCTTTGTGGCAAGTGAAAGTAATCAAAAGGGCTAAATTTAATAGGACAAAAGCCCCCCATATCAAGCTCATGAGGTATGGGTTCCTCCTGTGGCCCTTCATATTGCACAACCAATTCATCATTATAAGCATTCTTGTGAAAAAGGTCATGAGCCTTCACTCAAGGAAAAAGCCTAACCAATTATTTTGAATAGAAAAATCATCATTTAATTCAGAAATTCTATCAACCAAGATATCGGTAGGAACCTTTTTCTAAGGTTTTCATTAAAAGCAACATGATCTAGAGATCGCAAACGCATTATGTCCTCTTGATTGAATAAGATAGCTTCTATGGGAGGACGGGCAGCATCAACTCCGTAGTGAGTAAATATTTCTTTGGCCTCTTTCATGATGAATCTGAACTCATGAGCCAAAAAGATAGTAGTTGCGCGCTTAACAGAGGAATGCTCAATATTGGAAAATTCCAGAAAGATTCTCTGAATGCAAGGATGCATATGGATAAATTGCCTTTCAATTTCAATTACAAGCATAGATATGACATCTGCAAGGCTACTAGTTCTATGAAGAATAGATCCACCCATAGTGGGTAAAGCACCGGCACAAGTTGAGAAGTCTTGAAGAACTCCTTTTCCAATAATATTACCACTACCAACCCAGAACTTCTTAGTATGTAAAGTGGTAGTTTCATCCGGAGGATCAACATAGACGTTGCCCTCAACATTACTACCCTTTTTGATGATATCTTCCCCCATCTCAGACATGAAAGCAAGCGAACGAAGAACACGCGAAAGAAGAAGGGCAAATAAAAACGGCAAGGGTGAAGTGGGGGAGAGGAAAACGAGAGGCAAATAATGTAATGAGAAGGATAAGGGTTTGTGATAGGTACTTGGTATATAGCTTTTGCGTAAGCCTCCCCGGCAACGGTGCTAGAAATTCTTCTTGCTACTTCTCGAGCTTGCGTTGTATTCCCTCGAAGAGGAAAGGGTGATGCAGCACAGTAGCATAAGTATTTCCCTCGGTTTTTGAGAACCAAGGTATCAATCCAGCAGGAGACCACACGCGAGTACCTCGCACCTGCACAAACAAATAAGAACTTCGCAGCCAACGTGATAAGGGGTTGTCAATCCCTTCACGGTCACTTATGAAAGTGAGATCTAATAGATAGGATAGTACAATATTTTTGGTATTTTTGGTATTTTTGGTATAAGAACATAAAGTAAATAAAGCAAAGTAAAGTAGATGGAAGATTAATATGTTGAGAATAGACCTGGGGGCCATAGGTTTCACTAGTGGCTTTCTCATGATAGCAGAATTCTACGGTGGGTGAACAAATTACTGTCGAGCAATTGATAGACAAGCGCATAGTTATGAGAATATCTAGGAATGATCATTATATATAGGCATCACGTCCGTGACAAGTAGACCGAAACGATTCTGCATCTACTACTATTACTCCACACATCGACCACTGTCTATCATGCATATAGAGTATTAAGTTCATAAGAACAGAGTAATGCTTTAAGCAAGATGACATGATGTAGAGGGATAAACGCAAGCAATATGATATAAACCCCATCTTTTTACCGTCGATGGCAACAATACAATACGTGCCCTGCTGCCCCTGCTGTCACTGGGAAAGGACACCGCAAGATTGAACCCAAAGCCAAGCACTTCTCACATTGCAAGAACTATAGATCTAGTAGGCCAAACCAAACCAATAATTCAAAGAGACTTGCAAGGATATTATAATCATACATAAAATATTTCAGAAAATAATCAAATATTGTTCATATATAATCTTGATCATAAACCCATAATTCATCGGATCTCGACAAACGCACCACAAAAAGATTACATCGAATAGATCTCCTCGAAGATCGAGGAGAACTTTGTATTGAGATCCAAAAAGAGAGAAGAAGCCATCTAGCTAATAACTATGGACCCGAAGGTCTGTGGTAAACTACTCACAACTCATTGGTGAGGCTATGGTGTTGATGTAGAAGCACTCCGTGGTAGATCCCCCTCCGGCGGAGCTCCGGAACAGGCCCCAAGATAGGATCTCACGGGAACAGAAGGTTGCGTCGGTGGAATTAGGGTTTTCTTTGTTGCCTCGATGTGTTTAGGGTACATGGATATATATAGGAGGAAGGAGGGCATCGGCAGAGCCAGAGGGGGCCCACGAGGGTGGGGCGCGCCCAAGGGGAGGGGGCGCGCCCTGGACCCTCGTGGCCACCTCTCTTGTTCACTCGCGTGTACTCCAAGTCTTCTGGGTAGATACGGTTCCAAAAATAACTCTCCCGAAGGTTTCATTCCATTTGGACTCCGTTTGATATCCCTTTTCTGCGAAACACTGTAATAGGCAAAAAACAACAATTTGCACTGGGCCTTGGGTTAGTAGGTTAGTCCCAAAAATAATATAAAATTGTAAGATAAAGTCCATTAAACATCCAAAACATAATATATAATAGCACGGAACAATCAAAAATTATAGTTACGTTGGAGATGTATCAAGTATGACCTATGATCAAGTGTTTTCACTTGACTCCTAAGTCAATATACTCTAACATAGGTGACTGTGTCGCCGACCAATTCTAGATGAAGTTCTCTAAGTATTTCTTTGTGTTCCTTGAATTTGTTCCTTGCATTTTGTTTCCATTCTTTAAAAAAACTTCATCTAGATTTTCTTTTCTGTTTTGTTCTACATTTTCTGCATCAAATTCATTGCAAATCTTTCAGTTAATTCTTTGCAAATCTTTGTGAGATCTTAGTTGCCTAGTGAGCTGAGATGGAAATTGTTCTCACTGTGTTGAACTCGGACCCACCGGTTTGTCTCTTTCGGTCAAACCGAACCATCTTGGTGCCATTGAATGAAACAACTCGGTGCTACCGATTTCAATACTGAGGAGACAATTTGACATTTTGCATCATGCATATTTGTTCCAGCTCTACTCAATGATACTTGTCCTCTACTAGCATCACATTTTTATACAGCTCTGCTCTATGACTCAAGGACCAAACCTATTTTGACTCACACTCTAGAAGATCCCTTCTTGGAAATTGATGTCAAAGGGGGAGAGAGAGTACACATCAAAGCTTCAGGGAGAGAGAGAGAGAGCTCAAAGCTTAAGGGAGAAAAATCACATGCCCCAGATGCTTGGTGTTCAAGAGGAGAGTAGTTACATGTCTTTAAGAGGGGAAATACATGTCTATGTTATTGACCTGTTTTGCTCTGATTCAGCTTCCCTACTTTCTTCCATTATCCAACATAAAATTCAGGGGGAGAAAGACTGCTAGGGAAGAAAGTCTTTGAATTCATTGCATATCTTTTACCTTTGGGAACATGTCTGTATTCAAGAGTGCCTAGTACTCACTCTCTACATGTTATCCCAATCTTGATACTCTTGTGGCTCTTTTGTTGCTCTGTCTAGTAGATGCACCTGCGTTATCTAACCTTGTTTACTGAGGTTCATCCCTTCATAAGCCAGCTCAAGATCACAAGGTAAGTATATGCATCACACTCATGTGCATGAAGATTTCTTGCTGATGTACATATTGTTTGCAAGAAGGAATCATGAACATGAGGATACACTTCATATATTCATATCATTTGCTCTGATGCATATAGCCAAGATACATGTAACTCATTGCTTGCTTTGTCATGCCTATGCTTTCACATGTTCTTATACTCCATATTCACGTGATTGCATACATGTAGGGGGGGCCTATGCATGTTACATGTCCTTCCAAAGCTTTACTTGTTATCCTTCATATCTTTATCTAAAGCTTTGATGTATGTTGTCATCAATTACCAAAAAGGGGGAGATTGAAAGCACAAGTGCTCCCTGGGTGATTTTGGTAATTAATGTCAACATATCTCTTGTTGAACTAATGTTTTCATCTAGTGTATTTCAGACAAGTTCAACAGATGGAGTGGCATGGACTAGAGGATGTGGAAACCCTTCAAGATGATAAGGACAAAAGGATTGGCTCAAGCTCAAAGCTCAGGACTCTACATTTTCTATTTCAGTGATCCAAGATCACATTGAGTCCATAGGAAAGCCAATACTATTAAAAGGGGATGAGGTGTCGCTTAATGGCTTGCGTGCTGAAAGTGCTTAGTGATACGCTCCAAAACCCTTAAACACTTCTCCACATCCACATATGTCCCAAACCAAAAGTCCAACTCGGCCCCACCGAAAAGATCCATCCGGCGCCACCGAGTTCATTTGACATAGCCACTGCCAGAAAACCATAATCATTTCGGTCTCACCGAAAGGGATCTCGGTCCCACCGAGATGGGATTGCAAGATCTCTGTTGACTGTTGTAATATTATCGGTCTAACCGAGATGTGCAATCGGTCCCACCGAGTTCGCAATGCATACTCTCTGTTGCCTCTTCGTAACATTTTGGTCTCACCGAAACGAGCGAATCGGTCCCACCGAGTTTGCCTGACCAACTCTCTGTGTGCTTATTACCAAAATCGGTCCCACCGAGTTTGTGTAATCGGTCCCATCGAGATTACGTTATCCGTAACACTAATGAAATTGGTCCCACCGAGTTGATCATATTGGTCCCACCGAAATGCCTAATGGTCACATAATGAACTAAATCGGTTTGACCGAGTTCTCTGAATCGGTCCGACCGAGTTTGGTAAATTGTGTGTAACGGTTAGATTTTGTGTGGAGGCTATATATACCCATCCACCCACTCTTCACTCGTGGAGAGAGGCATCAGAACATACCTACACTTCCATCATACATGTTCTGAGAGAGAACCACCTACTCAAGTGTTGAGATCAAGATTTTTCATTCCTACCATATGAATCTTGTTCTCTAGCCTTCCCCAAGTTGCTTTCCACTCAAATCTTTCTTCCGCCATATCCAAATCTGTGAGGAGCTGTTTGAGTGTTGGGGAGACTATCATTTGAAGCATTTGAGCAAGGAGTTCATCATCAACACACCGTCTATTACCTTTTGGAGAGTGGTGTCTCCTAGATTGGTTAGGTGTCACTTGGGAGCCTCCGACAAGATTGTGGAGTTGAACCAAGGAGTTTGTAAGGGCAAAGAGATCGCCTACTTTGTGAAGATCTACCCCTAGTGATGCAATTCCTTCGTGGGCGATGGCCATGGTGGGATAGACAAGGTTACTTCTTCGTGGACCCTTCGTGGGTGGAGCCCTCCGTGGACTCGCGCAGCCGTTACCCTTCGTGGGTTGAAATCTCCATCAACTTGGATGTACGATAGCACCACCTATCGGAACCAAGACAAAAAACATCGTTGTCTTCACTTGCGTTTGCTCCCTCCGAACTCCTCCCTTTACCCTCATATGCAATTGTTTTACTTTCTGTCGCTGCACTCTTAGAATTGCATTTGTAGGTTGATTGCTTGACTTGTGCTAAGTTGCTAAAATCTGCCAAGAACTAAAATTGGGAAAAGGCTAGGTTTTTGCTTTAGTCAAGTGGTCAAAGTTGCACGTTTTACTTCACAATACCTATATACACTTGTTATGCATGCTTGTTGTGTATTGTGAAAGTTAAACATGTGCTAAATCTCCATTCTAATATCAAGTATGTTAAAAGCTGCCACTTTTCTTGCTAAAGTCT
>LR738710.1:196116194-196130131 GCA_902687465.1 Secale cereale | reverse complement strand
TTCTCGATCCTTTCAGTTCGAAGCTTCGTCCCGAGCGGAGTCGTCAAAAAGTGTGTCTGCACACGAACACATCACTGTGTACCCTCAATGCCGGGGGTGATGCACCGCAGCTCACGTCGAAGGAGACCCGTCCGAAAGCGCGGTACGGAAGCAATCCGACGGGCGCTTTTGTAGACCCGAAACCCCACACGCCCGGGAGGGACCACGTTAGGGCGCACGGCGGCTATGGGCTGCCCTAGGTCGACCTGATCGCCCCTAGGGCCTCGAGGATCGCCGCCCTGCAATGAAGAAAAACGAACGAAGAACAAGGAAGAAGAAGAACAAGGGAGAAGGTAAAGGTAAAGATAAAAGTGATAGATTGATTTATTCGACTGTGTGTTGTTCTTCAATCGGTCGTCACCTCTTGTCTATATATGAGGCGGATGGACTTCCCGTACAAGAAAAGAACTTTCCTAGCCGTTCAAATCATCAAAACCTAATAAAACATGAACTATTCACGACCTCCGGCCCGGATGTCCGGCTCAAGGCCCGGATGATCCGGCCTAGCCCAGTTTTGTGACAGCAGCTCACTAATCGAGCTGTAACTTTTGCATGCAAACTCGAATTAAGATGATTTTTATATCAAAATCAACCGTCTCGACGAGACGCACAACTTTGCTGTTGAACACTTTTTGATCTGATGTAATCTTGAAGGAGTTTCGGGGCGTTTTCTAAAGTCTGCAGCAGACAAACTTGTCCGGACGTCCGGACAGTTTTCTGGATTGTCCGGCCTTTACCCGGATCATCCGGAACTTGACCCAGATCATCCGGCTTCAGCTTTTAGCTTCTGTTGTTTGAGTCAATTTTTCGGCCCCCGGCCGGATGAACCGGCCATGCAGCACACAGTTTTGGCTGTAACTTTTGCATACAACCTCAGATGGGGATAATTTTTATATCAAAATCGTCCGTTTCGACGAGAAGAAGAACTTTGCAGTTGAAAGTTTTTCATCCAATGACATCTTAATTAGTTCTGATGTCATTATTTAATCTGGTGTCAATACGAGCATCCGTAAGATTGTCATAACTTTCGCATCTGAGCTTCGTTTTGGACCATCTCCATATCTATTTTGATCATCTTGAAGAGAGCCATCAAATGGTGACATGAACTCATAATTTTAAGATCATCTCATTATAGCCTCAAGTCACTCTTTATGATCATGCCATTTCCGAGTGTCAAAAAACACTTCAGATTAACTAGTTAAGTGTTAGATCAAAGGTCTTCTTAACAGTCTGAAGGAAATATGCCCTAGAGGCAATAATAAAGTTGTTATTTATATTTCCTTATATCATGATAAATGTTTATTATTCATGCTAGAATTGTATTAACCGGAAACATAATACATGTGTGAATATATATAGACAAACAAAGTGTCACTAGTATGCCTCTACTTGACTAGCTCGTTGAATCAAAGATGGTTATGTTTCCTAGCCATAGACATGAGGTGTCATTTGATTAACGGGATCACATCATTGTTGAATGGTGTGATTGACTTGACCCATTCTGTTAGCTTAGCACTTGATCGTTTAGTTTTACTGCTATTGCTTTCTTCATGACTTATACATGTTCCTATGACTATGAGATTATGCAACTCCCGAATACCGGAGGAACACCTTGTGTGCTATCAAACGTCACAACATAACTGGGTGATCATAAATATGCTCTACAGGTGTCTCCGAAGGTGTTTGTGGTGTTGGCATAGATCGAGAATAGAATTTGTCACTCCGAGTGTCGGAGAGGTATCTCTGGGCCCTCTTGGTAATGCACATCACTATAAGCCTTGCAAATAAATGACTAATGAGTTAGTCACGAGATGATGCATTGCGGAATGAGTAAAGAGACTTGCCGGTAATGAGATTGAAATAGGTATTGAGATACCGACGATCAAATCTCAGGCAAGTAACATACCGATGACAAAGGGAACAACATATACTGTTATGCGGTTTTGACCGATAAGATCTTTGTAGAATATGTCGGAACCAATATGAGCATCTAGTTTCCGCTGTTGGTTATTGACTGGAGATGAGTCCCAGTCATGTCTACATAGTTCTCGAACCCGTAGGGTCCGCACGCTTAACGTTCGGTGACGATCGGTATTATGAGTTTATGAGTTTTGATGTACCGAAGGTATTTAGGAGTCTCAGATATGATCACAAACATGAAGAGGAGTCTTGGAATGTCCGAGACATAAAGATCGATATATTGGAAGCCTATGTTTGGGCATCGGAAAGGTTCCGGATGGTTTCGGGCATTTACCGGAGTACCGGGGGCCTACCGGAACCCCCGGGGAGTGAAGTGGGCCTCATGGGCCTTGGGAGAGAGAGGAAGGGGCAGCCAGGGCTGGCCGCGCGCCCCCTCCCCCTCTATTCCAAATTGGACAAGGAAGGTGGGGCCGCGCCCCCCTTTCCTTCCTTCTCTCCCCTCCTTCCTTCCCTCCTTCTCCTACTATTGGAAGTGGGGAATCCTACTCCCGATGGGAGTAGGATTCCTCCTAGGGCGCGCCATAGAGGGCCGGCCCCTTCCCCTCCTCCACTCCCTTATATACGGGGGTGGGGGCACCCCATAGACACAAGTTGATCATTGATCTTTTAGCTGTGTGCGGTGCCCCCCTCCACAGAAACACACCTCGGTCATATCGTTGCGGTGCTTAGGCGAAGCCCTGCATCGGTAACTTCATCATCACTGTCATCACGCCATCGTGCTGACGGAACTCTCCCTCGAAGCTCTACTTGATCGTGAGTTCGTGGGACGTCACCGAGCTGAACGTGTGCAGATCGCGGAGGTGTCGTACGTTCGGTACTAGGATCGGTCGATCGTGAAGACGTACGACTACATCAACCGCTTTGTCATAACGCTTCCGCTTACGGTCTACGAGGGTACGTGGACGAAACTCTCCCCTCTCGTTAATATTCATCACCATGATCTTGCGTGTGCGTAGGAATTTTTTTGAAATACTACTTTACCCAACAGTGGCATCATGAGCCAGGTTATGCGTAGATGTTATATACACGAGTAGAACACAAGTGAGTTGTGGACGATACTAGTCATACTGCTTACCAGCGTCATACTTTGATTCGGCGGTATTGTTGGATGAAGCGGCCCGGACCGACATTACGCGTACGCTTACGCGAGACTGGTTCTACCGACGTGCTTCGCACACAGGTGGCTGGCGGGTGTCAGTTTCTCCAACTTTAGTTGAATCAAGTGTGGCTACGCCCGGTCCTTGTGAAGGTTAAAACAGCACATACTTGACAAAATATCGTTGTGGTTTTGATGCGTAGATAAGAACGGTTCTTGCTAAGCTCGTAGCAGCCACGTAAAACTTGCAACAACAAAGTAGAGGACGTTTAACTTGTTTTTGGAGGGCATGTTGTGATGTGATATGGTCAAGACATGATGCTAAATTTTATTGTATGAGATAATCATGTTTTGTAACAGAGTTATCGGCAACTGGCAGGAGCCATATGGTTGTCGCTTTATTGTATGAAATGCAATCGCCATGTAATTGCTTTACTTTATCACTAAGCGGTAGCGATAGTCGTAGAAGCAATAGTTGGCGAGACGACAACGATGCTACGATGGAGATCAAGGTGCCGCGCCGGTGATGATGGTGATCATGATGGTGCCTTGGAGATGAAGATCAAAGGCACAAGATGATGATGGCCATATCATATCACTTACATTGATTGCATGTGATGTTTATCTTTTATGCATCTTATTTTGCTTAGATCGACAGTAGCATTATAAGATGATCTCTCACTAAATTTGAAGGTATAAGTGTTCTCCCTGAGTATGCACCGTTGCGAAAGTTCATCATGCCGAGACACCACGTGATGATCGGGTGTGATGAGCTCTACGTTCACATACAACGGGTGCAAGCCAGTTTTGCACACGCAGAATACTAGGGTTAAACTTGACGAGCCTAGCATATGCAGATATGACCTCGGAACACTAGAGACCGAAAGGTCGAGCGTGAATCAGATAGTAGATATGATCAACATAAGATGTTCACCATTGAAAACTACTCCATCTCACGTGATGATCGGACATGGTTTAGTTGATATGGATCACGTGATCACTTAGATGATTAGAGAGATGTCTGTCTAAGTGGGAGTTCTTAAGTAATTTGATTAATTGAACTTTAATTTATCATGAACTTAGCACCTAATAGTATTTTGCATAGCTATGTTGTTGTAGATAGATGGCCCGTGTTGTTATTCCGTTGAATTTTAATGCGTTCCTAGAGAAAGCCAAGTTGAAAGATGATGGTAGCAACTATACGGACTAGGTCCGTAACTTGAGGATTATCCTCATTGCTACACAGAAGAATTATGTCCTTGAAGCACCGCTAGGTCACAAGCCTGCTGCAGGAGCAACTCCGGACGTTATGAACGTCTGGCAAGCTCGTTCTGATGACTACATGATAGTTCAGTGTGCCATTCTTTATGGCTTAGAACTGGGACTTCAACGACGTTTTGAATGTCATGGAGCATATGAGATGTTCCAGGAGTTGAAGTTAATATTTCAAGCAAATGCCCGGATTGAGAAATATGAGGTTTCCAATAAGTTCTACAGCTGTAAGATGGAGGAGAACAGTTCTATCAATGAACACTTCTCAGAATATCTGGGTAGTACAATCATATGACTCAACTTGGTTGCAAAGTTGACGAAGATAGAGTTATTGATAGAGTTCTTCAATCACTGCCACCAAGCTATAAAGGCTTCGTGGTGAACTATAACATGCAAGGGATGCAGAACACAATTCCCGAGCTCTTCGCTATGCTCAAAGCTGCGGAGGTAGAAATCAAAAAGGAGCATCAAGTGTTGATGGTTAACAAGACCACTAGTTTCAAGAAAAAGGGCAAGGGAAAGAAGGGGAACTTCAAGAAGAATAACAAGACAGTTGCTACTCCCACGAAGAAACCCAAGTCTGGAGCCAAGCCTGAAACTGAGTGCTTCTACTGCAAAGGGACTAGACACTAGAAGCGGAACTGCCCCAAGTATTTGGCGGATAAGAAGGATGGCAAAGTAAACAACGGTATATATAATATACATGTTATTGATGCGTACCTTACTAATGCTCATAGTAGCACCTGGGTATTTGATACTGGTTCGGTTGCTAATATTTGTAACTTGAAACAGGGGCTACGGATTAAACGAAGATTAGCTAAGGACGAGGTGACGATGCGTGTGGGAAATGGTTCCAAAGTCGATGTGATCGCCGTCGGCACGCTACCTCTACATCTACCTTCAGGATTAGTTTTAGACCTGAATAATAGTTAATTGTCGCTAGCGTTAAGCATGAACATTATATCTGGATCTTGTTTATTGCGAGACGGTTATTCATTTTAATCTGATAATAATGGTTGTTCTATTTATATGAGTAATATCTTTTATGGTCATGCACCCTTGAAGAGTGGTCTATTCTTGTTGGATCTCGATCGTAGTGATACACATATTCATAATATAGAAGCCAAGAGATGCAAGGTTAATAATGACAGTGCAACTTATTTGGGGCACTGCCGTTTAGGTCATATTGGTGTAAAGCGCATGAAGAAACTCCATACTGATGGACTTTTGGAATCACTTGATTATGAATCACTTGGTGCTTGCGAACCGTGCCTCATGGGCAAGATGACTAAAACTCCGTTCTCCGGAACAATGGAGCGAGCAACTGATTTGTTGGAAATCATACATACTGATGTATGTGGACCGACGAGTGTTGAGGCTCGCGGTGGGTATCGTTATTTTCTGACCTTCACTGATGATTTGAGCGGATATGGGTATATCTACTTGATAAAACACAAGTCTGAAACATTTGAAAAGTTCAAAGAATTTCAGAGTGAAGTAGAGAATCATCGTAACAAGAAAATAAAGATTCTACGATCTGATCGTGGAGGCGAATATTTGAGTTACGAGTTTGGTCTTCATTTGAAACAATGTGGAATAGTTTCACAACTCACGCCACCCGGAACACCATAGCGTAATGGTGTGTCTGAACGTCGTAACCGTACTTTATTAGATATGATGCGATCTATGATGTCTCTTACCGATTTACCACTATCGTTCTGGGGTTATGCTTTAGAGACAGTTGCATTCACGTTAAATAGGGCACCATCTAAATTCGTTGAGGCAACGCCTTATGAACTGTGGTTTGGCAAGAAACCAAAGTTGTCGTTTCTTAAAGTTTGGGGTTGCGATGCTTATGTGAAAAGGCTTCAACCTGATAAGCTCGACCCCAAGTCAGAGAAATGTGTCTTCATAGGATACCCAAAGGAGACTGTTGGGTACACCTTCTATCATAGATCCGAAGGCAAGTTATTCGTTGCTAAGAATGGATCTTTTCTAGAGAAGGAGTTTCTCTCGAAAGAAGTGAGTGGGAGGAAAGTAGAACTTGATGAGGTAATTGTACCTTCTCCTGAATTGGAAAGTAGTGCATCACAGAAACTAGTTCCAGTGATTCCTACACCAATTAGTGAGGAAGCTAATGATGATGATCATGAAACTTTAGATCAAGTTATTGCTGAACTTCGTAGATCAACCAAAGTACGTTCCGCACCAGAGTGGTACGGCAACCCAGTTCTGGAAGTCATGTTACTAGACCATGATGAACCCACGAACTATGAGGAAGCGATGATGAGCCTAGATTCCACAAAATGGCTTGAGGCCATGAAATCTAAGATGGGATCCATGTATGAGAACAAAGTGTGGACTTTGGTTGACTTGCCCGGTGATCGGCAAGCCATTGAAAATAAATGGATCTTCAAGAGGAAGACCGACGCTAACGGTAATGTTACTGTCTACAAAGCTCGACTTGTTGCGAAAGGTTTTCGACAAGTTCAAGGAGTTGAGTACGATGAGACTTTCTCACCGTAGCAATGCTTAAGTCTGTCCGAATCATGTTAGCAATTGCCGCAGATTATGATTATGAAATTTGGCAAATAGATGTCAAAACTGCATTCCTTAATGGATACCTCAAAGAGGAGTTGTATATGATGCAACCAGAAGGCTTTGTCGATCCTAAAGGTGCTAACAAAGTGTGCAAGCTCTGGCGATCCATATATGGACTGGTGCAAGCATCTCGGAGTTGGAATATACGCTTTGATGAGGCGATCAAAGCATATGGTTTTATACAGACTTTTGGAGAAGCCTATATTTACAAGAAAGTGAGTGGGAGCTCTGTAGCATTTCTGATATTATATGTGGATGACATATTATTGATTGGAAATGATATAGAATTTCTGGATAGCATAAAAGGATGCTTGAATAAGTGTTTTTCAATGAAAGACCTCGTTGAAGCTGCCTATATATTAGGCATCAAGATCTATAGAGATAAATCAAGACGTTTAATTGGACTTTCACAAAGCACATACCTTGATAAAGTTTTGAAGAAGTTCAAAATGGATGAGTCGAAGAAAGGGTTCTTGCTTGTGTTACAAGGTGTGAAGTTGAGTAAGACTCAATGCCCGACCACTGCGGAAGATATATAGAAAATGAAAGGTGTTCCCTATGCTTCAGCCATAGGCTCTATCATGTATGCAATGTTGTGTACCAGACCTGATGTGTGCCTTGCTATCAGTTTAGCAGGGAGGTACCAAAGTAATCCAGGAGTGGATCACTGGACAGCGGTCAAGAACATCCAGAAATACCTGAAAAGGACTAAGGATATGTTTCTCGTTTATGGAGGTCACAAAGAGCTCGTCATAAATGGTTACGTCGATGCAAGCTTTGACACTAATCCGGATGACTCTAAGTCACAAACCGGATACGTGTTTTTATTGAACGGTGGAGCTGTCAGTTGGTGCAGTTCTAAGCAAAGCGTCGTGGCGGGATCTACATGTGAAGTGGAGTACATAACTGCTTCGGAAGCAGCAAATGAAGAAGTCTGGATGAAGGAGTTCATATCCGATCTAGGTGTCATACCCAGTGCATCGGATCCAATGAAAATCTTTTGTGACAATACTGGTGCAATTGCCTTGGCAAAGGAATCCAGATTTCACAAGAGAACCAAGCACATCAAGAGATGCTTCAATTCCATCCGCGATCAAGTCAAGGAGGGAGACATAGAGATTTGCAAGATACATACGGATCTGAATGTTGCAGACCCATTGACTAAGCCTCTCTCACGAGCAAAACATGATCAGCACCAAGACTCCATGGGTGTTAGAATCATTACTATGTAATCTAGATTATTGACTCTAGTGCAAGTGGGAGACTAAAGGAAATATGCCCTAGAGGCAATAATAAAGTTGTTATTTATATTTCCTTATATCATGATAAATGTTCATTATTCATGCTAGAATTGTATTAACTGGAAACATAATACATGTGTGAATATATAGACAAACAAAGTGTCACTAGTATGCTCTACTTGACTAGCTCGTTGAATCAAAGATGGTTATGTTTCCTAGCCATAGACATGAGGTGTCATTTGATTAATGGGATCACATCATTGTTGAATGATGTGATTGACTTGACCCATTCCGTTAGCTTAGCACTTGATCGTTTAGTTTTACTGCTATTGCTTTCTTCATGACTTATACATGTTCCTATGACTATGAGATTATGCAACTCCCGAATACCAGCGGAACACCTTGTGTGCTATCAAACGTCACAACGTAACTGGGTGATTATAAATATGCTCTACAGGTGTCTCTGAATGTGTTTGTGGTGTTGGCATAGATCGAGAATAGGAATTTTCACTCCGTGTGTCGGAGAGGTATCTCTAGGCCCTCTCGATAATGCACATCACTATAAGCCTTGCAAGCAAATGACTAATGAGTTAGTCACGAGATGATGCATTACGGAACGAGTAAAGAGAATTGCCGGTAATGATATTGAACTAGGTATTGAGATACCGATGATCAAATCTCGGGCAAGTAACATACCGATGACAAAGGGAACAACGTATATTGTTATGCGGTTTTGACCGATAAGATCTTCGTAGAATATGTAGGAGCCAATATGAGCATCCAGGTTTCGCTGTTGGTTATTGACTGGAGATGAGTCTCGGTCATGTCTACATAGTTCTCGAACCCGTAGGGTCCACACGCTTAACGTTCGGTGATGATCGGTATTATGAGTTTATGAGTTTTGATGTACCGAAGGTAGTTCGGAGTCCCGGATATGATCACGGACATGACGAGGAGTCTCAGAATGTCCGAGACATAAAGATCGATATATCGGAAGCCTATGTTTGGACATCAGAAAAGTTTCGGATGGTTTCGGGCATTTACCGGAGTACCGGGGGGCTACCGGAACCCCCCGGGGAGTGAAGTGGGCCTCATGGGCCTTGGGAGAGAGAGGAAGGGGCAGCCAGGGCTGGCCGCACGCCCCTCCCCCTCTAGTACGAATTGTACAAGGAAGGGCGGGGGGGCGCCCCCCTTTCCTTCCTCCTCTCCCCTCCTTCCTTCCCTCCCTCTCCTACTATTGGAAGTGGGGAATCCTACTCCCGGTGGGAGTAGGATTCCTCCTAGGGCGCACCATAGAGGGCCGGCCCCTCCCCTCCTCCACTCCTTTATATACGGGGGTGGGGGCACCCCATAGACACAAGTTGATCATTGATCTTTTAGTCGTGTGCGGTGCCCCCCTCCACAGAAACACACCTCGGTCATATCGTTGCGGTGCTTAGGCAAAGCCCTGCGTCAGTAACTTCATCATCGTCGTCATCACGCCGTCGTGCTGACAGAACTCTCCCTCGAAGCTCTACTAGATCGTGAGTTCATAGGACGTCACCGAGCTAAACGTGTGCAGATCGCGGAGGTGCCGTACGTTCAGTACTAGGATCGATCGATCGTGAAGGCGTACGACTACATCAACCGCGTTGTCAAACACGCTTCCGCTTACGATCTACGAGGGTACGTGAACGACACTCTCCCCCCTCGTTGCTATTCATCACCATGATCTTGCGTGTGCATAAGATTTTTTTTTCAAATACTACGTTACCCAACACGGTCAACCTAGAACATGAACACTAAACAATGTGTATGAACATTGAACAGTGCCTAGTTAACCCTAGAACAATTTCTAAATACTGGAAATGAGAGCTACAACTGAAAAGACATAACTAATTTGCTAACTTGCTACAATGCCACAAGCAATGAACCTCCTCCTCGTGCTAATCCCTTCGAATGCAACATACTTCTTCCTTGGTTTGCCATGCTTGCACATCTCCTTATCATCATCACCAGAGTGGTACGAGTCATCTATGGTAGTTGGGATATGGTCAAAACAGAAAGAATGAGTTCAAATCGACCGAAAGTAGCACAAACCCTAAATCCCGAATGCCTAAATCAAAACCCTAAATCTGCCAGAACCTAACAAACTAACCTTCAGAGGGGAGCCGCGGGAGGCGATGTACGGCACCACCGATGACTCGCTGCTATCGCCGTCATCCCACGACACCATGGCCGTCGAGTGGCGGCGAGCAAAGCAGAGAGGAAAGGAAGAGCTAGCGATCGCCAGAGAGTAGAGAGAGTGCGTGCGAGAGAGCGAGAGAGCTGGTGCAGTCGGGCGAGCCGACCGCGTCGGTTTGACCAGGTGCTACCTAACGGCGCTGTTCGCCGACCCATTACGCCAAGTCACCTATTTTGGGTCTCACCTGTCGGAAACGCCCTCAGACGTTGCAAAGCGAGCGATCAGTGCTATTTGCAAAAAATTTAGTGAATGTGCGGTGCTATTTGCAAATGATTAGGGACCAGGTGGTTTTCTGCAGAAGAAGCTTCAAATGTGGTGGTTTTATGCAACTAACTCAACCATGGGATAGAGACAGGAGCTGTGAACGCGAGCCCGATGGCGGAGAAGAAGCTCGCTTGTGAGGGGGGGGGGATAAGGCACGGCTCGTTCACGACGCGTGTGGAAGAAACCCAACACTTGAAGCTCTATGACGTGGCACAGAAGGACACATCAAGATCCGTGCGCCAAATCCGACAAAAGTAAACGTGTTCGGTGGGACAACCTAGAAATCTGACGTTCGGGATTTAGTCTGTCCTAAAAGTAACCATACCGATAGGATCGTGGGGAGAGAAACACTTATTCCATATCTGTTTCACTAAAGGAAGGAAATCCTTTTATTGTGTCCGAGAGAGGTCAGATCAATATATTCTCTAATTTTATGAACCAAAACATACACGTGTTCCCTAAAAAAGACATACACGTGTTAAATACACGAAATCAAACCTAACAGTCCGAAACTTAATTGCACCATTCCTAGCAAAAAAGATCCAAATGCTGAGATACGCGAAATCAGACCCTAGGCCGAGGTGAATCTAGCGCTCGCAAAATGCCGAAAAGCTCCGGATAACACAACGCGCACGTCGCCAAGCCATGCCACGGCTCGGATTGGCTCGTTCGCATCGCACGTCGCTTTGTCCATTCCCGTAACTCTGCCCGACGCTCGACGCAATGGCAAAGCGACCATCCCCTTAGAGCATTTCCAACAGCCGCGCTACGCGCCGCGTTCAAAAATCACATTTGCCGCGCGCGCTTCGGCTGGTTTGCCGCGCCGCGCCGCGCTGGCTCCAGCGGCTGCTCTAAAATGCAGCGCGCGCGCTCCGCTCCAGCAGCGCGCAAAAATGCAGTGCGCGCGCCGCTACAGCAGCGTCAAATATGGCATTTGGACACAAAATAATTTGAAACATTCAATCAAAATGCAATGAACATGTGAAATTTAATACAAACAAGTTGATGAATACATAAAAAGTCAGGCCCACAAGTTCATCCAACCAAGTCCAAATGCAAACCAAGTTCAAAATACAAGTTCAACCAACAAAGTTCAAGACATATATAAACACATCAACCATCTTCCTCGTCTTCTTCCTCTTCTTCATCTTCTTCCGCCGACGATTCTTCCTCTTCTTCCGCCGATGAATCTTCCTCTTCATCACGCACCGCATCACTTGTAGTTCCGACGGTCTTGGCAAGTTCTTCAACGGCATTTGCATGGGTATGTGTGTGAGGCACATCGAAAGACATTCCACTCCTCATGGCCGGAGGTGCACCCATGCCTCCCATGGCGGCCGGAGGTGCACCCATGCCTCCCATGAGAGAAGCAAAACTCATGCCACCCATGCCTCCCATAACGTTGGAGGGTGCTCCAAAGCCACCCATGGCTCCCATAGCATTGGAGGGTGCTCGAAAGCCACCCATGCCTCTCATGGCGGTCGGAGGTGCACCCATGCCTCCGAAGCCACCCAAGCCTCCAATGGTGCCGAGGCCCATGCCTCCCATGCCGCCGAGGCCACCGCCACCCATGCCGCCGAGGCCACCGCCACCCATGCCGCCACCCATTGTGTTGATCATGGCTCTTTTTTGAATCAAGACTTCTTGACGGGCAAGGTTGACATATTCCATTTGCGCTTCATTGAACAAAGATGTGTCCAAGAAGAACAAGTTTTTTTCCCATTCCATCAACCTAGTTCGCTCCTCCATGCCAACCTTCCTCTCCTCCAATGCCACTTTCCTCTCCTCGGCGGCCACCCTCCTCTCCTCGGCCGCCAACCTCCTCTCCTCGGCCGCGGCATCTTGGTTCCTTGCCATTTTCTTCACCTCGTTCGCTTCTTTTCTTGCCTTCACAATAGCTTCCATATCATTTGTGAGCTCATCATCTCCTTTCCTCTTCTTCTTTTCGGTTTTGTCCTTCTTGCACTCATCCGGTCGTTTTGGTTTCGAGTATGAAACCGAGTTGGGTGTGGGGCTTCTCTTGCCGTCCTCACTTGAGGCATCATCCTCCTCATCATCATCATTCAACTCAATTGTGCGCTTGCGTTTGTTGCTCAAATGCAAATCATCCAAATCTTCACGCTTCTTCCATTTCTCATCATCCTTCAACACTTCATAGCAATGAGGCAAGGTAAAGATCTTTCCTTTCTTGATCTTCCCCTTCTTGGTTGTCCTCGTCTCTTCTCTGAACAAGTTTTGTGCAATGTTGTACTACAAGAAAAACAAAACAAGTTAGCACTTCGGACACCAAAAAAAAGTATGATGAGCATGTATGAGATGCCACTTACTCTATCATCCTCATTTGTCCCACTTGGGTTAAGCTTGTCAACTTCCTTTTGTGCGGCCGCCCACTTTTGACAATCTGAGTTGATTGTCGACCATCGGGACCAAGTGATCTCTCGGAGCGGTCAATTCCACTCACGTTCTGAGCATCAAAGTGTTCTTTCATTCGCCCCCAATAAGCATCTCTACTTTGATCACCTCCAACGGATGGATCCCTCGACACTTGCAACCAAGTATTGCATAGTAATTTGTCATCATTGATGGTGTAATTCCCCGTTCTTCCTTTCGGCGCCTCGATAATGCCCTCACCCTCCTCGTCCACCTCAAACTCATGGTCGTCCAAATGGATTTCATTGGTTTGAGACCAATGCGAATTGTTGGACCCAACACCCATAGTTGACATGTATGCATCATCGTTGAGACTACAAATGCAAATATAAAGAAATCTATATGATGATGCATTGAACAAATAACAAGAAAATAAAAGTTGGAATTTTTTTCACCTTGGGGCATTTCGTCGAGCACGTGGTGCGCGTCGGCCGCCGGCTCAACTATTGAGCTCGCCGGCGCTTCGGTAGACGCCGGAGCCGTCCGCCGCCCTGCAAGCTTCTTCTTCTTCGATGTGCCGGAGCCGTCCGCCGCCTTCTTCTTCGCGGATATTTTTCTTTTCTTCGCGGATATTTTTCTTTTCTTCGCCTCCGACGCATTGGGGAGCTTTGACGGTGCGGCGGTAGCACGGGACGGCGCCGGCGCAACGCCACTCGTCGGCGTGGTCATCCGCGGCGGCAAGAAGAGGCTGCGCGCGAGGCCGACCGATGGCGGAGCTCCGGTGGCGGCGGCGGCGCCAGCGCCAACGCTCGCCGCGCTAGGGTTTTCGGCGGCGGCGGCGGCGGCGGCG
>LR738710.1:195993942-196106164 GCA_902687465.1 Secale cereale | reverse complement strand
CAAGTATCATCCGGTAACTTTGGTATGAATAGCATGGTAACTCACACATCGGAGACCCGTAACTTATGTACCCCGGTCTTGGTACTTTTCGCGGGGGAGGGGTAATGAAATATACTCCCGGTAACTTTTATGTGAATAGCACGGTAGCACGGTAACTCACATATCGTAAGCCTGATAACTAATGTACCCCAGTCTTGGTATATTTGGTGACCGAATGGGGGGAGGGTGGTTGATGAAATATACCCTTGATAACTTTTTGTGTGAATAACATGATAACTCACATATCGCAGACCTGATAACTTATGTGCCCCAGTCGTGGTAACTTTGGCGACGGTGATGAGGGGTGTGGGAGGGTTGTTGATGAAATATACATCCGGTATTTTTTTGTCAATAGCATGGTAACTCACACATCGTAGACCTGATAACTTAGGTATAAACAACGCGGTAACTTTAGACCAGAATAAAAAGTTATTGAAACATACCCTGGTTACTTTTGTGCAAATAACACGATAATGTATGAATCCAGAGCTGATAACTTAGGTATAAATACACGGTAAATTTGACCCAGGGGAAAGAAGTCGTTAAAAACACATCTCTGGTCACTTCTGCATAAATAACATGTTAATATACATATAACATAACCGATAACTTTACGGTAATTTTTGACCAAACAAGTGATCAAAACATGTCAACATGAGATCTAGTTTCAAAGTTATCATCGCAATGTTTTTTTTGTGAAAACGATTTCAATCAAAAATGACAGTTTGAGCTATAAAACATTTTACATTTTCAAAATAGCGAAATTATGCAATGACATCAGGTTTCATGTGCTCTACTACATTTGCATGTGGAGAGAATGTTGGAGGAGCCATTTTTTACCCCCGGTAATTTCCATGTAAACAGGATGGTAACTGGCGTACCACATAGGTGATAACTTATTTAGTCTAGGTCTGGTAACTTTGGACCCAAAAAAAGTCATCGCAACATACCAACATGGGATCTAGTTTTCGAGATCTCATCGCGATGAATATTTTATGCGAAAACGGTTTTTCAATCGGACTGACGGTTTGAGCTACAAAACATTTTGAAGTTTCGTTTCTAATGAAATCTTTATTGACATCATATTTTCTTCTTATCTACATGGATGCATTGTTAATTGGGTTCAATACTTGTGCTTCATGCAAACAAAAGACATGTGCATGTGATATTGCAGCGCAACATGCGATATTGCACTGAGATGTGGAATCGAGCAGAGAAGTATACGCGTGATCGTCCGCACATGTTGCTAACTTCCAGTCGACTAAAAGTTAGTCACATCCTTAAAAAAACTAATATTTACCACTTCTATGGTTTTTGATTTCAAAAAACATTCTCTGCAAAAAAAGGTTTCAAAAAACACTAGTTGAATGATTATGTTTTAACCCAATTTATGACAACTGGGGCCCATCAGTCAGAGCCACTTGGCAATAAAAGTCAACTTTGTTATCTGGTCCGTTAAGTTTGATGGGGCTGCCTTCTTCTCTAGTTGGCCTTTCACCGTGCCCCCTTCGGCCGTGAGGCCATGTTGGACCTCGTCCTCCATCCCTTCTGCCGACCATTCCCTCATGTCTGGCCGTACAACAGGGTCGGCGGTGGGCTTCCTCTGGGCGCTTCACGTGCTCGGTCGTGCTCCTGGCGAGCCGTGGCTGGAGCAGTCGCCGCCTACCTTCGCTTTCGGGTTGCCATGCCCAGGGGCACAGGCCGCCACGCATCGGGCATGCCGAGGAGCTCGGGCCGCCGTGCACCAGCCATGTCGTGTAGAGGAGCTTCTCATCGCTATTGTTGGAGGGGGGGGGGGTCTGATTGCTTTAGAAAAATGCAAGGACTGTCATGCTTAGAGTAAAACCAATCAGATATCGCAACCAACTCATAGTTCTGATGCATGGATAGCTATTCAACACACCATGTCCATGACTTGTTCTTTGGTGATATTCCCGTCCTTTAGATCTTTCTTTATGCACTCCTCGTGTGTCAAGTTCGGACTAGCGTGATCACTCTTGACATCATCAGCACGCTTAAGCTGTCCGGTATGCACTGGAACTTCTGAAGACTTATGCTGTATACGCCCAAACCATCTTAGATGATGTTGAACAAGATTCTCTTCAATCGATGCTACCCCAACCATATCACGTGTATCATCATTCCTCCATCTCAACATGCACATCTCCGCTACACCTAGTTGTTGAACATGTCGCATTTTAGTCGGCTAACACTCAACACCATACAACATTGCGGGTCGAATAGTCATCCTAGAGAACCTGCATTGTAGCTTTTGTGGCACTCTCTTGTCTTAGAGAATGCCAAAAACGTGTTGCCACTTCATTCATCGGGTTTTGATTCGATGACTCATATCTACATCAACACAAACATATGAGGTATCACCTGTCCATCAAGGCTAACCTCACCCTACTCCTCTAGCAAGGACCCGATTATTTACTATTTTTTGCTGGGACCTGATTTTTTTTAAATATTGCAGGGACCTGATTGCTTTCTAAAAATATTTGTAGGGACATGATTGATTTCTAAAAAGTTATAGGGCTGTTCTGTAAAAAGACTTACATGTGGGACCCATCCATCATAATGGTCAAAACTAACGGTGTTGACTTTTATGCCACATCAGATCTGACGAGTAGTGGACCCTACCTATCATAATCATAATCATGATTAAGATTAACCAACACAGTCATGAGTGCAACGTGGTAGTTTTTTTAAACGACGACGAAGTGTTAGATATTAGGAAGTTTTCAAAAAGCGTTCATTTTTTCAAAACATATCCCGTATTTGTGTTAGTTTTATGCTATTTACTCAAATACAAATGAGCTAGTGAATCAATGATGAATTATATATTTTTCCTAATCACTCTACTAATCCTTCAATGTCTCTTGATTACCATAGCCTTTTTCTATCTCATCACTCATTTTCTCCCTCCCCTGTAAAATTTGGTTCACCCTCCACCGCAGCAGCTGCATATAATAATGGATTATATTGAGACACACACTCAATTGGCTGACACAGAGAGTGTTTAGTTAGGCGTTGAGCTGGCTTTCCATGCTTATAAGCTAGCAGCCTAACCAAGCAGCCGTTTTATTGGTCTTGTAAGCCCAACTACAACTTTCTTGTGCATGGGAGGAAAAACTCGGCCCAAGCAGCTATGGCCGCATTTGATTGATTCAACGGCATTCCTATCCTTCCTAGCACTTTGCAACATTTACGAGCGAAATAAACTCCCCCCCCCCCCCATATAAGCGAGCCAAACACTCCATTTTCCTCCACCCCGTTTCACTTTCTAAAAATATTTGTAGGGACATGATTGCTTTCTAAAAAGTTACAGGGCTGTTCTGTAAAAAGAGTTAAACGTGGGACCCATTTATCATAATGGTCAAAACTAACGGTGTTGACTTTTATGCCACGTCAGATCTGACGAGTAGTGGACCCTACCTGTCATAATCACGATTAAGATTAACCAACACAATCATCAGTGCAACATGGTAGTTTTTTGAAACAACGAAGAAGTGGTAGATATTAGGAAGTTTTCAAAAAGTGTTAGTTTTTCCAAAACCTATCCCGTATTTGTGTTAGTTTTATGCTATTTACTCAAATGCAAATGAGCTAGTGAATCAATGATGAATTATATCTTTTTTTCCTAATCACTCTACTAGTCCTTCAATGTCTCTTGATTACCATAGACTTTTTCTATCTCATCACTCATTTCCCCCCTCCCCCGTAAGGCTGGTCACAATGGGCAGGAACATAAGGTAGTAACATACACACTTATCTATACTATGTTACTACCTTCACAGTGGGTAGGAACATGTAGGTAGTGTCATGCAACGATGTATTTATTAGCTTATAGACTAATTGTTTCTTAAAATGTGTGATGTTCCGGTAACTTAGCTAGTTACCACAAGCACCTCACTCTTCATTAAATATGTGCCACATAAGCAACGTTGTATTGAAATATGTGATGTTACTCCTAAGTTCCACCCCATTGTGACCAGCCTAAAATTTGGTTCACCCTCCACCGCTGCAACTGCATATAATAATGGATTATATCGAGACACACACTCAATCGGCTGACAGAGAGAGTGTTTAGTTAGGCTTTGAGCTAGCTTTCCATGCTTATAAGCTAGCAGCCTAACCAAGCAGCCGGCTTTTATTCGGCTTGTAAGCCCAACTACAACTTTTTTTGCATGAGAGGAAAAGCTCGGCCCAAGCAGCTGTGGCCGCGTTTGATCGATCCCACAACATTCCTAACCTTCGTAGTACTTTGCAATATTTACGAATGAAATACCCCCCACCCCGTTTTCCTCCATCCTGATTCACCCTCTCCCCCTGCATGAGATGGCATAGCGACGGCGACATTTGTTTCCGCCGCCAGCCGCCATCCTCGTCTCGTTCGCTGCCGATGACCGGGAACGCCGGCGCCCACCTGACCAAGAATGATTGCGGTCTTTATGACCGCTGGAATTTCTTTTTTAGAGCATCTCCAACAGGCGCCGATCGTGTCGCGCGCGCAAAACAGATATGCCGCGCGCGCATCGCCTGGTTTGGCGCGGCGCGCAGCGCTGGCTCCAGCAGCCGCGGTAAAATGCAGCGCGCGCCGCTCCAGCAGCGTGCGCGACTCGTCGGTGCATTGCATATGGCATTTTTCAACACAAAATGATGAACATTTTCAACACAATAAAAATTTCACACAAACAAGTTGATGAAGTTCATGCTCACAAGTTTAAAATCATGCCCACAAGTTCATCCAACCAAGTTCAAAATGCAAATCAAGTTCAATACACAAATGAAAGACACATCATTCCTCGTCCTCGTTCTCGTCCTCATCTTCGGAAGACGATTCTTCCACCTCGGAAGATGAATCTTCCTCCCTCTCACGCACCGCATCACGTGAAGCTCCGGCGGTGTTGGCCATAGCGTCCGGGGGTGCTCCAAAGCCAGCCATGGTGGTCGGAGGTGCACCCATGCCTCCCATGAGAGAAGCAAAACTCATGCCTCCCATGGTGGCCATAGCGTCGGGGGGTGCTCCAAAGCCAGCCATGCCTCCCATTGCACCTAAACCGCCCACGGTACCTCCGAAGCCACCCATGCCACCCATGGCGCCGAGGCCACTGCCACCCATGGCGTCGAGGCCACCGCCACCCATTGCACGAACCATGGCTCTTTTTTGGATCAGGACTTATTGTTGGGCAAGATTGACATACTCCTTTTGCGCCGCATTGAGGTTAGTTGTGTCCAAGAAGAACAAGTGCTTCTCCCATTCCAACAATCTAGTTCGTTCCTCATTGCTCACCTTCCTCTCCTCGGCCGCCAACCTCCTCTCTTCGGCCGCGGCATCTTGGGTCCTTGCCATTTTCCTCACCTCGTTGGCTTCTTTTCTTGCCTTCACAATAGCTTCCATCGCATTTTGAGCTCATCATCTCCTTTTCTCTTCTTTTTTTTCGGTTTTGTCTTTCTTGCACCCATCCGGTCGCTTTGGCTTCGAGTATGAAACCGAGTTGGGTGTGGGGCTTCTCTTGCCATCATCACTTGATGCATCATCCTCAACATCATCATCATCCAACTTAATTGTTCGCTTCCGTTTGTCGCTCAAATGCAAATCATCCAAATCTTCACGCTTCATCCATTTCTCATCATCCTTCAACACTCCATAGCAATGAGGCAAAGTAAATACCCTTCCTTTTTTGATCTTCCCCTTCTTGGTTTTCTTCTCCTCTTCTTTGAACAAGTTTTGCGCAATGTTGTACTACATGAAAACAAAGCAAGTTAGCACCAACGACAAGCAAAACAAAGCAAGTTAGCACCAACATGTAAGATGAAATGGCACTTACTCTATCGTCTCATTTGTGCCACTTGGGTTCAACTTGTCAACCGCCTTTTGACAAGTCGCCCACCTTTGACAATCCGAGTTGATTGTCGACCACCGGGACCTAAGTGATCGGTTGGAGCGGTCAATTCCACTCACGTTGCGAGCATCAAAGTGTTCCTTCATCCAGTTCCAATAAGCATCTCTACTTTGATCACCTCCAACGGATGGATCCCTCGACACTTGCAACCAAGTATTGCGTAGTAAGATGTCATCGGCGTTGGTGTAATTGCCCGCTCTTCCTTTCAGTGCGTCGACAATGCCCTCACCCTCCTCGTCCACCTCGAACTCATGGTCTTCAAAATGCATGTCATTGGTTTGAGACCAATGCGAATTGTTGGAGCCAACACCCATCGTTGACATGTATGCATCATCATTGAGACTACAATTTTTTTGCACAATGCAAATAAGCTATCTATATGTGACGAATGCATTCAAAAACTAACAAACAAAAAATGGAAAGTTAGATTTTTTTACCTTGGAGGCATTTCGTCGAACATGTTGTGCGCGTCGGTCGCCGGCTCAACGAGTGAGCTTGCCGGCGCTTCGGCAGCCGCCGCGCCCGTCGCACGCCCCGCAAGCTTCTTCTTCCTCGCCTTGGAGGTGCCGGAGCCGTCCGCCGCCTTGTTTTTCTTCGCCGATGTCTTGCCCTTCTTTGGCCGCGCCGCATTGGGGAGCGAGGAGGAGGGGGCGGCGGCTTGGGCCGGCGCCGGCGCGACGCCACCCGCCGCCGAGGTCATCCGCGGCGGCATAAAGAGGCCGCGCGCGAGGCCGCTCGTCGGAGGAGCTCCGGCGGAGGCGAGGCCAACGCCACCCGGGCTAGGGTTTGCGGCGGCGGCAGGGGGGTCGCGGCTATAAGACGGGGTGAGCGGGGTGCCACCGCATGCGTCCATGGGTGCGGGTCGCCGGCGCCGGTGCGCGCGCGGGGCTTTGGAGGGGGAGAAGAAGGCGCGGCGCGAGCGTCGTGTGTGTGCCGCGCGCGGAAGCGGGCGCCGCAAATACACCGCGCGAGATACCGTTTCCTGCCGCGCGCCCAACTGCTTATACCGCGCGCGCTTATTGCGTGCCCGCTGAAGCCAACCGCCGAGTTGCGCGCGCTAAAATGGCTATATTTAGCGCGCGGCGCCTGTTTAGCGCGCCTGTTGGAGATGCTCTTAGAGCAATGAATTTCCTTTTTTTTTTCCTTTCCAGATCACGATTGCCGGGCCGTTGGACCCGAAGTCTAACACGGCAACACCCAGCATGACCCAGTTACACCTACCTTGGTTGGACCTTCCAAGCCAATTGGCTACACAAACTGCTAGCCAGATAAGCAAGAGAAAAGTCAAACGCTACCAAGAGGGTCAAACCAACGAACTACGTGGGCGCGTGACAATCGGTTTAACAAATCCGGATCATCATGAGTTCAAAAAATAATAATCCGGTTCATCATCAACGCAGAAACAAACAAACAAACCGTCGAGTAAACAAACAGAAACGAGCAAACGGGATTCCTCCACAGTCCACGCGGCGTCGTGAACCAGACGAACGGCCCAGCCGACGGACGCGGCGACCCCCCCACCCGATCACACGGCACGCCAACGTGGCCCGGCCCAACAGCCCGTCGGCACCAAAATTCCGGGTCAAATCCCCCCATACGTACGCGCGCACGTGTACCAATACCCAACAACTACGCTACCGAGCTCGTACCGCAATCGGCTCCTCCCGGGGAAGGCCGCTGCCGCACCGCACAACCGTCTCCCCTATATATAGCGGCCGCCCCGATCGTCCTCAGCTTCGCTCGCCTCCCGCCCGCTTTCCGCATGCCCCCGAACCCGACGCCGCAGCGCCGCGCGCAGCAGCAGCAGCACCACCACCCCGTCACCGCCGGCGGCAGGGGGAGGAACAGCGGCCAGGAGGCGTCCATGGCGTCCGACGAGGAGGCGTTCCAGGAGGTGGACCCGACGGGGCGGTACGGGCGGTACGCGGCCGTGCTGGGGCACGGCTCCGTCAAGAAGGTGTACCGCGGGTTCGACCAGGAGGAGGGCATCGAGGTGGCGTGGAACCGGGTGCGGGTGCGCGCGCTGGCGGAGCGCGACCCCTCCATGGTCGACCGCCTCCACGCCGAGGTGCGCCTCCTCCGCTCCCTCCACCACGAGCACATCATCGGCTTTCACAAGGTCTGGCTCGACCGCGACGCCGGCGTGCTCAACTTCATCACCGAGGTCTGCAACTCCGGGAGCCTCCGCGAGTACCGCGACAGGCACAAGCACGTCTCCCACAAGGCGCTCAAGAAGTGGGCGCGCCAGATCCTCGAGGGCCTCGACCACCTCCACACCCACGACCCCTGCATCATCCACCGCGACCTCAACTGCAGCAACGTCTTCATCAACGGCAACACCGGCCAGGTAACAAAAGCACCTCCATACCTGCGCCCATCAATCAATCAATCTCGGTCGCCTAGCTAATTGCTGCCTCTCCTCGCACAAAAGTTCTTCAATTCAACAATTACTGGATATCTGCAATTTTCCAAATTTTATATTTGGAACTGCGTTATGCTAGACTCTCTCGCCTCCTTCTCGCGCACGACGCCGTTTCGCATAATTTAATTTGCTTAATCGTTTCTAAAAAAAGAATTTAATTTAATCTTGTTTTAATTAGATTGGAATACTCCTAGATACTGCATGTATTCGGTTTTAATTAGATTCTGAATTGGGGATAAACATGATTTTTACACTTACTAACTTTCTCAATACTATCCTAGTTTTTTTTGTGCCTAAATAGGCAATTTGGGGTAGAACAGTAGCACAGCATGTAGTTTAATGCCTGTTGATCTGAACACCGACCCGTGCATTTAGGCCGGCGATTAATCCGCGGACGGCCGCTTTTCCCACTTTTTCCGCTTCTTTTCTGTGACGACCTAGCTGTAGTGTAGACCTCTGTAGCTCTCCGTGTCTCTAAAAGCATCGCAAGTACTGTACCTACGAACATGATATATGTTTGCGCTGTAAAAAAAATAAGGATATATGCTTGCGTGAGCTGCACCTAGCTTTCGAGTAAAGGAGAAACACAACTGATGCACGTTGAGACGCACTTTGTTTTTGCTTTCAAACATACATAGCTGAGTCGCACTCTGATCTGTTACGCTAACTTGTTCAGTTGCTTGCTACACCTGCATCTACGATTCTGTCCCGATCGAGCACTAGCTGTTAGCTAGCTGTTGCTTTCGCGATCCTGTTGGACTGACGGCTCCGGGGATTTTGGTGCATGCAGGTGAAGATCGGCGACCTCGGGCTGGCGGCGATCGTGGACAAGGACCACACGGCGCACACGATCCTGGGCACGCCCGAGTTCATGGCGCCGGAGCTCTACTCGGAGACGTACACGGAGTCGGTGGACATCTACTCGTATGGGATGTGCGTGCTGGAGATGGTGACGCGGGAGATGCCCTACGGCGAGTGCGAGAGTGTGATGCAGATCTACCACAGCGTCACCAACGGCGTGCCGCCGGCCGCGCTCCGCCGCCTCAGGGACCCGGGGATGCGGGCCTTCATCCAGCGCTGCATCGGCAAGCCGCGGAACCGCCCCTCCGCCGCCGACCTCCTGCGGGACCCTTTCTTCGACGGCATCGACGACGACACCACCGGCACGCTCAGCTAGCAGCGCCCGGCCCGGTGGCGAGGGTGGATCGGGTGTAGCAGTGTCAACTTCTCCGTGTTGTTGTTAATGGTTAGCTAGCTTAGTCGAAGCGCGACGCTGAGTCCAAGTGATTGTTTGATTTGTGCTCCAGCAAGCAAGCGAGCAAAATGTGTAAAAGATCATGGTCTCGACGGGAATTCGTCCGGGCCAGTCTGTATTCTTTATTGTTGCAATGCATTCCAGCAGTATTATTACACTGAGATGGCATCATGGGCTCATAGCATTTAATAACTCTTCACCTGAATGGACCATATCCTATTTTGAAGCACAGGCCAAGTGAAAAATTTGCACAGGGGAGGAGTGCACACCTTCCACACCGAATCTGATGTAGTAAGACCCTCAAATTATGCCTTGTAAGCCAAAGAGGCGGAATACAAAACGTTCTTGGTGAACTTTCAAATAATGGAATCCTCCCTATCTTCAACAAGTGTGATACGTGCAATCTTTTTCCAAGGATTTGGCAAACTGTTGAACGCGGTTGAGGGTTAGGCCATTGTAGATGTTGATGTGAAAGATCCAATGGTTGTTTGTTAAGGCTTGCTGGACCGAGCAATTTTTCTTTTTGGATAGATCAAAGATATCAGGCACAATATCACGCGGGCGCAAACCATTCAGCCAAGAGGAGTTTCGGGATCTGGCCGTACGCCTGTTGCCAACCGTGACTAAAGTGGCAGCCACAAAAAAAAAAAAAACTCTGTCCTCGCCCGTACAGGGCGTACCCATACCAGTCCATGGTTTTGTGGGTTCTTTCCATTCAAACCACAACCACCTAAGCCTAAGAGGCTTATCAAATTTGTCCAAATTGAGCACACCCAGGCCACCATATTTCTTTGGCTTGCAAACAAGGTCCCAATTAACTTTGCATTTTCCACTGAAAATCTTATCAGTGCCCACCCAAAGATAGGCACGACATATACGGTCAATCTTCTTAAGAACCTCCACTGGGATATCAAGAGGCGTAAGATGATAAATGTCGATGGCAGTGAGGACAACTTTGACAAGAATAAATTGGCCTGCAGTCGCGACATGTCTTCCTTGCCATGGCGGGAGCTTGTCGGCGACCTTATCCTCGAGGTGCTGAAAATGGATCCTCTTGAGACACTTGACAGACAACGAGAGCCCAAGGTATCTCATCGGAAACGAAGTACGAACAACCGGGAAGGCAGGTAGAATATCATCAAGATCAAAATTTTCACATCTAATAGTGGCCATGAGGCTTTTGGCACGGTTGGTGACTTAATAGGTAACATCTCCAAAAGAGATCAGAAAGGAAGCAAAAAATTGGACGTCCTCTCTAATGGGCTTGACAAAAATGGGAGCATCGTCGGCATAGAGCGAGGCACGGATGGTCGTGGCTCTACCATAGAGAGGATGAAAGTGCCCCTGGGCCGTGGCTTTGTTGAGGAGATGGTGTAGAGGGTCAATCGCCAACACGAACAGCAGGGGGCAATGGATTCCCTTGCCCGAGGCCACGTCCATGCTTCAACGGGTCACCCAACACGCCATTGATCAAAACCATCGATGAAGTCATGGAAAGGAGGGCCGAAACCCAGTCGCGAGATCTGCTTGGGAAGCCTAGATGCCTTAAAAGATCCAAGAGGAAATCCCATCTCACCGAGTCGAAAGCTTTCTAGATATCGAGCTTGAAGAGCAAAGTCGGTGTCTTGTTACGATGCAAATTTCTCGCCAAACCTCTCACATCCATGAAATTATCATGGATGCTCCGCTTCTTGATAAAAGCGCTTTGGGCATTTGAGACAAGGCTTTGCATGTGTGGGGCGAGTCACGAGGCCATAATCTTAGCAATAATCTTCGCAATGGCATGGATAAGACTAATGGGACGAAAATCAGAGATGCATTCTGCCCCATCTTTCTTACGAATGAGGGCAATGTTTTCCGAGTTGAGCCAATGAAGGTTGGAGGTGTGCAGACTCGAGAAGTGGTTGACCGCATTCATAATGTCTCCTTTGATGATCTGCCAACAGTCCTTGAAGAAGGCACCGGTGAAGCCGTCCGGTCTCGGAGCTTTGTCACTTGGTAGATCAATGATTGCTTTCTTGACCTCCTCCTCCGAGAAGGCAGCCCCAAGGTCCGAGAGATCACAAGCGGGGACTGGGATATTATCCCAATTGACGTCAATGGTATTGGGCACACCCCTCTTGGTGACCTCCCTGAAGTGGTTTTGAATGATGGATTTTTTGTGCTCGTGGTCACTGACCCCAACCGTTATTGTGCTTGAGACGGTGGATGAAATTCCTATGCCTTCTATGGTTGACCCAAAGGTGAAAGAAGCGAGTGTTGGCATCTCCATCTTTGATATTGGTGATTCTCGAGCATTGCCTTTTGCGCGCGCGCTCAAGCATGGGCAAACTAAGCACCTTGCGCTTGAGTCCCCTGCGAATGTCCCGCTCATCGACACTTAAAAGCCGGGTTTCTTGGGCCATGTCCCAGCGAAGAATGATCTCGAGGGCCATGTGAATTTGCACATTCGAATGCGCAAAAATTGTCTCGCTTCACTTTCTAAGGACTTGACTTGTTTTCTTCAACTTCTGGAAGAGGATGTGACATTCACCTCTTGTTCCAAGCACCTTGGACAACATTCTTGAATCTGGGCATTTTGATCCAGACATTTTCAAAACGGAACAACTTTGTCCTCGGAGGCCCTTTATCATTAGCAAGAAGGAGAGGGCAATGGCCAGAGAGCGACGAGGAAAGAGCATGCAGGAGGTGTGTGCCGAACTGAAGATCCCATTCTTCATTGCAGAAGTATGAATCAAGCTTGCTCAAAGTTGGATCGTTTCGCTCAGTACTCCAAGTAAAATTTCGGTTTTGGAGGTGTATCTCTTTTAACCTACACGCATTGAGGGCGTTGCGAAAACGAAGGATGCATCTCCGATCCACATTTGCATAGTTCTTGTCTCTAGCTCGGTATATTTGGTTGAAATCATCATTTACCAACCACATATCACCATGAGGGGGGTTCTCATTAACTAATTCTTGGAAGAATGCGTCTTTAAGATTGCTTCGCGTCGGGCCGTAAACGGTTGTAAGGTTGAAGGATGTCCTCGAAGAGGTGATGGTGACCTTGGTCGAGAGGTGATGATGATGATGACCTTGGCTTCACCTGAATGTGTACATATGAGGAATGAGCCGGCGTGGGCTCTTTGGAACCTTGACGCATTTTGTTTCTATTTTCACTGAGAAGAAAGACGCGGACACTAAATGCTACTTGTACATATTTGCTATGAGGATCTCAACGAAGACAGGATTTCCTATCTTGCAACCGGGCCCTGTTTCTATAAGTAGCAGCCAAGTCGCAGAAAAGGTTTCATTGCGCAAGAAACAATCACGAATTAAGGCAGAGGAGACGGCTAGCCCCTGAGCCAAGGAGTACATGTTTCTGAAATAAGCTATCAAATGCTTGCACCCAACTTGTTCATATTCTCGTTTAAAAAGAAAAACTCGTTCAGATTGCATATATCCACTCCACCGTCCAACTTTTGCACTGGGACTTCACGCAAGATGAGACGCTGAGCATGGCTACAAGTGGAGTACAGTTATTGCGTAGACTCGTTCACGAAACCTGGAAGAGTACCTAAATCAGCTGGAGACGTCTGGAAATAAAATAAGCTGGACGTAGACGGGAGGCCCAACCGATACACTGGATATCGGCACTTTTTCTTGGTTCCCTGAGCGTCGGGAGCATGATGATCATCGATGGACAACTCACGCTGCATTGCGCACAGGCTGTCCGGCGACCTCAAAGCGTCCATGGCCACAGAAATAAGATGGCGCTGTTGGTGCGTCGTTTGGGTGGTGGATGATGGGGCATCGGCGTCGTAGCAGCTGGGCCATTTAGCAAAGCGCGGCCTTGCTGTTCGAACATATGTCTCCCGGATATGTCTATTGGTGGCGAATCTCACTTCGTTCCTGTATCATGGCTTTGGTGTGACCAATTTCCTTTTGTCTTATTGAAACACTGGCATTCCGGTAGAGCAACTCCAACGGGCAAACGGACAAACTCTGTTCGTTTGGGTCGGTCAGGTGGACACGGATATCCGCTTTCGCGTTTGAGTCGGCGCGTGCGCCCAACGCTAGTCCGACACATTTTGACGGCGCTAGAAAACAAACGCATGCATATTTAAAAAAAATACATTAATTAAACATTAAAGCCGGCCATGAAGGCGGGCGAGAGTCACATTTGCATTTAAGAAAAATAAAAACAGCCTAAACTACGAGGTGGCATGCTGCCCTAGGCGGCGGCGGCGTCCTCGGTGTCCGTGAGGTCGATGAGCGTCGGCGCCGAGCCGGCCCAGGGGAACGCCTTGTTCCAGCGGGCTCTGTCGGCGCGGGCAGTGCCGCCACGGGTTGTAACGCCGCCTGGGCTACCGCGGCCTGGCGCGCCTCCTCCTCGGCCTCGCGCTGCTCGTCCTCGGCGTCGCGCTCGAGCATCTCGAGGTACTCGCCGTCATGGCGCTTTTCGGCCAACCGGATCTGGCGCCAGTGCTTGAGGTACGCCACCTCCTGCGCCGGCGTCGCCTTCATCCAAACCGGTGGCGCGGAGACCCACTCGCGCAGTACTCCCGTCCAGGAGTAGCGCTCGATGGGGGACGGCTCCGGCTGCGGCTTCGGCTCGCCTTTGACGCGGCGTTGGGGAGGGGACGGCGGGGCCTCCGGCGGCACCACGCAGTCGCCCGCCGCGGAGAGGGCAATGGTCTGCGCCATTGCCGCCTCGTACTGAGCCTCCTCTTCCTTCACCGTCTCGGCCCTCCGCCGCTCGTCCTCCTCGCTCTCCCGGTAGACGGCCGCAAGGGCCGCCTGGTCCTCGTCGCGGACGATGAGCGGCGGTGGCGGCACGTTGCGGTCGACCTCGCGCACGCCCCGTCGCCTTGCCTCCTCGTGCTCGAAGGCAAACCACCTCGCCCAGTTGGCAAGTCGGTTGCGTAGGCGGGGTCGCGACGCTGCTCCGGTGTCCGCCGGCGCCGCACCTCCTCCGCGTGAGCCCGAGCCGACCGCGGCGCCGCCGGCACTGGGTCCTCTCTGGATCCAGATGCCAATTGTGCGGTAGGGTGGCATCGGGGTACGGGAGAGGCACACGGTGCTGCCAGTGCCACTCCGCCTGGTGCACTGGCACGTTCACGCGCTGCCTCTGTCGGCGAGGCACCGCCGCCGGCGGAGGCGGGACGAACTGCGAGGGGAAAGGGATGGCGAGGGCCTTGCCCTTGGCCTTGCCGCTGCTGGCGCTGGAGAAGAGCCCCATCTCGCTGTGGTGGTGGTGGCGGCTAGGGTTTGCCGGCGATGGGGGAGCAGAGCTTGCTAGATGTGGACGACGAGTTTGGATGAGGACGACCCCGCCGCACGGTCGGCTTAAAAAAGAAAGACCACCAATCACTGACGAGTGGGCCCATGGTCATAAATTAAGCTGACCACGTGGACAGCCGGTAGTTGGACGGCCGCCACGTGGGGACGCGGTGGACACCGAGAAGGCGCGTGTGGCGTCCGTTCCGCGCCCGCGCCAATGCATTTGGGCGCAAATTTGGGCCACAAATGCGTCGACACGGATGCGAAGCGGGCGTGATTTGAGGTTTGGTCGGCGCCTTGGCCGCCAATTTTGTCCAGCCGACCCACGCAGGCGGACGAAATGGGTCGCCCCATTGGAGTTGCTCTTAAGGCAAGACTAAATCGTCCGCCAGACGGATTACATCGCCGGGAAGTTCGTCAAACACGTCAGAGCAACTCCAACGCGCCGACCCATTTTGTTCGCGCGCGTCCTTTTGGGCCGGCGCAGACAGAAAAGTCGACCCAACGCGCCGATCCAAACGGACGCACGTCCGCTTTTCATCCACCGGTCAACCCATTCCCGACCCAATTTTGTGTTGGGGAACGTAGTATTTTAAAATTTTCATACGATCACGCAAGATCTATCTACCAGATGCATAGCAACGAGAGGGAAGAGTGTGTCTACGTACCCTCGTAGACCGGGAGCGGAAGCGTCAAGTGACGCGGTTGATGTTGTCAAACTTCTTCGCGATCCAACCGATCAAGCACCGAACGTACGGCACCTCCGCGTTCAGCACACGTTCAGCTTGATGACGTCCCACGAGCTCTTGATCCAGTTGAGCTTCACGGGAGAGTTTCGTCAGCACGACGGCGTGGTGACGGATATGATGTGTTCACCGGCGCAGGGCTTCGCCTAAGCTCCGCGACGGTATGACCGAGGTGTGATTCTGTGGAGGGGGGCACCGCACACGGCTAAACAATTCAACTTGTGTGTCTTTGGGTGCCCCCCTGCCCCCGTATATAAAGGAGCAGGGGAGGGAGGCCGGCCGGCCCTTCCTGGTGCGGCTAGGGAAGGAGTCCTACTAGGAATAGGATTGCAATCCTATTCCTAGTAGGATTCACCGAAAGGAAGAAGGGGGAAAGGAATAGGAGAGGTGGCGCCCCCCCAATCCTAGTCCAACTAGGAACCCTAGGTGGGGGCGCCGGCCAGCCCTATGGGCTGCCTCTCTCTTTCCCTTTAGGCCCACTATGGACCATCCCCTCTCGTAGGGGGTTCCGGTAACCCCCTCCGGCATTCCCGATAAATCCGAAACTTTTCCGGTATACTTCCGGTGTCCGAATATAGCCGTCCAATATATCAATCTTTATGTCTCGGACATTCCGAGACTCCTCGTCATGTCCGTGATCTCATCCGGGACTCCGAACTACCTTCGGTACATCAATACTCATAAACTCATAATACCGATCGTCATCAAACGTTAAGCGTGCGGACCCTACGGGTTCGAGAACTATGTAGACATGACCGAGACTCATCTACGGTCAATAACCAATAGCGAACCTGGATGTTCATATTGGCTCCTACATATTCTACGAAGATCTTTTATCGGTCAGAACCGCATAACAACATACGTTGTTCCTTTTGCCAAACGGTATGTTACTTGCCCGAGGTTTGATCGTCGGTATCTCTATACCTAGTTCAATCTCGTTACTGGCAAGTCTCTTTACTCGTTCCGTAACACATCATCTCGTGACTAACTTATTAGTCTTTTGCTTGCAAGGCTTATTATGATGTGTGTTACCGAGAGGGCCCAGAGATACCTCTCCGACACTCGGAGTGACAAATCCTAATCTTGATCTATGCCAACACCACGAATACTTTCGGAGACACCTGTAGAGCATCTTTATGATCACCCAGTAACGTTGTGACGTTTGATAGCACATAAGGTGTTCCTACGGTATTCGGGAGTTGCATAATCTCATAGTCATAGGAAAATGTATAAGTCATGAAGAAAGCAATAGCAGTTAAACTAAACGATCATAGTGCTATGCTAACGGATGGGTCTTGTCCATCACATCATTCTCCTAATGATGTGATCCCGTTGATCAAATGACAACTCATGTCTATGGCTAGGAAACATAACCATCTTTGATCAATGAGCTAGTCTAGTAGAGGCATACTAGGGACACACTGTTTTGTCTATGTATCCACACATGTACTAAGTTTCCGGTTAATACAATTCTAGCATGAATAAAAGACATTTATCATGATATAAGGAAATACAAATAACATCTTTATTATTGCCTCTAGGGCATATTTCCTTCAGTCTCCCACTTGAACTAGAGTCAATAATCTAGCTCACATCGCCATGTGATTTAATACCGATGGTTCACATCGTTATGTGAATAACACCCATAGTTCACATCACCATGTGACCAACACCCAAAGGGTTTACTAGAGTCAATAATCTAGTTCACATCGCTATGTGATTAATACCCAAGAGTAATGAGGTGTGATCATGTTTTGCTTGTGAGAGAAGTTTAGTCAACGGGTCTGTCATATACAGATCCCTATGTATTTCGCAAATTTCTATGTCTACAATGCTCTGCATGGAGCTACTCTAGATAATTGCTCCCACTTTCAATATGCATCCATATTGATACTTAGAGTCATCTGGATTTAGTGTCAAAGCTTGCATCGGCGTAACCTTTTTACGACGAACTCTTTATCACCTCCATAATCGACAAATATTTCTTTAGTCATCCAATTACTAAGGATAATTTTGACCGCTGTACAGTGATCTACTCCTGGATCACTATTGTACCTCCCTGTCAAACTCTTGGCAAGGTACACAACGTGTTTTGTACACAACATGGCATACTTTATAGAACCTATGGCTGAGGCATAGGGAATGACTTTCATTCTCTCTATATTTTTCTGCCGTGGTCTGGCTTTGAGTCTTACTCAACTTCACACCTTACAAGTCAGGAAAGAACTTCTTCTTTGACTGATCCATTTTGAACTACTTCAAAATCTTATCAAGGTATGTACTTATCGAAAGTCTTATCAAGCGTCTTGATCTATCTATATAGATCTTGATGCTCAATATGTAAGCAGCTTCACCGAGGTCTTTCTTTGAAAAACTCTTTTCAAACATTCCTTTATGCTTTCCAGAAAATTCTACATCATTTCCGATCGACAATATGTCATTCACATATAATTATCAGAAAAGTTGTAGTGCTCCCACTCACTTCTTGTAAATACAGGCTTCTCCAAAAGTCTGTATAGAACCATATGCTTTGATCACCTCATCAAAGCGTATATTCCAACTCCGAGATGCTTGCACCAGTCCATAGATGGATCGCTGGAGCTTGCATAATTTGTTAGCACCTTTTGGATCGACAAAACCTTCTGGTTGTATCATATACAACTCTTCTTTGAGATATCCATTCAGGAATGTAGTTTTGACATCCATTTGCTAGATTTCATAAACATAAAATGCGGCAATTTCTAACATGATTCGGACAGACTTAAGCATCGCTACAGGTGAGAAAGTCTCATCGTAGTCAACTCCTTGAACTTGTCGAAAACCTTTCGCAACAAGTCGAGCTTTGTAAACAGTAATATTACCGTCTGCGTCGGTCTTCCTCTTGAAGATCCATTTATTTTCGATGGCTTGCCGATCATCGGGCAAGTCAACCAAAGTCCATACTTTGTTCTCATACATGGATCCCATCTCAGATTTCATGGCTTCAAGCCATTTTTTGGAATCTAGGCTCATCATCGCTTCCTCATAGTTCGTAGGTTCATCATGGTCTAGTAACATGATTTCCAGAACTGGGTTGCCATACCACTCTGGTGCGGAACGCACTCTGGTTGATCTACGACGTTCAGTAGAAACTTGATCCGTAGTTTCATGATCATTATCATTAACTTCCTCACTAATTGGTGTAGGAATCACTGGAACAATTTCCTGTGATGTACTATTTTCCAATCCGGGAGAAGGTACAATTACCTCATCAAGTTCTACATTCCTCCCACTCACTTCTTTCGAGAGAAACTCCTTCTCTAGAAAGGATCCATTTTTAGCAACGAATATCTTGCCTTCGGATCTGTGATAGAAGGTGTACCCAACAGTCTCTTTTGGGTATCCTATGAAGATTTACTTCTCCGGTTTGGGTTCGAGCTTATCATGTTGAAACTTTTTCACATAAGCATCACAGTCCCAAACTTTAAGAAACAACAACTTTGGTTTCTTGCCAAACCACAGTTCTTAAGGCGTTGTCTCAACGGATTCAGATGAGGCCCTTATTTAACGTGAATGCAGCTGTCTCTAATGCATAACCCAAAACGATAGTGGTAAATCGGTAAGAGACATCATAGATCGCACCATATCCAATAAAGTACGGTTATGACGTTCGGACACACCATTATGCTGTGGTGTTCCGGGTGGCGTGAGCTGTGAAACTATTCCACATTGTTTCAAATGAAGACCAAACTCATAACTCAAATATTCTCCTCCACGATCAGATCGTAGAAACTTAATTTTCTTGTTACGATGATTCTCTACTTCACTCTGAAATTCTTTGAACTTTTCAAATGTTTCAGACTTGTGCTTTATTAAGTAGATATACCCATATCTGCTCAAATCATCAGTGAAGGTCAGAAAATAACGATACCCGCCGCGAGCTTCAACACTCATTGGTCTGCATACATCAGTATGTATGATTTCCAACAAATATGTTGCTTGCTCCATAGTTCCGGAGAACGGAGTTTTAGTCATCTTGCCCATGAGGCATGGTTCGCAAGCACCAAGTGATTCATAATCAAGTGATTCCAAAAGTCCATCATTGTGGAGTTTCTTCATGCGTTTTACACCAATATGACTTAAACGGCAGTGCCACAAATAAGTTGCACTATCATTATTAACCTTGCATCTTTTGGTTTCAATATTATGAATATGTGTATCACACGATCGAGATCCAACAAACTATTTTCATTGGGTGTATGACCATAGAAGGTTTTATTCATGTAAACAGAACAACAATTATTCTCTAACTTACATGAATAACCGTATTGCAATAAACATGATCAAATCACATTCATGCTCAACACAAACACCAAATAACAGTTATTTAGGTTCAACACTAATCCCGAAAGTATAGGGAGTGTGCGATGATGATCATATCAATCTTGGAACTGCTTCCAATACACATCGTCACTTCATCCTTTAACTAGTTTATGTTCATTATGCAACTCCCACTTCGAGTTACTACTCTTTAGCAACTGAACCAATATCAAATACCGAGGGGTTGCTATGAACACTAGTAAAATACACATTAATAATCTGTATATCAAATATACCTTTGTTCACTTTGCCATCCTCCTTATCCGCCAAGTATCTAGGGCAGTTCCACTTTTAGTGACCATTTCCTTTGCAGTATAAGCACTTGTTTCAGGCTTGAGTTTAGCTTTGGGTTTCTTCACGGGAGTGATAACTTGCTTGTCATTCTTCTTGAAGTTCCCCTTCTATCCCTTTGCCCTTTACTTGAAACAAGTGGTCTTGTTAACCATCAACACTTGATGCTTTTTCATGATTTCTACCTTCGCCTACTTCAGTATCGCGAAGAGCTGGGAATTCCTTTCGTCATCCCTTGCATATTATAGTTCATCACGAAGTTCTACTAACTTGGTGATAGTGACTAGAGAACTTTGTCAATTACTATCTTATCTGGAAGATTAACTCCCACTTGATTAAAGTAATTGTAGTACCCAGACAATCTGAGCACATGCTCACTGGTTGAGTTATTCTCCTCCATCTTGTAGGCAAAGTACTGTCAGAGGTCTTATACCTCTCGACACGGGCATGAGTATGAAATACTAATTTCAACTCTTGGAACATCTTATATGCTCCATGGCGTTCAAACGTTTTTGAAGTCCCGGTTCTAAGCCGTAAAGCATGGTGCACTTAAACTATCAAGTAGTCATCATATCGAGCTTTTGTCAAAACGTTCATAACGTCTACATCTGCTCCTGCAATAGGTTTGTCACCTAGCGGTGCATCAAGGACATAATTTTTTCTGTGCAGCAATGAGGATAATCCTCAGATCACGGAACAATTCCGCATCATTGCTACTAACATCTTTCAACTTGGTTTTCTCTAGGAACATATGAAAAAATAAACGGGGAGCAACATCGCGAGCTATTGATCTACAACATAGATATGCTAATACTACCAGGACTAAGTTCATGATAAATTAAAGTTCAATTTAATCATATTACTTAAGAACTCCCACTTAGATAGACATCCCTCCGGTCATCTAAATGATCACGTGATCCAAATCAACTAAACCATGTCCGATCATCACGTGAGATGGAGTAGTTTCAATGGTGAGCATCTTATGTTGATCATATCTACTATATGATTCACGCTCGACCTTTCGGTCTCCAGTGTTCCGAGGCCATATCTGCATATGCTAGGCTCGTCAAGTTTAACCCGAGTATTCTGCGTGTGCAAAACTGGCTTACACCCGTTGTATTTGAATGTAGAGCTTATCACACCCGATCATCACGTGGTGTCTCGGCACGACGAACTTTCGCAACGGTGCATACTCAGGGAGAACACTTATACCTTGAAATTTAGTAAGGGATCATCTTATAATGCTAATGTCGTTCTAAGCAAAATAAGAAGCATAATAAGATAAACATCACATGCAATCAAAATATGTGACATGATATGGCCATCATCATCTTGTGCTTTTGATCTCCATCTCCAAAGCACCGTCATGATCACCTTCGTCACCGGCTTGACACCTTGATCTTCATCGTAGCATCGTTGTCGTCTCGCCAACTATTGCTTCTACGACTATCGCTACCGCTTAGTGATAAAGTAAAGCAATTACATGGCGATTGCATTTCATACAATAAAGCGACAACCATATGGCTCCTGCCAGTTGCCGATAACTTTACAAAACATGATCATCTCATACAAAACCGTATAACTCATCATGTCTTGACCATATCACATCACAACATGCCCTGCAAAAACAAGTTAGACGTCCTCTACTTTGTTTGTTGCAAGTTTTACGTGGCTGCTACGGGCTTAGCAAGAACCGTTCTTACCTACGCATACAAAACCACAACGATGTTTCGTCAAGTATGTGCTGTTTTAACCTTCACAAGGACCGGGCGTAGCCACACTTGATTCAGCTAAAGTGAGAGAGACAGACACCCGCCAGTCACCTTTAAGCAACGAGTGCTCGTAACGGTGAAACAAGTCTCGCGTAAGCGTACGCGTAATGTCGGTCCGGGCCGCTTCATCTCACAATACCGCCGAAGCAAAGTATGACATGCTGGTAAGCAGTATGACTAGTATCGTCCACAATCTCATTGTGTTCTACTCGTGCATATCATCTACGCATAGACCTGGCTCTGATGCCACTGTTGGGGAACGTAGTATTTTAAAATTTTCCTATGATCACGCAAGATCTATCTACCAGATGCATAGCAACGAGAGGGAAGAGTGTGTCTACGTACCCTCGTAGACCGGGAGCGGAAGCGTCAAGTGACGCGGTTGATGTTGTCGAACTTCTTCGCGATCCAACCGATCAAGCACCGAACGTACGGTACCTCCGCGTTCAGCACACGTTCAGCTTGATGACGTCCCACGAGCTCTTGATCTAGTTGAGCTTCACGGGAGAGTTTCGTCAGCACGACGGCGTGGTGACGGATATGATGTGTTCACCGGTGCAGGGCTTCGCCTAAGCTCCGCGACGGTATGACCGAGGTGTGATTCTGTGGAGGCGGGCACCGCACACGGCTAAACAATTCAACTTGTGTGTCTTTGGGTGCCCCCTGCCCCCGTATATAAAGGAGCAGGGGAGGGAGGCCGGCCGGCCCTTCCTGGTGCGGCTAGGGAAGGAGTCCTACTAGGAATAGGATTGCAATCCTATTCCTAGTAGGATTCACCGAAAGGAAGAAGGGGGAAAGGAATAGGAGAGGTGGCGCCCCCCCCAATCCTAGTCCAACTAGGAACCCTAGGTGGGGGCACCGGCCAGCCCTATGGGCTGCCTCTCTCTTTCCCTTTAGGCCCACTATGGACCATCCCCTCTCGTAGGGGGTTCCGGTATCCCCCTCCGGCATTCCCGATAAATCCGAAACTTTTCCGGTATACTTCCGGTGTCCGAATATAGCCGTCCAATATATCAATCTTTATGTCTCGGACATTCCGAGACTCCTCGTCATGTCCGTGATCTCATCCGGGACTCCGAACTACCTTCGGTACATCAATACTCATAAACTCATAATACCGATCGTCATCAAACGTTAAGCGTGCGGACCCTACGGGTTCGAGAACTATGTAGACATGACCGAGACTCATCTACGGTCAATAACCAATAGCGGAACCTGGATGTTCATATTGGCTCCTACATATTCTACGAAGATCTTTTATCGGCCAGAACCGCATAACAACATACGTTGTTCCTTTTGCCAAACAGTATTTTACTTGCCCGAGGTTCGATCGTCGGTATCTCTATACCTAGTTCAATCTCATTACTGGCAAGTCTCTTTACTCGTTCCGTAACACATCATCTCGTGACTAACTTATTAGTCTTTTGCTTGCAAGGCTTATTATGATGTGTGTTACCGAGAGGGCCCAGAGATACCTCTCCGACACTCGGAGTGACAAATCCTAATCTTGATCTATGCCAACACCACGAATACTTTCGGAGACACCTGTAGAGCATCTTTATGATCACCCAGTAACGTTGTGACGTTTGATAGCACACAAGGTGTTCCTACGGTATTCGGGAGTTGCATAATCTCATAGTCATAGGAACATGTATAAGTCATGAAGAAAGCAATAGCAGTTAAACTAAACGATCATAGTGCTATGCTAACGGATGGGTCTTGTCCATCACATCATTCTCCTAATGATGTGATCCCGTTGATCAAATGACAACTCATGTCTATGGCTAGGAAACATAACCATCTTTGATCAATGAGCTAGTCTAGTAGAGGCATACTAGGGACACACTGTTTTGTCTATGTATCCACACATGTATTAAGTTTCCGGTTAATACAATTCTAGCATGAATAAAAGACATTTATCATGATATAAGGAAATACAAATAACATCTTTATTATTGCCTCTAGGGCATATTTCCTTCATTTTGGGCCTCATTTGCGTCGGCGCGGACACAAAACAGACGTGCGTGGTGCCCGCCTACTCCTCCCCCTGGCCCGCTAGTTGGTGGCATATTCGTCATCCTCTCACACCCAAGATCGACAACAAACCCTCGCCACCGACGTCGGTCGCTGTCGCCGCCCATTTTTCGGGTGCCTCTACCAGCAACATGAAGGAAATATGCCCTAGAGGCAATAATAAAGTTGTTATTTGTATTTCCTTATATCATGATAAATGTTTATTATTCATGCTAAAATTGTATTAACTGGAAACTTAGTACATGTGTGAATACATAGACAAAACAGAGTGTCCCTAGGATGTCTCTACTAGACTAGCTCATTGATCAAAGATGGTTATGTTTCCTAACCATAGACATGAGTTGTCATTTGATCAACGTGATCACATCATTAGGAGAATGATGCGATGGACAAGACCCATCCGTTAGCTTAGCAACTTGATCGTTTAGTTTTACTGCTATTGCTTTCTTCATGACTTATACATGTTCCTATGACTATGAGATTATGCAACTCCCAAATACCGGAGGAACACCTTGTGTGCTATCAAACGTCACAACGTAACTGCGTGATTATAAAGATGCTCTACAGGTGTTTCCGATGGTGTTTGTGTTGTTTGCATAGATCGAGAATATGATTTGTCACTCCGAGTGTCGGAGAGGTATCTCTGGGCCCTCTCGGTAATACACATCATAATAAGCATTGCAAGCAAATGACTAATGAGTTAGTCACGAGATGATGTATTACGGAATGAGTAAAGAGACTTGCCGGTAACGAGATTGAACTAGGTATGATGATACTGACGATCGAATCTCGGGCAAGTAACATACCGATGACAAAGGGAACAACATATGTTGTTATGCGGTTTGACCGATAAAGATCTTCGTATAATATGTAGGAACAAATATGAGCATCCAGGTTCCGCTGTTGGTTATTGACCGGAGATGAGTCTTGGTCATGTCTACATAGTTCTCGAACCCGTAGGGTTCGCACGCTTAACGTTCGATGACGATCGGTATTATGAGTTTATGTGTTTTGATGTACCGAAGGTAGATAGGAGTCCCGGATGTGATCACGGACATGGCGAGGAGTCTCGGAATGTCCGAGACATAAAGATTCATATATTGGAAGGTTATATTCGGACACCGGATGTGTTCCGGGGGTTATCAGATAAATACCAGAGTACCGGGAGGTTACCGGAACCTCCCGGGGGGTTATTGGGCCTCATGGGCCCAAGTGGAGGAAGAGGAGGTGCGGCCTCCCCTAGTCCAAACCGAATTGGACTAGGGGGCCGGCCCCCCTTTCCTTCTTCTCCTCCCCTTCCTTCCCCCTCTCCTACTAGGACTAGGAAATGGGTGGAATCCTACTTGGAGTAGGATTGCCCCCCCTAGGGCGCGCCTCTCCTCCTTGGCTACCTCCTCCTCCCCTCCCTCCTTTATATACGTGGGGAGGGGGCACCCCATAGACACACAAGTTGATTTTAGCCGTGTGCGGTGCCCCTCCCCACAGTTACACACCTCGGTCATATCGTTGTAGTGCTTAGGCGAAGCCCTACGCCGGTAGCTTCATCATCACCGTCACCACGCCGTCGTGCTGACGAAACTCTCCCGTGACGCTCAACTGGATCAAGAGCTCGTGGGACGTCATCGAGCTGAACGTGTGCTGAAGGCGGTGGTGCTGTACGTTCGGTGCTTGGATCGGTTGGATCACGGAGACGTTCGACTACATCAACCGCGTCACTAGACGCTTCCGCTTTCAGTCTACGAGGGTACATACACACATTCTCCCCACTCGTTGCTATGCTTTTCCTAGATAGATCTTGCATGATCGTAGGAAAATTCTGAAATACTACGTTCCCCAACAGTGGCATCATGAGCCAGATCTATGTGTAGATGATATGCACGAGTAGAACATAATGAGTTGTGGGGGATAATAGTCATACTGCTTACCAGCATGTCAGACTTTGATTCGGCGATATTGTGAGATGAAGCGGCCGGGACCGACATTACGCGTACGCTCACACGAGACTGGTTTCACCGTTACGAGCACTCATTTCTTAAAGGTGACCGGCCGGTGTCTGTCTCTCTCACTTTAGTTGAATCGAGTGTGGCTATGCCCGGTCCTTGTGAAGGTTAAAACAACACACCTGGCGAAAAATCATTGTGGTTTTTGTATGCATAGGTAAGAATGGTTCTTGCTAAGCCCATAGCAGCTACGTAAAACATGCAACAACAAAGTAGAGGATGTCTAACTTGTTTATGCAGGGCATGTTGTGATGTGATTTGGTCATGACGTGATGAGTTATACGTTATTGTATGAGATGATCATGTTTTGTAAATTATCGGCAACCGGCAGGAGCCTTATGGTTGTCTCTGTATTGTATGAATTGTGAAGGACATGTAATTGCATTACTTCATCACTATGAGTTAGCGATAGTAGTAGTAGCAATAGTTGGCGAGACGAGCACGACGCTACGATGAAGATCATGGTGTCTAGCCAGTGACGATGGAGATCATGATGATTCTTTGGAGATGGATATCTAAAGCACAAGATGATGATGGCCATAGCATGTCACATATTTTGATTGCATGAGATGTTTATCTTATGATGCTTCTTATTTTGCTTAGTATGGCGGTAGCATTATAAGATGATCCCTTACAAAATTTGAATGTACAAGTGTTCTCCCTGAGTATGCACCGTTGCGAAAGTTCGTCGTGCCGAGACACCATGTGATGACCGGGTGTGATAAGCTCTACGTTCAAATACAACGGGTGTAAGACAGTTTTGCACATGCAGAATACTCTGGTTAAACTTGACCAACCTAGCATGTACCGAAATGGCCTCGGAACACTGGAGACCGAAAGGTCGAGCGTGAATCACATAGTAGATATGATCAACATAAAATGTTCACCATTGAAAACTACTCTATCTCACGTGATGATCGGACATGGTTTAGTTGATTTGGATCACGTGATCATTTAGAAGACTAGAGGGATGTCTAGCTAAGTGGGAGTTCTTTAGTAATATGATTAATTGAACTTTAATTTATCATGAACTTAGTCCTGATAGTTTTTGCATATCTATGTTGTTGTAGATCAATGGCCAGTGCTACCGTTCCCTTGAATTTTAATGTGTTCTTAGAGAAAGCTAAGTTGAAAGATGATGGTAGCAACTACACGGACTGGGTCTGTAACTTGAGGATTATCCTCATTGCTGCACAGAATAATTATGTCTTGGAAGCACCGCTAGGTGATAGGCCTGCTGAAGGAGCAACACGTCTGGCAAGCTCGTTCTAATGACTACTCGATAGTTCAGTGTGCCATGCTTTGCGGCTTAGAATTGGGACTTCAACGACGTTTTGAACGTCATGGAGCATATGAGATGTTCCAAGAGTTGAAGTTAATATTTCAAGCAAATGCCCGAATTGAGAGATATGAAGTCTCCAATAAGTTATATAGCTGCAAGATGGAGGAGAACCGCTTTATCAGTGAACACTTGCTCACAATGTATGGGTACTACAATCATATGACTCAACTTGGTTGCAAAGTTGATGAAGATAGTGTTATTGATAGAGTTCTTCAATCACTGCCACCAAGCTATAAAGGTTTCGTGATGAACTATAATATGCAAGGGATGCAGAAGACAATTCCCGAGCTCTTCGCTATGCTCAATGCTGCGGAGGTAGAAATCAAAAAGGAGCATCAAGTGTTGATGGTTAACAAGACCACTAGTTTCAAGAAAAAGGGCAAGGGAAAGAAGGGGAACTTCAAGAAGAATAGCAAGAGATTTGCTACTCCCGCGAAGAAACCCAAGTCTGGAGCCAAGCCTGAAACTGAGTGCTTCTACTGCAAAGGGGCTGGACACTGGAAGCGGAATGGCCCCAAGTATTTGGTGGATAAGAAGGATGGCAAGGTGAACAAAGGTATATTTGATATACATGTTATTGATGTGTACCTTAGTAATGCTCGTAGTAGCACCTGTGTATTTGATACTGGTTTGGTTGCTAATATTTGTAACTCGAAACAGGGCTACGGATTAAACGAAGATTAGCTAAGGACGAGGTGACGATGCACGTGGAAAATGGTTCCAAAGTCGATGTGATCGTCGTTGGCACGCTACCTCTACATCTACCTTCGGGATTAGTTTTAGACCTAAATAATTGTTATTTGGTGCCAGCGTTGAGCATGAACATTATATCTGGATCTTGTTTGTTGCGAGACGATTATTCATTTAAATCAGAGAATAATGGTAGTTCTATTTTATGAGTAATATCTTTTATGGTCATGTACCCTTAAAGAGTGGTCTATTTTTGTTAGATCTCGATCGTAGTGATACACATATTCATAATATTGAAGCCAAAAGATGCAAGGTTGATAATGATAGTGTAACTTATTTGTGGCATTGCCGTTTAGGTCATATTGGTGTAAAGTGCATGAAGAAACTACATGCTGATGGACTTTTGGAATCACTTGATTATGAATCACTTGGTGCTTGTGAACCATGCGTCATGGGCAAGATGACTAAAACTCCGTTCTCAGGAACAATGGAGTGAGCAACAGATTTGTTGGAAATCATATATACTGATGTATGCGGACTGATGAGTATTGAGGCTCGCGGCGGGTATCGTTATTTTCTGACCTTCACTGATGATTTGAGCAGATATGGGTATATCTACTTAATGAAGCACAAGTCTGAAACATTTTAAAAGTTCAAAGAATTTCAGAGTGAAGTAGAGAATCATCGTAACAAGAAAATAAAGTTTCCACGATCTGATCATGGAGGCGAATATTTGAGTTATGAGTTTGGTCTTCATTTAAAACAATGTGGAATAGTTTCATAACTCACGCCACCCGGAACACCACAGCGTAATGGTGTGTACGAACGTCGTAACTGTACTTTCTTAAATATGGTGCGATCTATGATGTCTCTTACCAATTTGCCACTATCGTTTCGGGGTTATGCCTTAGAGATAGATGCATTCATGTTAAATAGGGCACCATCTTAATCCGTTGAGACGACGCCTTCTAAACTGTAGTTTGGCAAGAAACCAAAGTTGTCGTTTCTTAAAGTTTGGGGCTGCGATGCTTATGTGAAAAAGCTTCAACCTGATAAGCTCGAACCCAAGTCGGAGAAATGTGTCTTCATAGGATACCCAAAGGAAACTATTGGGTACACCTTCTATCACAGATCCGAAGGCAAGATATTCGTTGCTAAGAAATGATCCTTTCTAGAGAAGGAGTTTCTCTCAAAAGAAGTGAGTGGGAGGAAAGTAGAACTTGATGAGGTAATTGTACCTTCTCCCAAATTGGAAAGTAGTACATCACAGAAACTAATTCCAGTGATTCCTACACCAATCAGCGAGGAAGCTAATGATGATGATCATGAAACTTCAGATCAAGTTACTACTGAACCTCGTAGTTCAACCAGAGTACGTTCCGCACCAGAGTGGTACGGTAACCCAGTTATGGAAGTCATGTTACTACACCATGATGAACCTACGAACTATGAGGAAGCGATGATGAGCCCAAATTTCGCAAAATGGCTTGAAGCCATGTAATGTGAGATGTGATCCATCATCCATGTATGAGAACAAAGTGTGGACTTTGGTTGACTTGCCCGATGATCGGCAAGCCATTGAAAATAAATGGATCTTCAAGAGGAAGACAGACGCCGATGGTAATGTTATTGTCTAGATGCCACATCCTGATTTTTGTCCCTTTCTTTTTCTTTTGTTTTTCTGAGTTTTTTGCTTGAGTTTTCTTTTTCAGTGGCCTGGTGGTCTGGAAACTAAAGAAGATGACCTCTTCTTTCTTTCCAGAGTGGCTTGTCATCCTCCATTCCTTCCCTAGACCTTGCCATTTTCATCCTAGCCCAAATCCCACAATTCTTTTATTGGGAATATCCCTTTTTCTATCAAAGGAATAACCCTGTCTGCCCTAGGTTGTGAAGCAACCTATATTTCCATCACTCCTAAAATTCCCAAATAATTCTCATAAATTGTGGGTCATATCTTCATCCAATATGGCAAAACTTTTCCTTGCCATGTTAAAAAATAATCCTCCAATATTCATTTTCCTATTCTGCCCTAAATGGCACTTTGTTAAGAAAGTGCTATTTTCCTTTGCCCAATTGACTCCAAACTTCTTGGACATCTTTGCATGTCCATATCATTGCCACATGCCAAAATTCAACTTCATTTGCCTAGTAGTGGTTTAATTATGATTTTCCAAAGTTTCTGCCCAAAAAGAAACTTTGTGAAGGAGGTACAAGCTAGGCATCTCCAAATGAGTTGTAATTTTTCATGGTCCTCAATATTTGAATATCTTATCCTTCCACCAGAGTTGAGCTCATGTCATGCCTCCATGTGAGCTCATCTTTAATTCTTTGATTATGTACAAATTTTCAGTTTGTGAAGCAAGTATATTTTATCTTGCTCCATTTAGGCTGAAAACTTTTCTAGACCTTCTCCTATCCATATAACCTAGCTCCACAAAATTTGGGCATATTTTGTTTAGCCATTTTCCCTTAGGAATTTTACTAAGATTCTGTCCAGAGAGGTGCTGTCTGAAGGAAGTACCATTTTGGTTTGGCCAAAAGGCATGAAAGTTTTACATCACTCTCATATGCCCAAATCACCCTGCCATATCCATTTTCAGCTAAATTCGTCACTCCTAGTGAGTGCTTCTTCCTGTTTTTGATTCTGGACCAGTTTAATTAGTTGTAAAGCAACTATATTAATTAGTGGTCCAAAGGCCTCCAAACTTCACATGATTCTTGTCCTTCCTACCATAAACACACCAGACAACTCATTTGGCTCCAAGCTCTTCGATGTTGATCTCTGTAACCTGATTCAGTTTGATACATCAATCTTCACAGGAGTAACCCCATTGATCCAGAGCCTGCCTTGTTGATGCATCACCTCCCTCGGCCCCAATTATGCAGGGACTAGTCACTTGAAACCTCCCCGCAGCCTCCCTTGTCCTCTTCGTGCTAGTGACCACCGTTTTGGCATGTCATCGGCGCGCTCTGGTGCCTCTGTCTTCTTCTCCCTTGATGCACGCTTGTCCCCCCGTCGCCTAGCTATGTCCAGAGCCTTCCCCGAGTAGTCGCCGTCTCTCTGGAGCCCTCGCCCCTACATCTCCTTCCTCGGTGAGCCGTCTCCGTCGTGAACAGAGTGCGCCCACGGACGCGCTGTAGCTTGGTTGTATTCCTCCCGTGTTTGCTTCTCCCTCGTGCCGCTCGTCGTCTCCTGCCCGTGAGCCTGCTCCCTGCTCCCCTCCGTCGTCTTCCTTTGAGCCCCGAGCGTGCACACGCGTCCGCGGCGCCGGACACGCAATCGCGGTGGCACCCGAGCTCGAACCGCCTTGCCACGGCTATATAAGCCCACCCCAGACTCGTCCGAGCACACCAGCAGCCTTCCCATACTCCTCTGGTCCCACCTAGCCACTAGCCCAAGCTCGGGGAGCTCCCATTTCCCTCCATTGCCGCCATGGCCGCCGCGGTGCTCCGGCCTAAATTCGGCCGAAGCCGAGCCCTCCTCCACCTCTAGCCACCACCATCTCCTTCCCCACACTCCGGCGACTCTACCCTTAGGGGCCATGCCCCGAAGACCACCGCCGCCTCTGCCTCCTCCTTCCTCCACCCGCGCCGCCTCCCCACTCTTCCCTAGTGCCATTCCTCCCTCTAGATGAGCGCGGTGCAGCCACCCGAGTCCGTCGGTGCCTCTTGTTCGACTGGGGATAGCCGGAGCTGCCCCGGCCATCGCCGGCGTCGCTCCTCGCCTGCCCGTCCTCTGCTTCGGTCAGGCCAGCGAGAGGAAGAAGGAGACAGGAGCCAGGCGGGCCCCACGTATTTCCCCGACCCCACCTAGCAGCGACCCAAGCAGCCGGTCCCGCAGCTGCACGTTGACCCGGTCCGCCTACGTGGATAAGTGACGGGCCCCACCCCATGGGACCCGCCCGTCAGCGACCGCGCGCCTGGTCCCGCCTCTGATGACGTGGATAAGTGGACGCGTAGTTCCGGTCGGTACGTCTTCATAAGCCGAAAGCGTATTCTCTAGGTGCTTCAGCTCAAAGTACGTTTTCGTTATGCTGAAAGCATATTTCCTCTCTGTTTCAGCCAAGAATGCGTTTTCCTCTCAGGAAAGCGTATTTCTTAGAAAGGCGCGTTCTGTTTTTCCGGCTAAGGGCCTGTTTGTGAGGATTTTCTTACAAATAGGTCCCTAGCAGAAAAACAACTATATCTTTTTTACTCCCAACTCCGATTGAGATGATTCCAAAGCCCACATCTTCGTCTCGTCGAGCCCAAACTTTTGGTATCATTTTCACTATGTTTCAACATTCTGAAAATGACCATTTTGCCCTTGCCCTACTCATCCCCCTCTGAGAGAGTACCCTTTTCGGCGATCCTTTCCGCGATCTTTCCGCACTTCTTCCCGGAGTATTTTTCTTTACCAAGCAAGCCACAACCACCATTTGCATGATAGCCATGCAGAAGTATTGGTTTTCAACTTGAATCTTTAATAACTGTTTGTTTGCTTTACTGCTGCTGTCGTTGTTTTCGGTTATGCTTATGGATCGGTGTTTACCGTCATGATATGTTTCTTGCACTCTGTTATCTTGTTCTACTTGCTAGTATTACTTTCATATGACGTGCTTGGTAGTAGTACATGTTGATGTAGTGATGGTCTTCGGTGCATGACTATCGTCTGTTCCAAGTACCGTTGTTATGCATGCTCTTTTGCCTCCAGTTGGATAAATGCTTGCAGGGTAGTATTATTGATATGTTCTTGCATGATAGTTATTGTTGATGCTAGTGGTCATGTTATGTCATGAGTAGTGTTCTAGTTATGATTTTCATGCTCGCCAATATGGCATGCTCATCTGGATAAATGGTTAAATGTTGTTGTTATGCTCGTTTATTGTGATGCACCCCCATACTTATGTTGATATCATGTTCATGCATTGTAGTTGCATCATGTTATTTTATCATGGCTCAGCATTTTGTATTCAAGTTTAACCGGATTAAATTGAACTTGAACAACTGTTGGCTGAGTCATGGTGCCACCTTATCGAGCTGACCAGTGCAACCACGCTTACCTTTATGGGGGGGGTCTTAACTCGGTCCTTTGTTGTGCCTCTCATCGGTGCCTTCCGCGAGGGAAGGTTATGGGCGTGCATACCCTTGCCCGGTAAGCAGACATAACCTTGTGTGCTCGTTTTTTATGGATCGTTGTCCCCGTTTGGGACCGTTTTGCCATGACGGTGGCCGTTAGTGTCTTTGGTAGACACGGGGCCACCCAAGACCTAGCCCTGAGAGGGAGATGGTCGGAGTGGCCTGGAGAGTGCCATGACAAAGGGAGGGTTTCGTCGGAACCTTTTGGTCCACACGTATGGGAGTGCGAGGCCAGGGTTTCGTAGTGTGGGTAAAGTGCACTACCTCTGTAGAGTGTGTGTATTTAATCTATCGATAGCCGCGCCCGCGGATATGGGCCCAGTTCGTGTCGATCACACCGCGGGTCAACAGTAATAATAATAATGTGCTTAATAACAACCCTGGTTCAATGATGATAGAAGTTGGATGATGCTTATGTGATCGTGAGAGGATCACTGTGGTATTGTGAGTACCAACTTGTTGGATATTTGGGATGTTATGCGAGAGTCAATGGTAAAGGTCAAGCTCCGTGTGGTCATAAATGATTACTACGATATTGTTAATACCAAGCTTGATTTGATCCTGAGATGATCATGTGGTGTCCGTGCTGGTAAGTGATGCATGTGATGGTTACGAGGTAACTGAGCAGAGTAAGTGGGTGAATGATATTTTCATCATGTTGCATGCTAGTATTATCATGTTCATATGTTCATGCCATGTTCGTATTGTGCTAGCTGTATCATGTTGTACATGCCATGTTGTTCTGACAGTATCATGTTAATCATTGCTTAATAATTTGTAATTGCCATGCTATTGTTTGTCTTGATTGCTTTGGTTGTTGTGAGCTTGCAAGTACATTCAATGTACTGACCTGGCGTGTGATGCTAGTTTTTTAGGTCATGCTGGAAAGGATTGCTTGTTTGCCATGGATTCCTTATGTGCGAGCTAGGATAAGCGTTCCAGCCAGAGTCCCTGCGGAGTGGAGTTCACCACCGTCGTAGTTGTTCCGCTGCCAGTAGTTATTCTGCTGCTTAGTGTTGTTCTGCTGCTTGCATGGAGCAAACGTGGTAGGCGTAGTTTCGCCGTGTCGATGTAAACCCCTTGTACCCAAATAGACTGTAATAAAGAGCTGGTTTGTTCTATGCTAAGAAGTGCCGTATTCCAGAAGACTTCTCCTCGATCTCTGGGCTGGAATTCGGGGCGTTTCGGTTTCTCTGAGCCGAGGTGCCACAGGCTTGGTATCATAGCAGGTCTGGTTGTAGGGTGCCCTAGCCCGCGCGAACGTTAGAATGCTGTAGTATAGAGTCTAGTTGGTTTGTTGCACTTGATTTCTATATTTGTTTGTTGCATAACATGCATATAGATTATTATCTTGTCGCTAACGGTTAATCTTGTGAGTGTAGGTGGCATCGGTTTCGATCCACTACCTGCACCCTCCTTCTTTGCATGCCTGCTCTTCGGTGTTTGGCGTCATCTCTGTCCTAGCAGAGTGATGCCCTGGTGCCAAATGTTCTAGACACCTATCGCGGGAGTGATGCTCAGGTATCGCGTCGATATCTTTCCGCCACCCACCCGTATTATTTTGCTGATAGACATGTTTCTATCCCGAATCGTGCCATCCATCTCGTCCCTTCGGCAACCTTTACTGATAATTGTTATCAAAAAGGGCAATGCCATCAAGCCTTGCTTTTCCTCCCCTATTTTGCCCTGTCATTCCATTCTTTGGACAAGTACGGTTCCTTTCGTACGCTTGATGATGATGTGGTCATGACCGTCTGTCTCGCTACATGATCACCATGTCCGTCCTCGCCTCCATATTCATCCAGTTCCAACCGGTGTTTATACAACGCTTGGTGTAGCCTTGGTTACACCAACTCCTTCCACATGCTGATTCACTTTCGTGCACACCGCCACATCATATTAGACCGCAATACCGGAGTTTCCGCGAAATTTGTGTGCTTAGGTATGCATGCATATTATTGCGTGAGTAGCAGTAATATGTGATGTTGCTTGATTAGTTATATTATTAGTATGCTGGTGTGCTTTTGTTTTCGTCGTTTCTTTTGCTTCTTTCTTTGGGCCTTCGGTGTGGCATTATTTTCCCCTTATTAAAGTTGCTCATCAACCGACACCGGGCCTGAAGAATCAGCAAGGAATTCAAATACTTGGAAGCTTAGATAAACGGAATGGAGTTATTAGCAGACTGCAAAATTTGGAATATCTCGATGGACAGTCAGTATCATGTTTGCAATATCGTGCACTCCTTACAACAGTACGGATGATCAAGTTTGCCTAAGTGTGCACTTTCCATGACAGTACTGATCAGATCAGCAAGAAGATAAGCTATGTGCAAGACCAACAGTGCAGTTTCAGTCAAAGCAAGCGAGAATATGCCATGTATTCAATACTCAGAAAGGAGGATAGTCCAGCAAACCATGTTTCATGCAAGTAATCAACAACAGAAATATTAATATGTATGCATATATGGTAATCGGTTCGCATACCACAATGAGAAGCTTCTGCAACACCAAACCCAGTCTTCCTCAGCAAAATACCCTCGATGGTTTCCAGCATAAGCCATCCAATCGTCCTCAGTACAACACTAGTGCAAGATAGTACATTATGAATTAACAACAGATGGCAGAATCAGATCTGCAATAGTTGGTTAGAAGCAAGAATCAGTCAGAACACAAGTATGCCTCGGCAATCAGATTCTCAGATATATGTGAAGGAAGCCAGGTATACACTCATACGTCTCCAACGTATCTATAATTTTTGATTGTTCCATGCTATTATTTATGAAGTCTTGGATGTTTAATGGGCTTTATCATTCACTTTTATATCATTTTTGGGACTAACCTACTAACCCAAAGGCCTAGTCCAGATTGCTGTGTTTTTGCCTATTTCAGGGTTTTGTAGAAAAGGAATATCAAACGGAGTCCAAACGGAATGAAACCTTCGCGAGAGATATTTTTGGAGGAAATCACGCTCGGGAAACGTCAGGACCAAGTCAGGGGACAGAGGGCCTTCCCTCGAGGGTGGGGGGCGCGCCCCCCTTCCCAGGGCGCGCCCCCTGCCTCGAGGCTGGCCCATGTGGCCCCCGGTGCCCTCATTTTTCCTATATATACCTACGTACCCTAGAAACTCCATACGCAGAGAGAAAACCCTAATTCCACCACCGTAGCTTCTGTTCCCGTGGAGATCCCATCTTGGAGCCTATTCTGGACCTCCACCGGAGGGGGATCCATCATGGAGGCCTTCATCATTATCATCATCGCCCTCACCATGAGTTGTGAGTAGTTTACCATAGACCTTCGGGTCCATAGCTAGTATCTAGATGGCTTCTTCTCTCTCTGGATCTCAATACAAAGTTCTCCTCGGTCTTCGAGGAGATCTATTCGATGTAATCTCTTTTTGCGGTGTGTTTGTCGAGATCCGATGAATTGTGAGTTTATGATCAAGGTTACCTATGAAATATATTTGGTTCTTCTCTGAAATTTTTATGTGTGCTCATAATATCCTTGCAAGTCTCTTCGAATTATCGGTTTGGTTTGGCCTACTAGATCTAAAGTTCTTGCAATGGGAGAAGTGCTTGGCTTTGGGTTCAATCTTGCGGTGTCCTTTCCCAGTGACAGTAGGGGCAGCAAGGCACGTATTGTATTGTTGCCATTAAGGATAAAAAGATGGGGTTTACATCATATTGCTTGAGTTTACCCCTCTACATCATGTCATCTTGCTTAAGGCGTTGCTCTGTTCGTATGAACTCAATACACTAGATGCATGCTGGATAGCGGTCGATGTGTGGAGTAATAGTAGTAGATGCAGAATCGTTTCGGTCTACTTGTCTCGGACGTGATGCCTATATACAATGATCATGCCTAGATAGTCTCATAATTATTCGCTTTTTTATCAATTGCTCGACAATAATTTGTTTACCCGCCGTAGAATATCCCTATCATGAGAGAAGCCACTAGAAAAAACTATGACCCCCGGGTCTATTCTCAACATATCAATCTACATTTGCTTTATCTTTACTGTTTTTATTTGCTGTTTTATTAAACTAAAAATACCAAAAATATAATTATCATCTCTATCAGATCTCACTCTCGTAAGTGACCGTAAAGGGATTGACAACCCCTTATCGCATTGGCTGCGAAGTTCTTATTTGTTTGTGTAGGTGCGAGGGACTCGCACGCGGTCTCCTACTGGATTGATACCTTGGTTCTCAGAAACTGAGGGAAATACTTACACTACTGTGTTGCATCTCCCTTACATCTTCGAGGGAATACAACGCAAGCTCAAGAGGTAGCAAGAAGAATTTCTGGCGCCGTTGCCGGGGAGGCTTACGCAAAAGTCATATACCAAGTACCTATCACAAACCCTTATCCTTCTCATTATATTTATTTGCCTCTCGTTTTCCTCTCCCCCACTTCACCCTTGCCGTTTTATTTGCCCTTCTTCCGCCGTGTGTTTATCGTTGGCTTGCTTCTTGTTTGCTTGTGTGTGTTGGATTGCTTGCTTGTCACTATGGCTCAAAACAATACCAAATTGTGTGACTTCTCCAATACCAACAACAATTTCTTTATTAGCACTCCGATTGCTCCTATTACCGATGCTGAATCTTGTGAGATCAATGCTGCTTTGTTGAATCTTGTCATGAAAGATAAATTCTCCGGCCTTCCTAGTGAAGATGCCGCTACCCATCTAAACAACTTTGTTGATTTGTGTGATATGCAAAAGAAAAGGGATACGGATAACGATATTGTTAAATTGAAGTTATTTCCGTTTTCCCTTAGAGATCGTGCTAAAACTTGGTTCTCCTCTTTGCCTAGAAATAGTATTGATTCTTGGAATAAGTGCAAAGATGCTTTTATCTCTAAGTATTCCCCTCCTGCTAAGATCATCTCTCCTAGAAACGATATTATGAATTTTAAGCAACTAGATCATGAGCATGCTGCACAAGCTTGGGGGAGAATGAAATTGATGATACGCAATTGCCCTACACATGGTTTGAATCTATGGATGATTATTCAAAACTTTTATGCTGGCTTGAATTTTGCTTCTAGAAATCTTTTAGATTCGGCCGCTGGAGGCACTTTCATGGAAACCACCTTAGGAGAAGCTACCAAACTCCTAGATAATATTATGGTTAATTATTCTCAATAGCACACCGAAAGATCTACTAGTAAAAAAGTGCATGTCGAAGAAATTAATGTTTTGAGTGGAAATATGGATGAACTTATGAAATTGTTTGCTGGTAAGAGTGCTTCTTCCGATCCTAATGATATGCCTTTGTCCACTTTGATTGAGAATAACAATGAATCTTCAAATGTGAATTTTGTTGGTAGGGACAATTTTGGTAATAATGCTTATAGAGGTAATTTTTAATCCTAGGCCTTTTCCTAGTAATTCCTCAAATAATTATGGTAATTCCTACAACAACTCTTATGGAAAGATTCTTTCTGAATTTGAAACTAGTGTTAAGGAGTTTATGATCTCGCAAAAGAATTTCAATGCTATGCTTGAAGAGAAATTGCTTAAGGTTGATGAATTGGCTAGAAGTGTGGATAGAATTACTCTTGATGTTGATTCTTTGAAACTTAGATCTATCCCACCTAAGCATGATATCAATGAGTCTCTCAAAGCCATGAGAATTTCCATTGATGAATGCAAAGAGAGAACCGCTAGAATGCGTGCTAAAAGAGAATATTATATTAAATCGTGTTCTTCTAATTATCGTGAAAATAAATATGAAGATCTAAAAGTTATTTATGTGTGTCCTATTAGATCCTTGTTTTCTAGTATTAATCTTGATGAGAATAGGATTGGAGATGATTATGCTTTAAGGTGTCCCAATGATTCGGAGTTTTTAGATCTTGATGCTAAAATTGCTAAAAGCGGGAACGAAGAAATTAAAACTTTGCATAGTGATGAACCCACTACTTTGGATTTCAAGGGATACAATTATGATAATTGCTCTTTGATTGATTGTATTTCCTTGTTGCAATCCGTGCTAAATTCTCCTCATGCTTATAGTCAAAATAAAGTTTTCACTAAACACATAGTTGATGATTTGATGCAATCTTATGAAGAAAAACTTGAGTTGGAAGTTTCTATACCTAGAAAGCTTTACGATGAATGGGAACCTACTATAAAAATAAAAATAAAAGATCATGAATGCTATGCTTTGTGTGATTCGGGTGCGAGTGTCTCCACTCTCCCAAAAACTTTGTGTGATTTGCTAGGGTTCCATGAGCTTGATGATTGTTCTTTAAATTTGCATATTGCGGATTCCACTATTAAGAAACCTATGGGAAGAATTGATGATGTTATTATTGTTGCCAATAGGAATTATGTGCCCGTAGATTTCATTGTTCTTGATATAGATTGCAATCCTTCATGTCCTATTATTGTTGGTAGACCTTTCCTTAGAACGATTGGTGCAATTATTGATATGAAGGAAGAAAATATTAGATTCCAATTTCCGTTAAGGAAAGGCATGGAACACTTTCCTAGAAAGAAAATCAAATTACTATATGAATCTATCATGAGAGCCACATATGGATTGCCTTCCAAAGATGGCAATACCTAGATCTATCTTGTATCGTGCCTAGCTAGGCGCGTAAAACAATAGCGCTTGTTGGGAGGCAACCCAATTTTATATTTTTTGCTTTTGTTACTGTTAGGGAATAAATATTGCATCTAGCCTCTGATTAGATGTGTTTTTATGTTTTGTTTAGTGTTTGAGCTAAGTAGAACCTTTGGTAAGACTTGTGTGAAGTTTATATGATCTTGCTGTGAAAAACAGAATCGTTAGAGCTCGCTAAAGAAGTCGTGGGATTTTACTGGAGCGTAATTTTTAGTTGATTCTTTTTTCTTATGATTGGTAGACAAATTTCGCAAATTTAACAATTTAGTAAGAATTTTTTGGAGTTCCAGAAGTAGGCGAACCCTGCAGATTACTACAGACTGTTCTGTCTTTGACAGATTCTGTTTTTCGTGTGTTGTTTGCTTATTCCGATGCATCTATGAGTAATGTTGGAGGATATGAAGCATAGGGAACTTGGAGTACAGTAGGTTTAACACCAATATAAACGAAGAATGAATTCATTGCTGTACCATTGAGTAGTGGTTTGCTTTCTCTTACTAACGGAGCTCACGAAATTTTTTGTCTAAGTTTTGTGTTGTGAAGTTTTCAAGTTTTGAGTATTGCTTTGATGGACTATGGAACAAGGAGTAGCAAAGGCCTAAGCTTGGGGATGCCCAAGGCACCCCAAGTAAATTCAAGATAATCAAAAGCCTAAGCTTGGAGATGCCCCGGGAAGGCATCCCCTCTTTCGTCTTCATCCATCGGTAACTATACTTGGAGCTATATTTTTATTCGCAACATGCTATGTGTTTTGCTTGGTGCGTCTTGTATAATTTGAGTATTTGCTTGTTAGTTTGCCACAATCATCCTTGCTGGACACACCTATTTGAGAGAGTTAAATATGGCATAGAAATTATTAGAATACTCTATGTGCTTCACTTATATCTTTTGAATTGAATAGTTTTTGCTCTAGTGCTTCACTTATATCTTTTGAATTGAATAGTTTTTGCTCTAGTGCTTCACTTATATCTTTTAGAGCATGGTGGTGGTAATATTTTGTAGAAATTGTTGAACTCTCATACTTCACTTATATCTATTTGAGAGTCTATTAAAACAGCATGGTAAAGTGTTTAGGCTAAAGAAACTAGTCTTCACATGATAAACATCCAATGTCAATGTAGTAAAAAATTTCACACCAAGTGCATTGAATAGAAAGAGATGTCGGATGCTTGATAATTGTTTTGAGACATGAGGATAGTGATATTAGAGTCATGCTAGTGGAGTTATTACAAAATTGAGAAATACTTGTGTTAAGGTTAGTGATTCCCGTAGCATGCACGTATGGTGAACTGTTATGTGACTAAGTTAAAGCATGAGGTATTTGTAGAGTGTCAACCTTTGTGTGGAGGTCGGGGGCGCGCGATGGTTAACTCCTACCAACGTCCCCCCCTAGGAGCATGCGTTGATTACTTTGTTTTGATGACTCGTAGATTTTTGCAATAAGTATATGAGTTCTTATGACTAATGTTGAGTCCATGGATTATACGCACTCTCACCCTTCCACCATTGCTAGCCTCTCTTGTACCGCGCAACTTTCGCCGGTGCCATAAACCCACTATATATCCTTCCTCAAAACAGCCACCATATTGTTCCTCAAAACAGCCACCATACCTACCTATCATGGAATTTCCATATCCATTCCGAGTTCCATGCAACTTTCCACCGTTCCGTTTATATGACACGCGTCATATTGTCATATTGCCATGCATGATCATGTAGTTGACATCGTATTTGTGGCAAGGCCACCATGCATAATCTTTTCATACATGTCACTCTTGTTTCATTGCACATACCGGTACACCGCCGGAGGCATTCATATAGAGTCATACTTTGTTGTTGTAGTATCGAGTTGTAACTTCGTGTTGTAATGAAAGTGTGATGATCATCATTATTAGAGCATTGTCCCATGGGAGGAAAGGCTGAATCTATAAAGCCCCTCTGCAAGAAAAAAAAGGCCCAAAAAAGGAAAAATAGAAAAAAAAGAAAAAAGGGAGAAAATAAAAAGGGACAACTGCTACTATCTTTTTCCACACTTGTGCTTCAAAGTAGCACCATGTTCTTCATTGTAGAGAGTCTCATGCTTAGTCACTTTCATATACTAGTGGGAATTTTCATTATAGAACTTGGCTTGTATATTCCAACGATGGGCTTCCTCAAATGCCCTAGGTCTTCGTGAGCAAGCAAGTTTGATGCACACCCACTAGTTTCTTTTGTTGATCTTTCATTCATATTTAGCTCTAGTGCATCCGTTGCATGGCAATCCCTACTCACTCACATTGATATCTATTGATGGGCATCTCCATAGCCCGTTGATACACCTAGTCGATGTGAGACTATCTCCCTCTTTTTGTCTTCTCCACAATCACCTCTATTCCACCCATAGTGCTATATCCATGGCTCACGCTCATGTAATCCGTGAAAGTTGAAAGGTTTGAAAAGATAGAGTATGAAAACAAATGCTTGGCTGAAATCGGGGTTGTGCATGATATGAATATTTAGTGTGATAACGGGGGAGCATAGCCAACACTATATGATTTTGTAGGCATAACTTTATTTAGCCATAGTATTTTGAGAAGATATGATTGCTTTGTTAGTATTGCTTGAAGTATTGTTATTTCTTATGTCAATACAGACTTTTGTCTTGAATCTTTCAGATCTGAACATCCATGCCACAATTAAGAGAATTACATTGAAAAACTATATTGGTTAGCATTCCACATAAAAAATTCTTTCTTTATCATTTACCTACTCGAGGACGAGTAGGAATTAAGCTTGGGGATGCTTGATACGTCTCCAACGTATCTATAATTTTTGATTGTTCCATGCTATTATTTATGAAGTCTTGGATGTTTAATGGGATTTATCATTCACTTTTATATCATTTTTGGGACTAACCTACTAACCCAAAGGCCCAGTCCAGATTGCTGTTTTTTTGCCTATTTCAGGGTTTTGCAAAAAAGGAATATTAAACGGAGTCCAAACGGAATAGAACCTTCGCGAGAGATATTTTTGGAGGAAATCATGCTCGGAAAACATCAGGACCAAGTCAGGGGACAGAGGGCCTGCCCTAGAGGGTGGGGGGCGCGCCCCCCCTTCCCACGACGCACCCCCTTGCCTCGAGGCTGGCCTGTGTGTCCCCCGGTGCCCTCCTTCTTCCTATATATACCTACGTACCCCAGAAACTCCATACGCAGAGAGAAAACCCTAATTCCACCGCCATAGCTTCTGTTCCCGTGGAGATCCCATCTTGGAGCCTGTTTCGGAGCTCCATCGGAGGGGGATCCATCACGGAGGCCTTCATCATCATCATCATCATCGCCCTCACCATGAGTTGTGAGTAGTTTACCACAGACCTTCGGGTCCGTAGATAGTATCTATATGGCTTCTTCTCTCTTTCTGGATCTCAATACAAAGTTATCCTCGGTCTTCGAGGAGATCTATTCGATGTAATCTGTTTTTGCGGTGTGTTTGCCGAGATACGATGAATTGTGAGTTTATGATCAAGGTTATCTATGAAAGATATTTGGTTCTTCTCTGAACTTTTTATGTGTGCTCATAATATTTTTGCAAGTATCTTCGAATTATCAGTTTGGTTTGGCCTACTAGATCTATAGTTCTTGCAATGGGAGAAGTGCTTGGCTTTGGGTTCAACTTGCGGTGTCCTTTCCCAGTGACAGTAGGGGCAGCAAGGCATGTATTGTATTGTTTCCATCGAGGATAAAAAGATGGGGTTTTCATCATATTGCTTGAGTTTATCCCTCTACATCATGTCATCTTGCTTAAGGTGTTACTCTGTTCGTACGAACTCAATACACTAGATGCATGCTGGATAACGGTCGATGTGTGGAGTAATAGTAGTAGATGCAGAATCGTTTCGATCTACTTGTCTCGGACGCGATGCCTATATACAATGATCATGCCTAGATAGTCTCATAATTATACGCTTTTCTATCAATTGCTCGACAGTAATTTGTTTACCCGCCGTAGAATATCGCTATCATGAGAGAAGCCACTAGAGAAAACTATGGCCCCCTGGTCTATTCTCAACATATCAATCTACATCTACTTTACCTTTACCGCTTTTATTTGCTGTTTTATTAAACTAAAAATACCAAAAATATAATTATCATCTCTATCAGATCTCACTTTCGTAAGTGACCGTAAAGGGATTGACAACCCCTTATAGCGTTGGCTGCGAAGTTCTTATTTGTTTGTGCAGGTGTGAGGGACTCGCGTGTGGTCTCCTACTGGATTGATACCTTGGTTCTCAGAAACTGAGGGAAATACTTACGCTACTGTGCTGCATCTCCCTTTCCTCTTCGAGGGAATACAACGCAAGCTCAAGAGGTAGCATACACCTCACTGTGACAAAGGACTATGAGGATTGACGACAACACTGAGCTCTATACAAGTACTGGTGAACCTGGAATATGATCTTGATGAGCCCTTGTCTTCTTTTCTCCGGAGATGAGGATACAAGTACGCGTGTCAGAATATTGCACCCGACAGAACCTATGGTCACACAAAGAAGCAATATGACCCCGCTCTTTCAACCGAGGACCCAAAACAATAAAACAATATTAAAGGAGCAAGACCAGTGGTGCAGATATGAAAATGGTTGCATGACTCACATGGTGCAGGAACCCCGGATAGTCTGAGTCTCGACCGCCATGGATATTCACCTAAGGGGTCTACTCAATTTTCTACCACCATTATTCAAGGATGAGGATATTATCAGATAAGGTCACATCCCTTATGCTGGCCACGACATGGGACAATCAAATATTTGGTACATATCTGGTACTCAAGACAGTGGAGCCAGTCAACATGATTCAGAAATTCCTGTGATAAGTGAGAATCTGTCAGAACGATGGTTATGCCTCAACTTACTATTTGGAACCCGAGGAATTTGCATTCAGTGGGAAACCCCAATGCAAGGAGTCAGAGCTTGGGTATTCATCAGGAAAAAATCTGATCACCAATTCATGGACATTTGCCAGAACCAACACAACAATTGGAAATCACCCTCGGATTTGTGAGACACACATATATTTCAGACATGGTAAATCTCAGCTAAGTCAGCAGCTATGAAAAGAAATGGAGCCAGTATGAGCAGGAATATGCGAAGTAAGATCTGCCAGGATATGGATACAGTGAAGCTAACCACCCCAGAGCCAGTCAGATAAGTCAGATGAAGAATTTAATGGGAACAATCAATAAAGGAAAAAGGATACCGAGTTGGAACGGTTTCCTTAAGGCGGTATATTCATACTTGTTCCCCGAGCAACCAAATCTCGAGGACGAGATCTCTTTAAGGGGGGAAGAGTTGTCACGGCCTGATTTTTGGCCCTTTCCTTTTCTTTTGTTTTTCTGAGCTTTTTGCTTGAAATTTCTTTTTTAGTGGCCTTGTGGTCTGGAAACTAAAGAAGATGATCTTTTCTTTCTTTCCAGAGTGGCTTGTCATCCTCCATTACTTCCCTAGACCTTGCCATTTTAATCCTAGCCCAAATCCCACTATTCTTTTATTGGGAATATCCCTTTTTCTATCAAAGGAATAACCCTGTCTGCCCTAGGTTGTGAAGCAACCTATATTTCCATCACTCCTAAAATTCCCAAATAATTCTCATAAATTGTTTCGGTCATATCTTCATATATATGGCAAAACTGTTCCTTGCCATGTTCAAAAATAATCCTCCAATATTCATTTTCCTATTCTGCCCTAAATGGCACTTTGTGAAGCAAGTGCTATTTTCCTTTGCCCAATTGAATCCAAACTTCTTGGACGTCTTTTCATGTCCATAGCATTGCCACATGCCAAAATTCAACTTCATTTTCCTATTAGTGATTTAATTATGATTTTCCAAAGTTTCTTCCCAGAAAGAAACTTTGTGAAGGAGGTACAAGCTAGGCATCTCCAAATGAGTTGCAATTTTTCATGGTACTAAATATCATCATATCTTAGCCCTCCACAAAAGTTGAGTTCATGTCATGCCTCCATGTGAGCCCAGAAAGAAACTTTGTGAAGGAGGTACAAGCTAGGCATCTCCAAATGAGTTGCAATTTTTCATGGTACTAAATATCATCATATCTTAGCCCTCCACAAAAGTTGAGTTCATGTCATGCCTCCATGTGAGCTCATCTTCAATTCTTTGATTCTGTCCAAATTTTCAGTTTGTGAAGCAAGTATATTTTATCTTGCTCCATTTAGGCTGAATGTTTTTCTAGACCTTATCCTATCCATATAACCTAGCTCTACCAAATTTGGGCATATTTTGTTTAGCCATTTTCCCTTAGGACTTTTCCTAAGATTCTGTCCAAAGAGGTGCTGTATGAAGGAAGTACCATTTTGGTTTGGCCAAAAGGCATGAAAGTTTTACAGCACTCTCATATGCCCAAATCACCCTGCCATATCCATTTTCAGCTAAAATTCATCACTCCTAGTGAGTGCTTCTTCCTGTTTTTGATTCTGGACCAGTTTAATTAGTTGTATAGCAACTATATTAATTAGTGGTCCAAATCCCTCCAAACTTCACAAGATTCTTGTCCTTCCTACCATAAACACACTAGACAACTCATTTGGCTCCAAGCTCTTTGTTGTTGATCACTGTAACCTGATTCAGTTTGTTACATCAATCTTCAGAGGAGTAATCCCATCGATCCAGAGCCTGCCTTGTTGATACATCACCTCCCTCGGCCTCTATTATGCAGGGACTAGTCACTTGACAACTCCCCGCAGCCTCCCTTGTCCTCTTCGTGCCAGTGAATGCGGTGACCACCGTTTTGGCATGTCATCGACGTGCGCTGGCGCCTCTGCCTTCTTCTCCCTCGCTGCGCGCTTGTCCCCCCGTCGCCTAGCTATGTCCAGAGCCTTCCCCGAGTAGTCGCCGTCCCTCTGGAGCCCTCGCCCCCTTCGTCTTCTTCCACGGTGAGCCGTCTCCGTCGTGAACAGAGTGCGCCCACGAACGCATTGTAGCTTGGTTGTATTCCTCCTCTGTTTGCTTCTCCCCCGTGCTCCTCATCGTCTCCTACCCGTGAGCCTGCTCCCTGCTCCCCTCCGTCGTCTTCCTTTGAGCCCCCGAGCGTGCACTGTTGGGGAACGTAGTATTTTCAAAATTTTCCTACGATCACGCAAGATCTATCTACTAGATGCATAGCAACGAGGGGGAGAGTGTGTCTACGTACCCTCGTAGACCGGGAGCGGAAGCGTTAGAACAACGCGGTTGATGTAGTCGTACGTCTTCACGGCCCGACCGATCAAGCACCGAAACTACGGCACCTCCGAGTTCTAGCACACGTTCAGCTCAATGACGTCCCTCGAACTCCGATCCAGCTGAGTGTCGAGGGAGAGTTCCGTCAGCACGACGGCGTGGTGACGATCTTGATGTTCTACCGTCGCAGGGCTTCGCCTAAGCACCGCTATAATATTATCGAGGAGAACTATGGTGGAGGGGGGCACCGCACACGGCCAAGAGATCAAGAGATCAATTGTTGTGTCTAGAGGTGCCCCCTTGTCCCCGTATATAAAGGAGGGAGGGAGAGGTCGGCCCTAGAGGGGGCGCGCCAAGTGTGGGGAGTCCTACTAGGACTCCCAAGTCCTAGTAGGATTCCTCTTTCCTTTCCGGAGTAGGAGAGCAGGAATGAGGGGGAGAGGGAGAAGGAAAAGGGGGCTGCACCCCTTGTCCAATTCGGACCTGAAGGGGGGCGCGCGCCTCCTTCCTTTTGGCCTCTCTCTTCTATTCCCGTAACTCCCCGGTACTCCGAAAATACCCGAATCACTCGGAACCTTTCCGATGTCCGAATATAGTCGTCCAATATATTGATTTTTACGTCTCGACCATTTCGAGACTCCTCGTCATGTCCCCGATCTCATCCGGGACTCCGAACTACCTTCGGTACATCAAAACTCATAAACTCATAATACCGATCGTCATCAAACGTTAAGCGTGCGGACCCTACGGGTTCGAGAACTATGTAGACATAACCGAGACTCATCTTCGGTCAATAACCAATAGCGAAACCTCGATGCTCATATTGGTTCCTACATATTCTACGAAGATCTTTATCGGTCAAACCGCATAACAACATACGTTGTTCCTTTTGTCATCGGTATGTTACTTGCCCGAGATTCGATCGTCGGTATCACAATACCTAGTTGAATCTCGTTACCGGCAAGTCTTTTTACTTGTTCCGTAATACATCATCTCGTGACTAACTCATTAGTCATTTGCTTGCAAGGCTTATTATGATGTGCATTACCGAGAGGGCCCAGAGATACCTCTCCGACACTCGGAGTGACAAATCCTAGTCTTGATCTATGACAACACCACGAATACTTTCGGAGACACCTGTAGAGCATCTTTATTATCACCCAGTTACGTTGTGACGTTTGATAGCACACAAGGTGTTCCTAAGGTATTCGGGAGTTGCATAATCTCATAGTCATAGGAACATGTATAAGTCATGAAGAAAGCAATAGCAGTAAAACTAAACGATCATAGTGCTAAGCTAACGGATGGGTCTAGTCCATCACATCATTCTCCTAATGACGTGATCTCGTTGATCAAATGACAACTCATGTCTATGGCTAGAAACATAGCCATCTTCGATCAATGAGCTAGTCTAGTAGAGGCATACTAGGGACATACTATTTTGTCTATGTATTCACACATGTACTAAGTTTCCGGTTAATACAATTCTAGCATGAATAATAAACATTTATCATGATATAAGGAAATAAATAATAACTTTATTATTGCCTCTAGGGCATATTTCCTTCGGTCTCCCACTTGCACTAGAGTCAATAATCTAGATCACATCACCATGTGATTAACACCAATAGTTCACATAGCCATGTGACTAACACCCATAGTTCTCATCGCCATGTGACCAATACCCATAGGGTTTACTAGAGTCAACAATCTAGTTCACATCGCCATGTGATTAACACCCAAACAGTACTAAGGTGTGATCATGTTTTGCTTCGTGAGAGAAGTTTAGTCAGCGGATCTGTTACATTCAGATTCGTATATATTTTGCAAATTTCTATGTCTACAATGCTCTGCATGGAGCTACTCTAGCTAATTGCTCCCACTTCCAATATGCATCCAGATTGATACTTAGAGTCATCTGGAATAGTGTAAAGCTTGCATCGGTGTAACTCTTTATGACGAACTCTTTATCACCTCCATAATCGAGAAACATTTCCTTAGTCATCCAGTAACTAAGGATAATTTTGACCGCTGTCCAGTGATCCACTCCTGGATCACTTTTGTACCTTCTTACCAAACTCATGGTAAGGTACACAACAAGTTTGGTACACAGTGGCATACTTTATAGAACCTATGACTGAGGCATAGGGAATGACTTTCATTATTTCTCTATCTTTTGCCGAGGTCGGGCTTTGAGTCTTACTCAACTTCATACCTTACAACTCAAGCAAGAACTCCTTCTCTGACTGATCCATTTTGAACTACTTCAAAAACTTGTCAAGGTATGTATTTATTGAAAAACTTTATCAAGCATCTCGATCTATCTCTATAGATCTTGAGGCTCAATATGTAAGGAGCTTTACCGAGGTTTTTCTTTAAAAAAAAAACTCCTTTCAAACACTCCTTTATCCTTTCCAGAAAATTTCTACATCATTTCTGATCAACAATATGTCATTCACATATACTTATCAGAAAGGCTATAGTGCTCCTACTCACTTTCTTGTAAATACAGGCTTCACCGCAAGTCTGTATAAAACTATATGCTTTGATCAACTTATCAAATTGTATATTCCAACTCTGAGATGCTTGCACCAGTCCATAGATGGATCGCTGGAGCTTGCACACTTTGTCAGCACCTTTAGGATCGACAAAACCTTCTTGTTGCATCATATACAACTCTTCTTTAAGATATCCATTCAGGAATGCAGTTTTGACATCCATTTGCCAGATTTCATAATCATAAAATGCGGCCATTGCTAACATGATTCAGACAGACTTAAGCATCGCTACGGGTGAGAAAATCTCATCGTAGTCAACTCCTTGAACTTGTCGAAAACCTTTCACAACAAGTCGAGCTTTGTAAACAGTAACATTACTGTCAGCGTCGGTCTTCCTCTTTTAGATCCATTTATTTTCGATGGCTTGCCGATCATCGGGCAAGTCAACCAAAGTCCACACTTTGTTCTCATACATGGATCCCATCTCAGATTTCATGGCCTCAAGCCATTTTGCGGAATCTGTGCTCATCATTGCTTCCTCATAGTTTGTAGGTTCATCATGGTCTAGTAACATGACTTCCAGAACCGGGTTGCCGTACCACTCTGGTGCGGAGCTCACTCTGGTTTACCTACGAGGTTCGATAATAACTTGATCTGAAGTTACATGATCATCATCATTAGCTTCCTCACTAATTGGTGTAGTAGTCACAGGAATAGATTTCTGTGATGAACTACTTTCCAATAAAGGAGCAGGTACAGTTACCTCATCAAGTTCTACTTTCCTCCCACTCACTTCTTTTGAGAGAAACTCCTTCTCTAGAAAGGATCCGTTCTCAGTAACGAATATCTTGCCTTTGGATCTGTGATAGAAGGTTTACCCAACATATTCTTTTGGGTATCCTATGAAGACGCACTTCTCCGATTTGGGTTTGAGCTTATCAGGTTGAAACTTTTTCACATAAGCATTGCAACCTCAAACTTTAAGAAATGACAACTTTGGTTTCTTGCCAAACCACAGTTCATACGGTGTCGTCTCAGCGGATTTAGATGGTGCCCTTTTTAATGTGTATGCAGTTGCCTTTAATGCATAACCCAAAAACTATAGTGGTAAATCGGTAAGAGACATCATAGATCGCACCATATCTAATAAAGTATGGTTACGACGTTCGGACACACCATTACGCTGTGGTGTTCCGGGTGGCGTGAACTATGAAACTATTCCACATTGTTTAAATGAAGACCAAGCTCGTAACTCAAATATTCGCCTCCGCGATCAGATTGCATAAACTTTATTTTCTTGTTACGATGATTCTCTACTTCACTCTGAAATTCTTTGAACTTTTCAAATGTTTCAGACTTGTGCTTCATTATGTAGATATACCCATATCTGCTCAAATCATCAGTGAAGGTCAGAAAATAACGATATCCGCAGCGAGCTTCAACACTCATTGGTCCGCATACATCAGCATGTATGATTTCCAACAAATCTGTTGCTTACTCCACAGTTCCGGAGAACAGAGTTTTAGTCATCTTGCCCATGAGGCATGGTTCGCAAGCATCAAGTGATTCATAATCAAGTGATTCCAAAAGTCCATCACTATGGAGTTCCTTCATGCGCTTTACACCAATATGACCTAATTGGCTGTGCCACAAATAAGTTGCACTATCATTATTAACCTTGCATCTTTTGGCTTCAATATTATGAATATGTGTATCACTACGATCGAGATCCAGCAAACTATTTTCATTGGGTGTATGACCATCGAAGGCTTTATTCATGTAAACAGAATAACAATTATTCTATGACATTAAATGAATAACCGTATTGCAACAAACATGATCAAATCATATTCATGCTTAACACAAATGCCAAATAACATTTATTTAGGTTCTACATTAATCCCGAAAGTATAGGGAGTGTGCGATGATGATCATATCAATCTTGGAGCCACTTCCAACACACATCGTCACTGCATCTTTAACTAGTCTTTGTTCATTCTGCAACTCCCGTTCCAAGTTACTAATTTTAGCAACTGAACCGGTATCAAATACCCAGGTGTTGCTATGAACACTAGTAAAGTACACATCAATAATCTGTATATCAAATATACCTTTGTTCACTTTGCCATCCTTCTTATCCACCAAGTATCTAGGGCAGTTCCACTTCTAGTGACCATTTCCTTTGTAGTAGAAGCACTTAGTTTCAGGCTTTGAGTTTAGCTTTGGGTTTCTTTGTGGGAGTAGCAACTGTCTTGCTATTCTTCTTGAAGTTCCCCTTCTTTCCCTTGCCCTTTTTCTTGAAACTAGTGGTCTTGTTAACCATCAACACTTGATGTTGTTTCTTGATTTCTACCTTCGCCGATTTCAGCATCGCGAAGAGCTCGGGAATTACTTTTGTCATCCCTTGCATATTATAGTTCATCACGAAGTTCTACTAACTTGGTGATTGTGTCTAGAGAACTTTGTCAATTACTATCTTATCTGGAAGATTAACTCCCACTTGATTCAAGCAATTGTAGTACCCAGACAATCTGAGCATATGCTCACTGGTTGAGCTATTCTCCTCCATCTTGTCGGCAAAGTACTGTCAGAGGTCTCATACCTCTCGACACGGGCATGAGTATGAAATACTAATTTCAACTCTTGGAACATCTTATATGTTATGTGGTGTTCAAAACAGTTTTGAAGTCCCGATTCTAAGCCGTAAAGTATGGTGCACTAAACTATCAAGTAGTCATCATACCGAGCTTTTGTCAAAACGTTCATAACGTCTGTATCTGCTCCTGCAATAGGTCTGTCACCTAGCGGTGCATCAAGGACATAATACTTCTGTGCAACAATGAGGATAATCCTCATATCACGGACCTAGTCCGCATCATTGCTACTAACATCTTTCAACTTAGTTTTTCTCTAGGAACATATAAACAATAAAGGGGGAGCAACATCGCGAGCTATTGATCTACAACATAGATATGCTAATACTACCAGGACTAAGTTCATGATAAACTAAATTTCAATTTAATCATATTACTTAAGAACTCCCACTTAGATAGACATCCCTCCGGTCATCTAAATGATCACGTGATCCAAATCAACTAAACCATGTTCGATCATCACGTGAGATGGAGTAGTTTTCAATGGTGAACATCTTATGTTGATCATATCTACTATATGATTCACGCTCGACCTTTCGGTCTCCAGTGTTCCGAGGCCATATCTGCAAATGCTAGGCTCGTCAAGTTTAACCCGAGTATTCTGCGTGTGCAAAACTGGCTTGCACCCGTTGTATGTGAACGTATAGCCTATCACACCCGATCATCACATGGTGTCTCAGCACGAAGAACTTTCGCGATGGTGCATACTCAGGGAGAACACATGTACCTTGAAATTTTGTAAGGGATCATCCTATAATGCTACCGCCGTACTAAGCAAAATAAGAAGCATAATAAGATAAACATCAGATGCAATCAAAATATGTGACATGATATGGCCATCATCATCTTGTGCTTTTGATCTCCATCTCCAAAGCACAATCATGATCACCTTCGTCATCGGCGCGACACCTTGATCTCCATCGTAGCATCGTTGTCGTCTCCCACCTATTGCTTCTACGACTATCGCTACCGCTTAGTGATAACGAAAAGCAATTACATGGCGATTACATTTCATATAATAAAGCGACAAGCATATGGCTCCTGCCAGTTGCCGATAACTTTACAAAACATGATCATCTCATACAAAACCGTATAACTCATCATGTCTTGACCATTTCACATCACAACATGCCCTGGAAAAACAAGTTAGACGTCCTCTACTTTGTTGTTGCAAGTTTTACGTGGCTGCTACGGGCTTAGCAAGAACCGTTCTTACCTACGCATACAAAAACCACAACGATGTTTCGTCAAGTATGTGATGTTTTAACCTTCACAAGGACCGGTCGTAGCCACACTTGATTCAGCTAAAGTGAGAGAGACAGACACCCGCCAGTCACCTTTAAGTAACGAGTGCTCATAACGGTGAAACCAGTCTCGCGTAAGCGTACGCGTAATGTCGGCCCGGGCCGCTTCATCTCACAATACCACCGAAGCAAAGTATGACATGCTGGTAAGCAGTATGACTAGTATCGCCCACAACTCATTGTGTTCTACTCGTGCATATCATCTACACAAAGACCTGGCTCATGATGCCACTGTTGGGGAACATAGTATTTTCAAAATTTTCCTACGATCACGCAAGATCTATCTACTAGATGCATAGCAACGAGGGGGAGAGTGTGTCTACGTACCCTCGTAGACCAGGAGCGGAAGCGTTAGAACAACGCGGTTGATGTAGTAGTGCGTCTTCACGGCCCGACCGATCAAGCACCGAAACTACAACACCTCCGAGTTCTAGCACACGTTCAACTCGATGACGTCCCTCGAACTCCGATCCAGCTGAGTGTTGAGGGAGAGTGCCGTCAGCACGACGGCGTGGTGACGATCTTGATGTTCTACCGTCGCAGGGCTTCGCCTAAGCACCGCTATAATATTATCGAGAAGAACTATGGTGGAGGGGGGCACCGCACACGGCTAAGAGATCAAGAGATCAATTGTTGTGTCTAGAGGTGCCCCCTTGCCCCCGTATATAAAGGAGGGAGGGAGAGGCCGGCCCTAGAGGGGGCGCACCAAGTGTGGGGAGTCCTACTAGGACTCCCAAGTCCTAATAGGATTCCCCTTTCCTTTCCGGAGTAGGAGAGAAGGAAAGAGGGGGAGAGGGAGAAGGAAAAGGGGGCTGCACCCCTTGTCCAATTCGGACCAGAAGGGGGCGCGCGCCTCCTTCCTTTTGGCCTCTCTCTTCTATTCCCGTAACTCCCCGGTACTCCGAAAATACCCGAATCACTCGGAACCTTTCCGATGTCCGAATATAGTCATCCAATATATCGATTTTTACGTCTCGACCATTTCAAGACTCCTCGTCATGTCCCCGATCTCATCCGGGACTCCGAACTACCTTCGGTACATCAAAACTCATAAACTCATAATACCGATCGTCATTAAACGTTAAGCGTGCGGACCCTACGGGTTCGAGAACTATGTAGACATGACCGAGACTCATCTTCGGTCAATAACCAATAGCGGAACCTCGATGCTCATATTGGTTCCTACATATTCTACGAAGATCTTTATCGGTCAAACCGCATAACAACATACGTTGTTCCTTTTGTCATCGGTATGTTACTTGCCCGAGATTCGATCGTCGGTATCTAAATACCTAGTTGAATCTCGTTACCGGCAAGTCTCTTTACTTGTTCCGTAATACATCATCTCGTGACTAACTCATTAGTCATTTGCTTGCAAGGCTTATTATGATGTGCATTACCGAGAGGGCCTAGAGATACCTCTCCGATACTCGGAGTGACAAATCCTAGTCTTGATCTATGCCAACACCACGAATACTTTCGGAGACACCTGTAGAGCATCTTTATGATCACCCAGTTACGTTGTGACGTTTGATAGCACACAAGGTGTTCCTAAGGTATTCGGGAGTTGCATAATCTCATAGTCATAGGAACATGTATAAGTCATGAAGAAAGCAATATCAGTAAAACTAAACGATCATAGTGCTAAGCTAACGGATGGGTCTAGTCCATCACATCATTCTCCTAATGATGTGATCCCGTTGATCAAATGACAACTCATGTATATGGCTAGGAAACATAGCCATCTTCGATCAATGAGCTAGTCTAGTAGAGGCATACTAGGGACATACTATTTTGTCTATGTATTCACACATGTACTAAGTTTCCGGTTAATACAATTCTAGCATGAATAATAAACATTTATCATGATATAAGGAAATAAATAATAACTTTATTATTGCCTCTAGGGCATATTTCCTTCATGCACACGCGTCCGCGGTGGCACCCGAGCTCGAACCGCCTTGCCACGGCTATATAAGCCCACGCCAGCCTCGTCCGAGCACACCACCAGCCTTCCCACACTCCTCTGGTCCCGCCTAGCCTCTAGCCCGAGCTCGGGGAGCTCCCGTTGCCCTCCATCGCCGCCATGGCCGCCGCGGTGCTCCCACCTAAATTCGGCCGAAGCCGAGCCCTCCTCCACCTCTAGCCGCCACCATCGCCTTCCCCACACTCTGGTGACTCTACCCGTGCCCATGCCCGCTCGCCGGAGCCCCTTAGGGGCCGTGCCCCGAAGACCACCGTTGCCTCTGCCTCCTCCTTCCTCCACCTGTCGCCGCCTCCACACTCTTCCCCGGCGCCAATCCTCCCTCTGGATGAGTGCGGTGCAGCCACCCGAGTCCGTCGGTTCCTTTCGTTCGACTGGGAATAGCCGGAGCTGCCCGGGCCATCGCCAGCGTCACTCCTCGCCTGCCCATCCTCTGCTTCGGTCAGGCCAGCGAGAGGAAGAAGGAGACAGGAGCCAGGCGGGCCCCACGTCTTTCCCCGACCCCACCTGGCAGCGACCCAGGCGGCCTGTCCTGCCGCTGTGCGTTGACCAGGTCTGCCAAATGGATAAGTGACGGACCCCACCCCATGGGACCCGCCCGTTAGCAACCGCGCGCCTGGTCCCGCCTCTGATGACGTGGATAAGTGGACGCGCAGTTCCGGTCGGTACATCTTTATAAGCCGAAAGCGTATTCTCTAGGTGCTTCAGCTCAAAGTACGTTTTCGTTATGCTGAAAGCGTATTTCCTTTGTGTTTCAGCCAGGAATGCATTTTCCTCTCTGGAAAGCGTATTTCTTAGAAAGGCGTGTTCTGTTTTTCCGGCTAAGGGCCTGTTTGTGAGGATTTTCTTACAAATAGGTCCCTGGCATAAAAACAACTATATCTTTTTACTCCCAACTCCGATTGAGGTGATTCCAAAGCCCACATCTTCGTCTCATCGAGCCCGAACTTTTGGCATCATTTTCACTATGTTTCAACATTCTGGAAATGACCATTTTTACCTTTCCCTAATCAGCCCCCTTTGAGAGAGTACCCTTTCCGGCGATCCTTTCCGCGATCTTTCTGCACTTCTTCCCGTAGTATTTTTCTTTCCCAGGCAAGCCACAACCACCATTTGCATGATAGCCATGCAAAAGTATTGGTTTTCAACTTGAATCTTTAATAACTATTTCACTACAACAAGAACCCCCCTTTAGCAACGCATCAATATGTTGTCGTTTGTCCCTATAAGCGTTGCTAAGGTCTACACCAACGGATTTATTTGTGTTGCCGTTGGTGGCGTTGCAAGGGTCTACAACAACGTATATAGATCCGTTGGTAATCTGGGAAATAATGCGTTGCATGGCAACAACAGATTCATGCGATGCTTCGATGTGTTGGTAGTTGCAAAGTAGAATACCTCCATATGACCATTCATAACACTGTTATTCTCTGCACTAGTGCTTGCAAAATAGAATAAGCACCATATATAATCATTTATAACAGTAGGTAGTTTGTATGGCAGTACAAGGTACAACTATAGTAATTTTAGATAGAGTCGAAATGAAAGTGATATATTGATTCAATGGAACAATCTGGTACATTACAATGCAAGTATCATCATTTAGGAGTACATCATTTCCTTATAAAAAATAAAAAATATAAAATTTCTAAACATTCAAAGAACTGTATTGTTTCTCCTCCAAGTATCATGAATCATCATACGTTCTCCAAGATCCAAGTAATCTTCGAGTATTGAAATTCTCAACCTACAAAAAATATCAAAATACTATTTAGGCATATATTCGAAATGAAGTTTTAAAATATACATAGTATACGCTATACCTAAAAGGATCCACATGAAAATTGCCAGGTGTAAAAGAAAAGATTGTTGTGTGTGTGTGTGTGGGGGGGGGGGGGCTAATCTTCTGTACGTCTAACAAATAACTTAGTAGGGTTACATGTTAAAACATTGATTATCTTTGAGCAATCAGATGTGCATGTTCATTGTGAACAACCAGCAACATGTATTCACTACTAACAGTTGTCCAAAGATTATATTATATCAACAACGAGATGAATTCAGTAACAAACTAAATGATGAATAGGTAAGCAATAATATTGATTATACAAAATTGGATATTTCCGTTTCCCAAAGGTCTCGGCATGAAATTGGATATTTCTGTTTCCCAAAGGTCTCGGCATGAAATAGTTTTGTGTCACCAGTACTCACGTACTGCTCATGCTTGGTATGATTTGTTAGGAGAAAAAAACGATATGGCAACAACTCAAAAATCAGTAACTAATCTACATCACAAAAAACTTATGGTTACCTAAGAACTACAGTATCACATTAGAAGTTCTCAATTCAAGAATAAGATTCTTAAAACCAGTAGAAGAAACGACATGAAAAATAAAAACATCATTAGATTTGGCTTCTCGAAGAAAAAGTAGTGGAGTTTTGTTTCTAGAAAAGGTAGGATCCAACTTGTTTACAGGGAAATAAACATAATTTAATGTGAATCTGTTTAATTCTTCAAGACCAACCTAGCACTAAGGTTGAATACATATTTAAGAAAATGCACCAGGGGTAACCTATGTAATGGCTGAACAATCTGAATCCAAGCAAACCTAAGTAATGGATGAACAATTTTATTTTAGTACATACCTAGTTTTAAGAAACGCTACCATTTGCCTTTGCTGTCAATGTGGCATATCACAGAACCAAGAGAATCTGATCTTTGTCACATCTTGGCTCCATAATCATGTATCATTTGCCATGCCATCGAATAACTAAATATCAATACCTATATGAATCTACAAAATACGGGCCTGAAAAAAAGTTAAGGCCGGAAAAATAGACATATATCGGGACACTTAACTAATGAAGACTCGTTGGACAAGTTAGTGTAAAAAGAAAGGACATGGAATAAATAAGAATGCTACGTCATGAGGAGAAGATAAGGAAAGGGACACCTTAGTGGCTTGAACCAGGGGAGGGTTTATCAAGTAAGCGGATGGGTTGCCGCACTATCTGTGATGATGTCGTAAGCTCTACATTTCCATGTGCCCTTGAAGCTGCGCGCCATTAAAGCAAGTTAATCCCTTACGCAATCATCCAAGGCAAGTTAAAGATTTTAACACAATCTTATCTATTTGCTCATCTATTGTCGACAGTTCGAAACCTCACTTGTAGGAAAGTTTCATACCAACACCATGGTTAGTGCAAGTGTTTAGAGACAAACAGATTGTTAGTTGACATCTTGAAGGCACAAAAAATGCAAGGGAAATAAACAACATGATGAGATACAGGTGGAACAAATAATACAAACAATTGTAAGTAAAAGAGACCATGGAATCAATAAGGAGCTAGAAGGTTCCATGATTATTTGTACGCATTGTAAAACATACAGATCTTCTGCATTTTTATTTGGGAATGCATATTATCTTCTATATTTTTTATTTGGGAATGTGTATCTTCTATCTACTGTATAGGTACTACAAGGATCAGCAAAATCAGCAGCCGCGTCAATAGCTTTCAGTGGCAGCAGCAATAACAACCAGCCTTTCAGTGGCAGCAGCAGTAGCAACCAGCGGCAGTACCAAACAATCAACGTCAGCGGCAATCATCTTCTATCTATATATGTACAGGTACTAAGGAGCAGCAAAATCAGCAGCCGTGGCGATAGCAATCAGCGCAGTAGCAAACAATCAGTGTCACAAAGAGCTGTACTGTCCATCAGCACGAACAGGCCATACAGACACATGCACATGAGCCAAGCACGCACACACAACTGCAGGCAAACGCACCCAGGGCAACCAGAGCAAGACGATGCGGGGCGCCAAAATAAAGCCAGAAAGAGCGCCATTACCGCGGAAGGCTTTCCGAGCCGCAAGAACCACCCGCACGCGCCAGATCCAAATGGAAGTTGAAGAACATCGGCGGAGCTCCACCGTCCACCCCATGCTCCTCTAACCTCGGGCCCGTCTCCACTGCCGGCCACCACCGAGTCGGTAGCAACGATGCGGTGTAGTGGACTCCAAAACAGAGGCGAGCACGCTGCGCCGGTGATCCGTGTCGACTAGGGTTACTGCAGGGATGCGAGCAGTGGCGTGGAGGACGCCGCCATGGAGGAGGAGAGCACTGAGAGGGGGGGGGACTGGCCTATGAGCGACGGCGCGGGACATCGCCGGATCTGGTTGCGGTGGCTCGTCATGGAAGTCGGGTGAGAGAGAGGGGAATCGGTGGAGAGGATATGGGCATATGGCAGATAGAAATTTTGGCTGCGTGGTTTGGGTGGATGGAGGTGTGGGTACGGGGATGTTTGATTTTTTTTAAGGACGAAGGAGGTTAGCTCTAAGGGCGGAACGAAGTGCGGGAGGTGGGAGGTGGGGGCAAACAACAGATCCTATAATATCGTTGGTACAAATGTGTTGCCGTAGGGGGGGTTTTGTCGTAGTGTTTGTTTGCTTCACTGATGCTGTCGTTGTTTTCGGTTATGCTTATGGATCGGTGTTTACCGTCATGACATGTTTCTTGCACTCTGTTATCATGTTCTACTTGCTAGTATTACTTTCATATGACATGATTGGTAGTAGTACATGTTGATGTAGTGATGGTCTTCGGTGCATGATTGTCGTCTATTCCAAGTACCGTTTTTATGCATGCTCTTTTGCATTCAGTTGGATAAATGCTTGCAGGGTAGTATTATTGATATGTTCTTGCATGATAGTTATTGTTGATGCTAGTGGTCATGTTATGTCATGAGTAGTGTTCTAGTGATGATTTTCATGCTCGTCAGTATGCCATGCTCATCTGGATACATGGTTAAATGTTGTTGTTATGCTCGTTTATTGTGATGCACCCCCATGCTTATGTTGATATCATGTTCATGCATTGTAGTTGCATCATGTTATTTTATCATTGCTCAGCATTTTGCATTCAAGTTTAACCGGATTAAATTGAACTTGAACAACTGTTGGTTGAGTCATGGTGCCACCTTATCGAGCTGACCAGTGCAACCACGCTTACCTTTATGGGGGTCTTAACTCGGTCCTTTGTTCTGCCTCTCACCGGTACCTTCCGTGAGGGAAGGTTATGGGCGTGCATACCTTAGCCCGGTAAGCAGACATAACCTTGTGCGCTCGTTTTGTTTTTTTATGGATCATTGTCCCCATCTGGGACCGTTTTGCCACGACGGTGGCCGTTGGTATCTTTGGTAGACACGGGGCCACCCAAGACCTAGCCCTGAGAGGGAGATGGTCGGAGTGGCCGGTAGAGTGCCATGACAAAGGGAGGGTTTCATCAGAACCTTTTGGTCCGCACGTATGGGAGTGCGAGGCCAGGGTTCCGTAGTGTGGGTGAAGTGCGCTACCTCTATAGAGTGTGTGTATTTAATCTATCGATAGCCACGCCCGCGGATATGGGCCCAGTTCGTGTCTGTCACACTGTGGGTCAAGAGTAATAATAAGAATGTGCTTAATAACAACCCTGGTTCGATGATGAAAGAAGTTGGATGATGCTTATGTGATCATGAGAGGATCCCTGTGGTATCGTGAGTACCAACTTGTTGGATATTTGGGATGTTATGCGAGAGTCAATGGTAAAGGTCAAGCTCCGTGTGGTCATAAATGATTACTACGGTATTGTTAATACCAAGCTTGATTGGATCCCGAGATGATCATGTGTTGTCCGTGCTGGTAAGTGATGCATGTGATGGTTACGAGCTAACCGAGCAGAGTAAGTGGGTGAATGATATTGTCATCATGTTGGATGCTAGTATTATCATGTTCATATGTTCATGCCATGTTCGTATTGTGCTAGCTATATCATGTTGTACATGCCATTTTGTGCTGACAATATCATGTTAATCATTGCTTAATAATCTATAATTGTCATGCTATTGTTTGTCTTGATTGCTTTGGCTGTTGTGAGCTTGCAAGTACATTCAATGTAACGACCTGGCGTGTCATGCCAATTTTTCAGGTCATGCTGGATAGGATTGCTTGTTTGCCGTGGATTCCTTGTTTGCGAGCTATAATAAGCGCTCCAGCCAGAGTCCCCGTGGAGTGGAGTTCACCACCACCGTCGATGTTCCGCTGCCAGTAGTTATTCCGCTGCTTAGTGTTGTTCTGCTGCTTGCATGGAGCAAACGTGGTAGGCGTAGTTTCGCCGTGCCAATGTAAACCCCTTGTAACCAAATAGACTGTAATAAAGAGCTGGTTTGTTCTATGCTAAGCAGTGCCGTATTCCAGAAGAATTCTCCTCGATCTCTGGGCTGGAATACGGGGCGTTCCGGTTTCTCCGAGCCGGGGTGCCACTCTACAAAGCTTGACTTGTTTCGAAAGGTTTTCGACAAGTTCAAGGAGTTGACTACGATGAGACTTTCTTACCTGTAGCGATGCTTAAGTATGTCTGAATCGTGTTAGCAATTGCCGCATTTTATGATTATGAAATCTGGCAAATGGATGCCAAAACTGCATTCCTTAATGGATACCTCAAAGAGGAGTTGTATATGATGCAACCAGAAGGTTTTGTCGATCCTAAAGGTGCTAACAAAGTGAGCAAGCTCCAGCGATCCATCTATGGACTGGTGCAAGCATCTCTGAGTTGGAATATACGCTTTGATGAGGTGATCAAAGCATATGGTTTTATACAGACTTTTGGAGAAGCCTGTATTTACAAGAAAGTGAGTGGGAGCTCTGTAGCATTTCTGATATTATATGTAGATGACATATTGTTGATTGGAAATGATATGGAATTTCTGGATGGCATAAAAGGATACTTGAATAAGAATTTTTCAATGATAGAATTCGGCGAAGCTGCTTATATATTAGGCATCAAGATCTATAGAGATAGATCAATATGCTCAATTGGACTTTCACAAAGCACATACCTTGATAAAGTTTTGAAGAAGTTCAAAATGGATCAGTCAAAGAAAGGGTGCTTGCCTGTGTTACAAGGTGTGAAGTTGAGTAAGACTCAATGCCCAACCACTTCAGAAGATAGAGAGAAAATAAAAGTCATTCCCTATGCCTCAGCCATAGGATCTATCATGTATGCAATGCTGTGTACCAGACCTGATGTGTGCCTTGCTATAAGTTTAGCAGGGAGGTACCAAAGTAAACCAGGAGTGGATCACTGGACAACGGTCAAGAACATCCTGAAATACCTAAAAAGGACAAAGAAGATGTTTCTCGTTTATGGAGGTGACAAAGAGCTCGTCGTAAACGGTTACATCGATTCCAGCTTTGACACTGATCCGGATGACTCTAAGTCACAAACCGAATATGTATTTTTATTGAATGTTTGAGCTGTCAGTTGGTGCAGTTCCAAGAAGAGCGTCATGGCGGGATTTACTTGCGAAGCGGAGTACATAGCTGCTTCGGAAGCAGCAAATGAAGGAGTCTGGATGAAGGAAATCATATCTGATCTTGGTGTAATACCTAGTGCATCGGGTCTAAAGAAAATCTTTTGTGACAACACTGGAGCAATAGCCTTGGCGAAGGAATCCAGGTTTCACAAGAGAACCAAGCACATCAAGAGACGCTTCAATTCCATCCGCGATCAAGTCAAGGAGGGAGACATAGAAATTTGCAAGATACATACGGATCTGAATGTCGCAGACCCGTTGACTAAGCCTCTTCCACGAGCAAAACATGATCAGCACCAAGACTCCATGGGTGTTAGAATCATTACTTTGTAATCTAGATTATTGACTGTAATTCAAGTGGGAGACTGAAGGAAATATGCCCTAGAGGCAATAATATAGTTGTTATTTGTATTTCCTTATATCATGATAAATTTTTATTGTTCATGCTAGAATTGTATTAACCAGAAACTTAATACATGTGTGAATACATAGGCAAAACAGTGTCCCTAGTATGCCTCTACTAGACTAGCTCTTTGATCAAAGATGGTTATGTTTCCTAGCCATAGACATGAGTTGTCATTTGATCAATGGGATCACATCATTAGGAGAATGATGTGATGGACAAGACCCATCCGTTAGCTTAGAAACTTGATCGTTTAGTTTTACTGCTATTGTTTTCTTCATGACTTATACATGTTCCTATGACTATGAGATTATGCAACTCCCGAATACCGGAGGAACACCTTGTGTTCTATCAAACGTCACAACGTAACTGGGTGATTATAAAGATGCTCTACAGGTGTTCAACGTAACTGGGTGATTATAAAGATGCTCTACAGGTGTTCAACGTAACTGGGTGATTATAAAGATGCTCTACAGGTGTTTTCGAAGGTTTTGTGGTGTTGGCATAGATCGAGAATAGGACTTGTCACTTTGAGTGTCGAAGAGGTATCTCTGGGCCCTCTCGGTAATACACATCATAATAAGCCTTGCAAGAAAATGACTAATGAGTTAGTCACGAGATGATGTATTACGGAACGATTAAAGAGACTTGCCGGTAACGAGATTGAACTAGGTATGATGATACCGATGATCGAATCTCGGGCAAGTAACATACCGATGACAAAGGGAACAACGTATGTTGTTATGTGGTTTGATCGATAAAGATCTTTGTAGAATATGTAGGAACCAATATAAGCATCCATGTTCTGCTATTGGTTATTGACCAGAGATGAGTCTCGGTCATGTCTACATAGTTCTTGAACCCGTAGGGTCCGCACGCTTAACGTTCGATGACGATCGGTATTATGAGTGTATGTGTTTTGATGTACCGAAGGTAGTTCAGAGTCCCGGATGTGATCACAGACATGATGAGGAGTCTCGGAATGTCTGAGACATAAAGAGTCATATATTGGAAGGTTATTCGGACACCGAATTTGTTTCGGGGGTTATCGGATAAATACCGGAGTACCGAGAGGTTACCGGAACCTCCCGGGGGGTAATTGGGCCTCATGGGCCCCAAGTGGAGGAAGAGGAGGCGCAACCAGCTAGGGGCGCGCGGCCCCCCTAGCCCAAACCAAATTGGACTAGGGGGCCGACCCCCCTTTCCTTCTTCTTCTCCTCCCCTTCCTTCCCCCTCTCCTACTAGGACTAGGAAAGGGGGGAATCCTACTTGGAGTAGGATTGCCCCCCCAAGGGCGCGCCTCTCCTCCTTGGCCGCCTCCTCCTCCCCTCCCTCCTTTATATACATGGGGAGGTGGCACCCCATAGACACACAAGTCGTTTTAAGCCATGTGCGGTGCCCCTCACCATAGTTACACACCTCCGTCATATCGTTGCAGTGCTTAGGCGAAGCCCTGCGCCGGTAGCTTCATCATCCCCGTCACCACGCCGTCGTGCTGACGAAACTCTCCCATGACGCTCAACTGGATCAAGAGCTCGTGGGATGTCATCGAGCTGAACGTGTGCTGAACGCGGAGGTGCCGTACGTTCGTTGCTTGGATCAGTTGGATCGCGAAGACGTTCGACTACATCAACCACGTCACTAGACACTTCCGTTTTCGGTCTACGAGGGTACGTCGACACACTCTGCCCACTCATTGCTATGCTTCTCCTAGATAGATCTTGCGTGATCGTAGGAAAATTTCTAAATACTATGGTCCCCAACACCTCTACCAGCAGCTGGTGCCGACACATCTCCCCCAACGTCGCCGCCACTACCGTCTTGCCGACGCAGATCCGAAGCTTCCCGACCCCACCTCCTCCACGCTGCCGTGAGCAAGGAGCCGCCTCGCCGCCCCCGCCAGCTCCTTCGCACTGACGCCGGCAAGCCCGTCAGACGCCTCCAGGCCAGCCACCTGGCCCAAGGGAGGTGTGCCTCGCTTCATCGATGCCCGCAAACTGTTCGAGAGTTTGCCAAGGTACAAAATGGATTCCGACGATGAGTTCTTTTTTCATAATATCCTTTGCGACTCCGACGATTACTCGTCCGAGGATGAGGAGGAGATCTTGGCTGCCGTGTTGGTCCATCACCACCTCAATAGCCAGCGCCGGTTGGCATCATCCCCAGGCTCATTCCAGCGATGAATCGCAATCGAGAGAGCATCCATTTTCTTCTTTGGAAGGAATACTTCGACACAGCCCACCCATTATTCAAACAATACAAATTCCGATGGCGCTTTCGTATGGCTAGGCATATTTTCCACCATATTCGAGAAGGGGTGGTCAGATACGATGATTATATCGAGTGCAAAGAGAATGCACTTGGAAAGATTGACTTCTCATCTTATCAAAAATGCAATGCAGCTATCTGCTACTTCTCAAGCTTGCGTTGCATTCCCTCGAAGAGGAAAGGGTGATGCAGCACAGTAGCGTAAGTATTTCCCTCAGTTTTTGAGAACCAAGGTATCAATCCAGTAGGAGACTACGCGCGAGTCCCTTGTACCTGCACAAACAAATAAGAACCTTGCAACCAACGCGATAAAGGGGTTGTCAATCCCTTCACGACCACTTGCAAAAGTGAGATCTGATAGAGATGATACGATAATATTTTTGGTATTTTTTATATGGATTGAAAGTAAAGGAAACAAAATAAAATAATGGTGACAGAAATTGGCAAGTTGACGGGAAACTAATATGATGGAAGATAGACCCGGGGGCCATAGGTTTCACTAGTGGCTTCTCTCATGATAGCAGATTTCTACGGCGGGTGAACAAATTACCGTCGAACAATTGATAGAAAAGCGCATAGTTATGAGAATATCTAGGCATGATCATTGTATATAGGCATCACGTTCGTGACAAGTAGACCGAAATGATTCTGCATCTACTACTATTACTCCACACATCGACCGCTATCCAGCATGCATCTAGAGTATTAAGTTAATAAGAACAGAGTAACGCCTCAAGCAAGATGACATGATGAAGAGGGATAAACTCAAGCAATATGATATAAACCCCATCTTTTTATCCTCGATGGCAACAATACAATACGTGCCTTGCTGCCCCTGCTGTTACTGGGAAAGGACACCGCAAGATTGAACCCAAAGCTAAGCACTTCTCCCGTTGCAAGAACTACCAAGCTAGTAGGACAAACCAAACCGATAATTCGAAGAGACTTGCAAAGATATTTAAATCATGCATAAAAGATTTCAGAAAAGAATCCAATATTGTTCGTAGATAATCTTGATCATAAACCCACAATTCACCGGATCTCGACAAACACACCGCAAAAAGAATTACATCGAATAGATCTCCATGAAGCTCGAGGAGAACTTTGTATTGAGATCCAAAGAGAGAGAAGAAGCCATCTAGCTAATAACTATGGACCCGAAGGTCTGTGGTAAACTACTCACAACTCATAGGAGAGGCTATGGTGTTGATGTAGAAGCCCTCCGTGATCGATGCCCCGTCCGGTGGAGCTCCGGAAAAGGCTCCAAGATGGGATCTCATGGGTACAGAAGCTTGCGGTGGTGGAATTAGGGTTTCGTTGCGCTCCCCGATGGTTTCAGGGTACGTACGTATATATAGGAGGAAGAGGGACGTCGGTGGAGCAACAGGTGGCCCACGAGGGTGGGGGCGTGCCTACCCCCTGGGCGCGCCCCTGCCCTCGTGGCCACCTCCTTCTCTTCCTGGCGTGTAATCCAAGTCTTCTGTGTTGACATTGTTTGAAAAATAACTCTCCCGAAGGTTTCATTCCGTTTGGACTCCGTTTGATATTCCTTTTTTGCGAAACACTGAAATAGGCAAAAACAACAATTTGCACTGGGCCTTGGGTTAATAAGTTAGTCCCAAAAATAATATAAAGGTGTATAATAAAGCCTATTAAACATCCAAAATAGATAATATAATAGCACAGAACAATAAAAAATTATAGATACGTTGGAGACGTATCACTATCCAGATGCTTGCATACAGAGTGCCCATTGATCTTATTGATGAATACATCCGTATGAGCGAGTGTACGTGCCTAGAGTCACTATACAAGTTCTGCAAGGCTGTGATTGCAGTGTTTGGCCCTGAGTGCTTGAGGGAGCCCAATTCTCAAGATACAACCCGCTTCTTGGTGATGAATGCCAGCAGGGGCTTCTCAGGGATGTGTGGCAACATAGACTGCATGCACTAGGCGTGAAAGAACTGCCTTCTGCTTGGCAAGGGCGGTACAAGTGGCATGTCAGAGCTTGCACTGACATACTTGAGGCCGTGGCCTCTCTAGATCTCTGGATCTAGCACTCTTTCTTCGGTATGGAAGGATCACACAATGATATCAACGTGCTTCAAAGGCCGCCTGTGTTTGCAAGGCTTGGCGAAGTAAACAACCCGCCGGTGAATGCTAACATCAATGGCCACAACTATGACAAAGGATGCTATCTACGTGAAGGTATGTATCCCCGGTGGACCGCTATTGTGAAGACAATCCCCAACCATGTCGGAGACCAGAGGAAAAGATTTGCCCAAGACCAAGAGAGTGCTAGGAAAGACGCCGAGCATGCCTTTGGTGTTTTGCAATCTCGATGGGGCATCGTTCGGTATCGTGCTAAGACTTGGAGAACGAAGAATCTGTGGGAGGTGATGACTATTTGTGTGATCATGCACAATATGATCATAGAAGATGAGCATCCGGAATGTCTCTACGATCAAGGGTTTTAGTTTCAGGGTGAGAATGTTGTGCCTCAGCATGGAGGAGCGGCAACGTTTTAACAATTCACCCAATTTCATCATGAAATGCGTGATTGGGAATCTCACATGTAACTACAAAATGATTTTGTTAAGCATATGTGGGCTCATGTTGGCAACCAATAGATGCATATTTTTTCACATGTATTTGGGACCAATTTAAATTGTATTCGGCTTGTAAAACTATCTAAATTTATTTGCTTTGTGAAACCATGCTTCCTATTTTGGTTTGGTTGAAACTATAAAAAATGTGTGCATATCTGTTAAAAACGGCAGGAGGCCGGCCACGCGGGTAAATAAGGTTGGCGCGTTGGGCGCACTGCCGACCCAAATTATAAACCGGGCGGACGCCGAGCGGGCGGACGACCCAAATGGAGAAATAGCGGACAAAACCACCATCCGTTTGGGTCGGCCGGTTGGAGTTGCTCTCAGAGTGGATGGCTTGGACTCTCACGACACCCAGGGTGGCCGGGCATGCGCCGACTGGTTATAGACTCTCGGACTGCCGGGTAGTGCATAACAAGAAATTCAGTACTCCTTTAGAGCATCTACAGCCGGACCTCTTAAACCCACCTCATACGTCTGGGCAGGCCGCCCGGTCACTACCCGGTCAAGTTTTTTCGACTCAGATGGACGCCTCAAACGGGCCTCAAATGCTCGGACTGATTGGTACCCTCCATATCCATCCCAAATATGGGGCGGATATGGGGTGGCCCGGACATGCCCGGGCGCATCCGCCTGACAAACCCATCCCACCACCGACCCCATGGATGTCCCATAAAAAAACCATCGGCCTCGTCGGTCCGAAACACTATCTCACTCACTCTCCTCTCTCGCTATGTCCTCTCCTTCCCCCTTATCGATTTCGATCGAATCCAGTGCAATGTCGTGCTCCGGCAGCCACTCCTACGACGAGGTGGATCCAGAGTATGAGCTTGCCCTCCGCATCGCCTTGGAGTGGTCCAAGGTGGACACCGGGGGAAGCTCCGGATCTGCAGCCCTCGCCGCAGCCGCCGCTTCCCCGTCGGCGCATCTCGGACGCCGGCGCTGGCCTCTCCCAGCCCATAGGCAACTCCGATAGGCTGTTAGCGCAATCCGTGCCTCCCCTACGCCGTCCCCTCGCCCCACCGGATGCTGCTCCCCTTCGTGGGCAGCGGTGGGTGCTTGTGCCCGCCCCGCCGGCCCGGACGTGCATGCTAGAGTCGGAGGCGCCCGCCGCCTGCCCGAGAGGCAGCGTGCAAGAGAGATGGGCGCTGTGGAGAGCTCTTTCCGCCGCCATCGTGCGCTTGAGGATCCCGACGAGGATGAGCGGCTCCTCCAGATAGTCTACCATCGGTCGCTTACGATGGCGGAGACGGACGCTCGGCGGCTCCGTCGGAAGAACGCGAAGGCTCTCGAGCTTGCCATCGAGTAGTCCAAGCGGGTGGAGAGGGAGAAGGCGACAGAGGTAGCTCGACTGGCCAAGCTCAGGCGCCAGCAGGACCGGGCCATCCAGCGCCTCAAGGACCTCGTCATCGTCGACTCCTCTTCCTCCTCCTCCGACGACCACGACTCCTTGTCCGACGAATCAGACGATCCTCCACCAGTCGTGGACTCCTACAGCAGCGCCGGAAACTGGAAGAGCAAAGGGCCGGCGGCAAGGAAGTGGTGAAGAACGTCTCTATTTATGTTTCATTATCATTTTTAGTGTTTGAACTTGTCCGGCAACAAACTGTGCCGATCTTTTGGATGATGTAAAGTGGGTTTATGTGCATTCCATTCTCCATTTCATGTCGATTTCTTTGAACGTTGTCTGATCATGTAGGCTAGTTCAACACATGCATGGGTAGTATGGATATAGGAAACCTAATATGAGATACGCGGATGTGGAGAGGCAAATTTGAGGCGTGCTGATACATCTCCAATGTATCTATAATTTTTGATTGTTCCAAGCTATTATATTATCCTTCTAGGATGTTTTATGGGCTTTTATATACACTTTTATATGATTTTTTGGACTAACCTATTAACCTAGAGCCCAGTGCCAGTTGTTGTTTTCCCCTTGTTTTAGAGTATCGCAGAAAAGGAATATCAAACAGAGCCCAATTGACCTAAAACTCAACGGAGGTTATTTTTGGACTAGAAGAAGCCCAGGAAGTGCCGGAGGGGGACCAGATGGTTCCCAGGCTGCCCACGAGGGTAGGGGGCGCGCCCCCTACCTCGTGGACAGCCCGTAGACCCCCTTTACTTGCCCCCGACTCCAACACCTCCTATATATACAGAAACCTCCTGAAAATAACCTAGATCTAGAGTTCCGCCGCCGAAAGCCTCCGTTGCCACCGAATACCAATCTAGAACCTGTTCCGGCACCCTGCCGGAGGGGAATCCCTCTCCGATGGCCATCTTCATCATCCTGGCGCTCTCCATGACGAGGAGGGAGTAGTCCACCCTCGGGGCTGAGGGTATGTACCAGTAGCTATGTGTTTGATGTCTCTCTCTCTCGTGTTCTTGAGATGGCACGATCTTGATGTATCACGAGCTTTGCTATTATAGTTGGATCTTATGATGCTTCTCCCCCTCTACTCTCTTGTAATGGATTGAGTTTTCCCTTTGAAGTGATCTTATCAGATTGAGTCTTTAAGGATTTGAGAACACTTGATGTATGTCTTGCATGTGCTTATCTGTGGTGACAATGGGATATCACGTGATCTACTTGATGTATGTTTTGGTGATCAACTTGTGGGTTTCATGAACTTGGGAATCTATGCATAGGGGTTGGCACACGTTTTCGTCTTGACTCTCCGGTAGAAACTTTGGGGCACTCTTTGAAGTACTTTGTGTTGGTTGAATAGATGAATCTGAGATTGTGTGATGCATATTGTATAATCATGCCCACTGATACTTGAGGTGACAATGGAGTATCTAGGTGACATTAGGGTTTTGGTTGATTTGTATCTTAAGGTGTTATTCTAGTACAAACTCTATGATGGATCGAACGAAAAGAATAACTTCGTGTTATTGTACTATGGACTCTTGAATAGATCGATCAGAAAGAATAACTTTGAGATGGTTTCGTACCCTACAATAATCTCTTCGTTTGTTCTCCGCTATTAGTGACTTTGGAGTGACTCTTTGTTGCATGTTGAAGGCTAGTAATATGATCCAATTATGTTATTATTGTTGAGAGAACTTGCACTAGTGAAAGTATGAACCCTAGGCCTTGTTTCCTAGCATTGCACTGCGGTTTATGCTCACTTTACCACTTGCTACATTGCTGTTTTTATATTTTCTTGTTACAAAAACCTATATCTACCATCCATATTGCACTTGTATCACCATCTCTTCGCCGAACTAGTGCACCTATACAATTTACCATTGTATTGGGTGTGTTGGGGACACAAGGGACTCTTTGTTATTTGGTTGCAGGGTTGTTTGAGAGAGACCATCTTCATCCTACGCCTCCCACTGATTGATAAACCTTATGTCATCCACTTCAGGGAAATTTGCTACTGTCCTACAAACCTCTGCACTTGGAGGCCCAACAACGTCTACAAGAAGGAGGTTGCGTAGTAGACATCAAGCTCTTTTCTGGCGCCGTTGCCAGGGAGGTGAGTGCTTGAAGGTATATCTTTAGATCTTGCAATTGAATCTTTTAGTTTCTTGTTTTATCACTAGTTTAGTTTATAAAAGAAAACTACAAGAAAATGGAATTAAGGTTACCTCATATGCTTCATCTTTTTAATATCTTTCGTGAAAATGATGGGAAGGGAAATTGTGCTCAAGTACTAGAAGAATGCATTAAAATGTTTGGCACTAAATACTTGAATAATGAGCATGATTGCAATGTTGTTAGTATGAATCCTTTGAATATCCATGATGCTAATGATATGCAAAGCCACAAGCTTGGGGATGCTATGTTTGATGAAAATGATATTTTTAGTCCCCCAAGTTTTGATGAGCAAATTTATTATGATGAAAGAATGCCTCCTATTTATGATGATTATATATATGAAAGTGGATTTGGAGAGGTCATGACTTTATTTAGTGATGAATCCACTATTTCGGAAGAGGTTCCAATTGATTATGAGAACAAAGTTGCTATCTATGATGATTATTGTGATGACTTGTATGATATTAAGAATAATGATAACCATGAAACTTGTCATCATGATTTTAGTTTTCAATTGGATTGTGCTTCACATGATAGTTATTTTGTTGAGTTTGCTCCCACTACTATTGATGAGAATAAATTTGCTTATGTGGAGAGTAATAAAATTTATATGCTTGGGGATCATGACAAGAATGCTTTATGTGATGGCTATATTGTTGAATTCATTCTTGATGCTACTGAAAATTATTATGAGGGAGGAATATATGCTTGTAGGAATTGCAATAATATCAAGTTTCCTCTCTATGTGTTGAAAAATGTCAAAGCTATGCTTGTTTTGCTTTCCTATGCTAGTTGATCCTTGTTCACATAAGTTGTTCGCTCACAAATTCCCTATGCATAGGAAGTGGGTTAGACTTAAATGTTCTAGTTATATTCTTCATGATGCTCTCTTTATGTTTCAATTTGTATCTTTCATGCGAGCATCATTGAAATCATTGTGCCTAGCTAGGGGCGTTAAACGATAGCGCTTGTTGGGAGGCAACCCAATTTTATTTTATTTGCTTTTGATTCTGTTTAGGAATAAATATTGCATCTAGCTTCTGTTTAGATGTGGTTTTGTGTTTTAATTAGTGTTTGTGCCAAGTAAAACCTTTGGGAAGACTTGTGTGAAGTTTATGTGGTCATGCTGTAAAAAACAGAAACTTTAGTGCTCACGAGGTTGGCTGTAATTTTTTACTGGAGAGTGCTTTTAAGTTGATTCTTTTTGCAGATGATTAATAGACAAATTCCTCACGTCCAGCAATTTATTTCAGAATTTTTAGAGTTACAGAAGTATTCGAAAGTTACAGATTGCTACAAACTGTTCTGTTTTTGACAGATTCTGTTTTCTATGTGTTGTTTGCTTATTTTGATGAATCTATGAGTAGTATCATAGGGTATGAACCATAGAGAAGTTGGAATACAGTAGATATTACACCAATATGAATTTAGAATGAGTTCATAATAGTACCTAAGTGGTGGTTTTATTTTCTCAACTAACGGAGCTTACGAGTTTTCTGTTAAGTTTTGTGTTGTGAAGTTTTCAAGTTTTGGGTACAGATTCGATGGACTATGGAATAAGGAGTGGCAAGAGCCTAAGCTTGGGGATGCCCAAGGCACCCCAAGGTAAAATTCAAGGACAACCAAAAGCCTAAGCTTGGGGATGCCCCGAGAAGGCATCCCCTCTTTCGTCTTCGTTCATCGGTAACTTTACTTGAGGCTATATTTTTATTCACCACATGATATGTGTTTTGCTTGGAGCGTAAATTTATTTTGCTTTGTTTTGCTTGCTTTTTGAATAATATCCCAAGATCTGAAATTCTTAAATGTTAGAGAGTCTTCACATAGTTACATAATTATTCAACTACTCATTGATCTTAACTTATATCTTTCGGAGTAGTTTGTCCTTTGCTCTAGTGCTTCACTTATATCTTTTTAAAGAACGACGGTGGTTTTATTTTGAAGAAATAGATGAACTCTCGTGCTTCAGTTATATCTTTTTGAGAGTCTCTTAGAACAGCATGGTAATGTGCTTTGGTTATAAAACTAGTCCTAATATGATAGGCATCCAAGATGGGTACAGTAAAAACTTTCATATAAAGTGCATTGAATATTATGAGAAGTTTGATACTTGACGATTGTTATGAGATATGAGGATGGTGATATTAGAGTCATGCTAGTGGAGTAATTGTGAATATGAGAAACACTTGTGTTAAAGTTTGTGATTCCCGTAGCATGCACGTATGGTTAACCGCTATGTGACGAAGTTAGAGCATGAGGTATTCATTGATTGTCATCCTTTGTGTGGAGATCGGGATCGCGCGATGGTTAACTCCTACCAACCCTTCCCCTAGGAGCATGCATTGAATACTTTGTTTTGTAACTCGTAGATTTTTGCAATAAGTATATGAGTTCTTTATGACTAATGTTGAGTCCATGGATTATACGCACTCTCACCCTTCCACCATTGCTAGCCTCTCTTGTACCGCACAACTTTCGTCGGCACCATACACCCACCATATACCTTCCTCAAAACAGCCACCATACCTACCTATTATGGCATTTCCATAGCCATTCCGAGATATATTTCCATGCAACTTTCCACCGTTTCGTTTATTATGACACGCTTCATCATGTTCATATACTAGTGGGAATTTTCATTATAGAACTTGGCTTGTATATTCAAACGATGGGCTTCCTCAAATGCCCTAGGTCTTCATGAGCAAGCAAGTTGGATGCACACCCACTTAGTTTCTTTTGATGAGCTTTCATACACTTATAGCTCTAGTGCATCCGTTGCATGGCAATCCCTACTCACTCACATTGATATCTATTGATGGGCATCTCCATAGCCCATTAATACGCCTAGTTGATGTGAGACTATCTTCTTCTTTTGTCTTCTCCACAACCACCACTCTATTCCACCTATAGTGCTATATCCATGGCTCACACTCATGTATTGCGTGAAAGTTGAAAGGTATGAATTTTTTTGAGTATGAAACAATTGTTTGGCTGAAACCGGGGTTGTGCATGATTTAAATATTTTGTGTGATGAAGAGGGAGCATAGCCAGACTATATGATTTTGTAGGGATAACTTTCTATGGCCGTGTTATTTTGAGAAGACATGATTGGTTTATTAGTATGCTTGAAGTATTATTATTCTTATGTCAATATAGACTTTTGTCTTGATTCTTTCGGATCTGAACATTCATGCCACAATAAAGAGAATTACATTGAGAATTATGTTGGCTAGCATTCCACATCAAAAATTCTGTTTTTATCATTTACCTACTCGAGGACGAGCAAGAATTAAGCTTGGGGATGCTTGATACGTCTCAAACGTATCTATAATTTTTGATTGTTCCAAGCTATTATATTATCCTTCTAGGATGTGTGATGTGAATGCTAGAACAAAATATGACTCTATGTGAATGCCTCCGGCGGTGTACCAGGATGTGCAATGAATCAAGAGTGATATGTATGAAAAATTATGCATGGTGGCCTTGCCACAAATACGATGTCAACTACATGATCATGCAAGGAAATATGACCATAATGAAGCGTGCCATAATAAACGGAACGGTGGAAAGTTGCATGGAAATATATCTCGGAATGGCTATGGAAATGCCATAATAGGTAGGTATGGTGGTTGTTTTGAGGAAGGTATATGGTGGGTTTATGGTACCAGCGAAAGTTGCGCGATACTAGAGAGGCTAGCAATGGTCGAAGGGTGAGAGTGCGTATAATCCATGGACTCAATATTAGTCATAAAGAACTCATATACTTATTGCAAAAATCTACAAGTTATCAAAACAAAGTACCACATGCATGCCCCTAGGGGATGGGTTGGTAGGATTTAACCATCGCGTGATCCCGACCTCCACACAAAGGAAGACAATAAATAAATAAATCATGCTCCAACTTCATCACATAACGGTTCACCATACGTGCATGCTACGGGAATCACAAACTTTAACACAAGTATTCCTCGAATTCACAATTACTCCACTAGCATGACTCTAATATCACCATCCTCATATCTCAAAACAATCATCAAGTATCAAACTTCTTATAGTATTCAATGCACTTTAAATGAATGTTTTTATTATACCCATCTTGGATGCCTATCATATTAGGACTAATTTTATAGCCAAAGAAAATTACCATGTTGTTCTAAAGGACTCTCAAAATAATATAAGTGAAGCATGAGAGATCAATAATTTCTATAAAATAAAACCACCACCGTGCTCTAAAAGATATAAGTGAAGCACTAGAGCAAAATTATCTAGCTCAAAAGATATAAGTGAAGCACATAGAGTATTCTAATAAATTCCGATTCATGTGTGTCTCTCCCAAAAGGTGTGTACAGCAAGGATGATTGTGGTAAACTAAAAAGCAAAGACTCAAATCATACAAGAGGCTCCAAGCAAAATACATATCATGTGGTGAATAAAAATATAGTGTCAAGTAAAGTTACTGATAGACGAAGACGAAAGAGGGGATGCCTTCCCGGGGCATCCCCACGCTTAGGATTTTGGTTGTCCTTGAATTTTACCTTGGGGTGCCTTGGGCATCCCCAAGCTTAGGCTCTTGCCACTCTTTATTCCATAGTTCATCAAATCCATACCCAAAAACTTGAAAACTTCACAACACAAAACTTAACAGAAAATCTCGTGAGCTCTGTTAGTATAAGAAAACAAGCCACCACTTTAAGGTACTATATTAAACTCATTCTTTATTTATATTGGTGTTAAACCTACTATATTACAACTTCTCTATGGTTCATACCCCCCGATACTACTTATAGATTCATCAAAATAAGCAAACAACAGACGAATAACAGAATCTGTCAAAAACATAATAGTCTGTAGCAATCTGTAACTTTCGAATACTTCTGTAACTCTAAAAATTCTGAAATAAATTGTTGGACGTGAGGAATTTGTCTATTAATCATCCGCAAAAAGAATCAACTTAAAATCACTCTCTAGTAAAAAAATGGCAGCTAATCTCGTGAGCGCAAAAGTTTCTGTTTTTTACAGCAAGATCGCAAAGACTTCACCCAAGTCTTCCCAAAGGTTCTACTTGGCACAAACACTAATTAAAAGACAAAACCATATCTAACTATAGGATAGATGAATTAATTATTACTAAACAGAAGTAAAATCAAAGAAAATAAAATTGGGTTGCCTCCCAACAAGCGCTACCGTCCAACGCCCCTAGCTATGCATAAAACAAGAATAGATCTAGGTATTATCATCTTTGGTAGGCAATCCATAAGTGTCTCTCATAATAGATTCATAAGGTAATTTGATTTTCTTTCCAGGAAAGTGTTCCATGCCTTTCCCTAATGGAAATTGGAATCTAATATTTCCTTCTTTCATGTCAATAATTGCACCAATCGTTCTAAGTAAAGGTCTACCAAGAATAATAAGACATGTAGGATTGCAATCTATATTAAGAACGATGAAATCTACGAGCACATAATTCCTATTTGCAACAATAAAAAACATCATTAATCCTTCTCATAGGTTTCTTAATGGTAGAATCCGCAAGATGCAAATTTAAAGAACAATCATCAAGTTCATGGAAACCTAACACATCACACAAAGTTTTTGGAATCATGGAAACCCCAGCACCCAAATCACACAAAGCATAGCATTCATGATCTTTAATCTTAATTTTAATAGTAGTTTCCCACTCATCATAAAGTTTTCTAGGGATAGAAACTTCTATTTCAAGTTTTTCTTCATAAGATTGCATTAAAGCATCAACGATATGTTTGGTAAAAGCTTTATTTTGACTATAAGCGCGAGGAGAATTTAACACGGATTTCAACAAGGAAATACAATCTATCAAAGAACAATTATCATAATTAAATTCCTTGAAATCCAAAATAGTGGGTTCATTGCTATGTAAAGTTTTGGCCTCTTCAATCCCACTTGTACCAATTTTTGCATCAAGATCTAAAAACTCTGAATCATTGGGACACCTTTTAACTAAAGTTGACTCATCTCCAGTCTCATCTTTATCACGGTTCATATTGTAAAACAAAGATTTAATAGGAGACACATCAATCACTTTTAGATCTTCATCTTTATTATCATGAAAACTAGAAGAACACGCTTTCACAAAGCAATCTCCTTTAGCACGCATCCTAGCGGTTCTTTCTTTGAAGTCATCAATGGAATTCTCATGACTTTGAGAGACTCATTGATATAATGCTTAGGTGGAATAGATCTAAGTTTCAAAGAATCAACATCAAGAGAAATTATATCCACGTTCCTAACCAACTCATCAATCTTAAGCAATTTTTATTCAAGCAAAGCATTGAATTTTTTTTGCGAATTCATAAACTCTTTAACACTAGTCTCAAAATAAGAGGGCATCTTATTAAAATTTCCATAAGAATTGTTGCAGGAATTACCATAATTATTATAGGAATTACTAGGGAAAGGCTTAGAATTAAAGTTTCCTCTATACGCGTTGTTACCAAAATTGTTCCTACCAACAAAATTCACATCCATAGATTCATTATTATTTTCAATCAACGTGGACAAAGGCATATCATTAGGATCAGAAAAAACACTCTTATTAGCAAATAATTTCATAAGCTCATCCATCTTTCCACTCAAAACATTAATCTCTTCAATCACATGAACCCTTTTACTAGTGGATCTTTCGGTGTGCCATTGAGAATAATTAACCATAATATTGTCTAGGAGTTTAGTAGCTTCTCCTAAAACGATTTTCATAAAAGTGCCTCCCCGCAGCCGAATCTAAAAGATTTCTACAGGCAAAATTCAATTCAGCATATTTTTTTTGTATAATCATTCATAAATTCAAATCATGTGTTGGGCAATTATGTATCATTAATTTCATCCTCTCCCAAGCTTGTGTAACATGCTCATGATCAAGTTGCTTAAAATTCATAATATGGTTTCTAAAAGAGATGATCTTAGCGGGAGGAAAATACTTAGAGATAAAGGCATCTTTGCACTTATTCAATGAATCAATACTATTTTTAGGCAAAGAAGAGAACCAAGTTTTAGCAGGACCTCTAAGCGAAAACGGAAATAGATTTAATTTATCAATATCATTATATATCCACATCTCTCTTCTTTTGCATATCGCACAAATCAACAATGTTGTTTAGATGGGTAGCGTCATCTTCACTAGGAAGGCCAGAAAATTGATCTTTCATGACAAGATTCAACAGAGTAGCATTGATTTCATAAGATTCAGCATTGGTAATAGGAGCAATCGGAGTGCTAATAAAATCATTGTTGTTGGTATTGGAAAAGTCACACAATTTAGTATTGTCTTGAGCCATTGTGACAAACAATCAATCCAACACATAGCAAACAAAAAGCAATCGAAAAGAGGCAAACGAAAAGAGGGCGAATAAAACGGCAAAGGTGAAGTGGGGGAGATGAAAACGAGAGGCAAATGGAAAATAATGTAATGCGAGGGATAAGAGTTTGTGATGGTTACTTGGTATGTCTTGACTTGAGCATAGATCTCCCCGGTAACGGCGCTAGGAATTCTTCTTGCTACCTCTTGAGCATGTGTTGTTTTTCCCTTGAAGAGTAAAGGGTGATGCAGCAAAGTAGCGTAAGTATTTCTCACAGTTTTTGAGAACCAATGTATCAATCCAGTAGGAGACTACACGCAAATCCCTAGTGCATGCACAAACAATTAAGAACGTTGCAACCAACACGATAAAGGGGTTGTCAATCCCTTCACGGCCACTTGCAAAAGTGAGATCTGATAGAGATAATAAGATAAATATTTTTGGTATTTTTGTTGTATTGATTGAAAAGTAAAGATTGCACAATAAAAGAACAATAAAGATAGATAGTTGATGAAAGATTAATATGATGGAAAATAGACCGGCCATAGGTTTCACTAGTGGCTTCTCTCAAGATAGCAAATCTTACAGTGGATGAACAAATTATTGTCGAGCAATTGATAGAAAAGCACATAGTTATGAGAATATCTAGGCATGATCATGTATATAGGCATCACATCCGTGATAAGTAGACCGTAACGATTGTGCATCTACTACTATTACTCCACACATCGACCGCTATCCAGCATGCATGTAGATTATTAAGTTCATAAGAACAGAGTAACGCATCAAGCAAGATGACATGATGTAGAGGGATAAACTCATGCAATATGACATTACCCCATCTTTTTATCCTTGATGGCAAAAATACAATATGTGCCATGCTGCTCCTGCTGTCACTGGGAAAGGACACCGCAAGATTGAACCCAAAGCTAAGCACTTCTCCCATTGCAAGAAAGATCAATCTAGTAGGCCAAACCAAACTGATAATTCGAAGAGACTTGCAAAGATATTAAATCATACATATAAGAATTCAGAGCAGAACCAAATATTGTTCATAGATAATCTTGATCATAAACCCACAATTCATCAGATCTCGACAAACACACCGCAAAAAGTATTACATCAAATAGATCTAAAAAATTGAGGAGAACTTTGTATTGAGATCCGAAGAGAGAGAAGAAGCCATCTAGCTAATAACTATGGACCCGAAGGTCTGTGGTAAACTACTCACACATCATCGGAGAGGCTATGGTGTTGATGTAGAAGCCCTCCATGATCGATTCCCCCTCCGATGGAGCTCCGGAAAAGGCCCCAAGATGGGATCTCACGGGTGCAGAAGGTTGTGGCGGTGGAAATAGGGTTTCGTGGTGCTCTCGGATGTTTTCAAGGTATATGAGTATATATAGGAGGAAGAGGTACGTCGGTGGTGTTGGGGAACGTAGTATTTTCAAAATTTTCCTACGATCACGCAAGATCTATCTACTAGATGCATAGCAATGAGAGGGGAGAGTGTGTCTACGTACCCTTGTAGACCGAAAGCGGAAGCGTTTATCAACGCGGTTGATGTAGTCGTACACCTTCACGATCCGTCCCGATCTAGTACCGAACGTACGGCACCTCCGCGTTCAGCACACGTTCAGCTCGATGACGTCCTCGCCTTCTTGATCCAGCAAGACGGGCGAAGTAGTAGATGAGTTCCGGCAGCACGACGGCGTGGTGACGGTTGTTGATGAAGAACAATCTCTGCAGGGCTTCGCCAAGCACTACAGAAACTAGACGGAGGATAAACTAGAGGGTCGGGGTAGCCGGCACACGGCTTGGTGTATCTTGATGTGTTTAGGGTGCTAGCCCTACCCCTCTATTTATATGTTGAGCCTTGGGGTCGAAACTTGGAGTAAAAGCCTTCACAAAGTCGGTTTCACCCGAAAGGCAAGAGTCCTTCTCGGACTCCAGGGCCAGACGCCAGGGTTCCCGGCGTCTGGACCCAGACGCCAGGGACCCTGGCGTCTGGCCCCTGGACTCCGCAAAACTTCCTTTTGCGCTTTCCAAAAACCTTGTGTGGTTTCCCTTTTGGCCCAAATAACGTGTTCTCGTACCCAAACACTTCGGGAAACATCCGGAACCTCTTCCGGTGAATTCCGGAACCCTTCCGGAGGTCAAACACTATTATCTCATATATTAATCTTTATCTCCGGACCATTCCGGAGTTCCTTGTCATGTCCGTGATCACATCCTAGACTCCGAATAACATTCGGTCACCAACAAACATAACTCATTAAATACTATATCGTCAACGAACGTTTAAGCGTGCGGACCCTACGGGTTCGAGAACTATGTAGACATGACCGAGACATTTCTCCGGTCAATAACCAATAGCGGAACCTGGATGCCCATATTGGCTCCTACATATTCTACGAAGATCTCTATCGGTCGAACCGCATAACAACATACGTTGTTCCTTTTGTCAAACGGTATGTTACTTGCCCGAGATTCGATCGTCGGTATCTTTATACCTAGTTCAATCTCGTTGCCGGCAAGTCTCTTTACTCGTTCCGTAACACATCATCTCGTGACTAACTCATTAGTCCTTTTGCTTGCAAGGCTTATTATGATGTGTGTTACCGAGAGGGCCCAGAGATACCTCTCCGACACTCGGAGTGACAAATCCTAATCTTGATCTATGCCAACACCACGAATACTTTCGGAGACACCTGTAGAGCATCTTTATGATCACCCAGTTACGTTGTGACGTTTGATAGCACACAAGGTGTTCCTACGGTATTCCGGAGTTGCATAATCTCATAGTCATAGGAACATGTATAAGTCATGAAGAAAGCAATAGCAGTTAAACTAAACGATCATAGTGCTATGCTAACGGATGGGTCTTGTCCATCACATCATTCTCCTAATGATGTGATCCCGTTGATCAAATGACAACTCATGTCTATGGCTAGGAAACATAACCATCTTTGATCAATGAGCTAGTCTAGTAGAGGCATACTAGGGACATACTATTTTGTCTATGTATTCACACATGTATTAAGTTTCCGGTTAATACAATTCTAGCATGAATAATAAACATTTATCATGATATAAGGAAATAAATAATAACTTTATTATTGCCTCTAGGGCATATTTCCTTCAGTCTCCCACTTGCACTAGAGTCAATAATCTAGCTCACATCGCCATGTGATTTAATACCGATAGTTCACATCGTTATGTGATTAACACCCATAGTTCACATCGCCATGTGACCAACACCCAAAGGGTTTACTAGAGTCAATAATCTAGTTCACATTGCTATGTGATTAATACCCAAGAGTAATAAGGTGTGATCATGTTTTGCTTGTGAGAGAAGTTTAGTCAACGGGTCTGTCATATACAGATCCCTATGTATTTCGCAAATTTCTATGTCTACAATGCTCTGCATAGAGCTACTCTAGCTAATTGCTCCCACTTTCAATACGTATCCAGATTGATACTTAGAGTCATCTGGATTTAGTGTCAAAGCTTACATCGACGTAACCCTTTACGACGAACTCTTTATCACCTCCATAATCGAGAAACATTTCCTTAGTCATCCAGTTACTAAGGATAATTTTGACCGCTGTACAGTGATCTACTCCTGGATCACTATTGTACCCCCTTGACAATACTCATGGCAAGGTACACAACATGTTTGTTACACAGCATGGCATACTTTATAGAACCTATGGCTGAGGCATATGGAATGACTTTCATTCTCTCTATATTTTTCTGCAGTGGTCGGGCATTGAGTCTTACTCAACTTCATACCTTGTAGTATAGGCAAGAACCTTTTCTTTGACTGATCCATTTTGAAATTCTTCAAAATCTTATCAAGGTATGTACTCATCGAAAGTCTTATCAAGCGTCTTGATCTATCTATATAGATCTTGATGCTCAATATGTAAGCAGCTTCACCGAGGTCTTTCATTGAAAAACTTTTATTCAAATATCCTTTTATGATTTCCAGAAAATTCTACATCATTTCCGATCGACAATATGTCATTCACATATACTTTATCAGAAAGGTTGTAGTGCTCCCACTCACTTCTTGTAAATACAGGCTTCTCCAAAAGTCTGTATAAAACCATATGCTTTGATCACCTCATCAAAGCGTATATTCCAACTCCGAGATGCTTGCACCAGTCCATAGATGGATCGCTCGAGCTTGCATACTTTGTTAGCACCTTTTGGATCGACAAAACCTTCTGGTTGCATCAGATACAACTCTTCTTTGAGATATCCATTCAGGAATGCAGTTTTGACATCCATTTGCCAGATTTCATAATCATAAAATGCGGCAATTGCTAACATGATTCGGACAGACTTAAGCATCGCTACAGGTGAGAAAGTCTCATCGTAGTCAACTCCTTGAACTTGTCGAAAACCTTTCGCAACAAGTCGAGCTTAGTAAACAGTAACATTACCGTCAGCGTCGGTCTTCCTATTGAAGATCCATTTATTTTCGATGGCCTGCCGATCATCGGGCAAGTCAACCAAAGTCCACACTTTGTTCTTATGCATGGATCCCATCTCAGATTTCATGGCTTCAAGCCATTTTGCGGAATCTGGGCTCATCATCGCTTCCTCATAGTTCGTAGGTTCATCATGGTCCAGTAACATGATTTCCAGAACTGGGTTGCCGTACCACTCTGGTGCGGAACGTACTCTGGTTGATCTACGACGTTCAGTAGAAACTTGATCCGAAGTTTCATGATCATTATCATTAACTTCCTCACTAATTGGTGTAGGAATCACTGGAACAATTTCCTGTGATGTACTACTTTCCAATCCGGGAGAAGGTACAATTACCTCATCAAGTTCTGCTTTCCTCCCACTCACTTCTTTCGAGATAAACTCCTTTTCTAGAAAGGATCCGTTCTTAGCAACGAATATTTTGCCTTCGGATCTGTGATAGAAGGTGTACCCAACAGTCTCTTTTGGGTATCCTATGAAGATTTACTTCTCCGGTTTGGGTTCGAGTTTATCATGTGAAAACTTTTTCACATAAGCATCGCAGTCCCAAACTTTAAGAAACAACAACTTTGGTTTCTTGCCAAACCATAGTTCTTAAGGCGTTGTTTCAACGGATTCAGATGAAGCCCTTATTTAACGTGAATGCAGCTGTCTCTAATGCATGACCCAAAACGATAGTGGTAAATCGGTAAGAGACATCATAGATCGCACCATATCCAATAAAGTACGGTTACGATGTTCGGACACACCATTACGCTGTGGTGTTCCAGGTGGCGTGAGTTGTGAAACTATTCCACATTGTTTCAAATGAAGACCAAACTCGTAACTCAAATATTCTGCTCCACGATCAGATCGTAGGAACTTTATTTTCTTGTTACGATGATTCTCTACTTCACTCTGAAATTCTTTGAACTTTTCAAATGTTTCAGACTTGTGTTTCATTAAGTAGATATACCCATATCTGCTCAAATCATCAGTGAAGGTCAGAAAATAACGATACCCACCGCGAGCATCAACACTCATTGGTCCACATACATCAGTATGTATGATTTCCAACAAATCTGTTGCTCGCTCCATAGTTCCGGAGAACGGAGTTTTAGTCATCTTGCCCATGAGGCATGGTTCGCAAGCACCAAGTGATTCATAATCAAGTGATTCCAAAAGTCCATCTTTATGGAGTTTCTTCATGCGTTTTACACCAATATGACCTAAACGGCAGTGCCACAAATAAGTTGCACTATCATTATTAACCTTGCATCTTTTGGCTTCAATATTATGAATATGTGTATCACACGATCGAGATCCAATAAACTATTTTCATTGGGTGTATGACCATAGAAGGTTTTATTCATGTAAACAGAACAACAATTATTCTCTAACTTATATGAATAACCGTATTGCAATAAACATGATCAAATCACATTCATGCTCAACACAAACACCGAATAACAGTTATTTAGGTTCAACACTAATCCCGAAAGTATAGGGAGTGTGCGATGATGATCATATCAATCTTGGAATTGCTTCCAATACACATCGTCACTTCATCCTTCAACTAGTTTATGTTCATTATGCAACTCCCATTTCGAGTTACTATTCTTAAGCAACTAAACCAGTATCAAATACTGAGGGGTTGCTATGAACACTAGTAAAATACACATCAATAATCTGTATATCAAATATACCTTTGTTCACTTTGCCATCCTTCTTATCCGCCAAGTATCTAGGGCAGTTCCACTTCTAGTGACCATTTCCTTTGCAGTAGAAGCACTTAGTTTCAGGCTTGAGTTTAGCTTTGGGTTTCTTCGTGGAAGTAGCAACTGACTTGCTATTCTTTTTGAAGTTCCCTTTCTTTCCCTTGCCCTTTTTCTTGAAACTAGTGGTATTGTTAACCATCAACACTTGATGCTTTTTTCATGATTTCTACCTTCGCCTACTTCAGTATCGCGAAGAGCTGGGAATTCCTTTCGTCATCCCTTGCATATTTATAGTTCATCACGAAGTTCTACTAACTTGGTGATAGTGACTAGAGAACTTTGTCAATTACTATCTTATCTGGAAGATTAACTCCCACTTGATTAAAGTAATTGTAGTACCCAGACAATCTGAGCACATGCTCACTGGTTGAGCTATTCTCCTCCATCTTGTAGGCAAAGTACTGTCAGAGGTCTTATACCTCTCGACACGGGCATGAGTATGAAATACTAATTTCAACTCTTGGAACATCTTATATGCTCCGTGGCATTCAAAACGTTTTTGAAGTCCCGGTTCTAAGCCGTAAAGCATGGTGCACTTAAACTATCAAGTAGTCATCATATCGAGCTTTTGTCAAAAACGTTCATAACGTCTACATCTGCTCCTGCAATAGGTCTGTCACCTAGCGGTGCATCAAGGACATAATTCTTCTGTGCAGCAATGAGGATAAACCTCAGATCACGGAACAATTCCGCATCATTGCTACTAACATCTTTCAACTTGGTTTTCTGTAGGAACGTACGAAAAATAAACGGGGAGCAACATCGTGAGCTATTGATCTACAACATAGATATGCTAATACTACCAGGACTAAGTTCATGATAAATTAAAGTTCAATTAATCATATTACTTAAGAACTCCCACTTAGATAGACATCCCTCTGGTCATCTAAATGATCACGTGATCCAAATCAACTAAACCATGTCCGATCATCACGTGAGATGGAGTAGTTTCAATGGTGAACATCTTATGTTGATCATATCTACTATATGATTCACGCTCGACCTTTCGGTCTCCAGTGTTCCGAGGCCATATCTGTATATGCTAGGCTCGTCAAGTTTAACCCGAGTATTCTGCGTGTGCAAAACTGTCTTACACCCGTTGTATTTGAACGTAGAGCCTGTCACACCCGATCATCACGTGGTGTCTCAGCACGAAGAACTTTCGCAACGGTGCATACTCAGGGAGAACACTTGTACCTTGAAATTTTGTAAGGGATCATCTTATAATGCTACCGTCGTTCTAAGCAAAATAAGAAGCATAATAAGATAAACATCACATGCAATCAAAATATGTGACATGATATGGCCATCATCATCTTGTGCTTTTGATCTCCATCTCCAAAGCACCGTCATGATCACCTTCGTCACCGGCTTGACACCTTGATCTCCATCGTAGCATCGTTGTCGTCTCGCCAACTATTGCTTCTACGACTATCGCTACCGCTTAGTGATAAACTAAAGCAATTACATGGCGATTGCATTTCATACAATAAAGCGACAACCATATGGCTCCTGCCAGTTGCCGATAACTTTACAAAACATGATCATCTCATACAAAACCGTATAACTCATGTCTTGACCATATCACATCACAACATGCCCTGCAAAAACAAGTTAGACGTCCTCTACTTTGTTTGTTGCAAGTTTTACGTGGCTGCTACGGGCTTAGCAAGAACCGTTCTTACCTACGCATACAAAACCACAACGATGTTTCGTCAAGTATGTGCTGTTTTAACCTTCACAAGGACCGGGCGTAGCCACACTTGATTCAGCTAAAGTGAGAGAGACAGACACCCGCCAGTCACCTTTAAGCAACGAGTGCTCGTAACGGTGAAACCAGTCTCGCGTAAGCGTACGCGTAATGTCGGTCCGGGCCGCTTCATCTCACAATACTGCCGAAGCAAAGTATGACATGCTGGTAAGCAGTATGACTAGTATCGTCCACAATCTCATTGTGTTCTACTCGTGCATATCATCTACGCATAAACGTGGCTCTGATACCACTGTTGGGGAACGTAGTATTTTCAAAATTTCCTACGATCACGCAAGATCTATCTACTAGATGCATAGCAACGAGAGGGGAGAGTGTGTCTACGTACCCTTGTAGACCGAAAGCGGAAGCGTTTATCAACGCGGTTGATGTAGTCGTGCACCTTCACGATCCGTCCCGATCTAGTACCGAACGTACGGCACCTCCGCGTTCAGCACACGTTCAGCTCGATGACGTCCTCGCCTTCTTGATCCAGCAAGACGGGCGAAGTAGTAGATGAGTTCCGGCAGCACGACGGCGTGGTGACGGTTGTTGATGAAGAACAATCTCTGCAGGGCTTCGCCAAGCACTACAGAAACTAGACGGAGGATAAACTAGAGGGTCGGGGTAGCCGGCACACGGCTTGGTGTATCTTGATGTGTCTTGGGTGCTAGCCCTACCCCTCTATTTATATGTTGAGCCTTGGGGTCGAAACTTGGAGTAAAAGCCTTCACAAAGTCGGTTTCACCCGAAAGGCAAGAGTCCTTCTCGGACTCTAGGGCCAGACGCCAGGGTTCCCGGCGTCTGGACCCAGACGCCAGGGACCCTGGCGTCTGGCCCCTGGACTCCGCAAAACTTCCTTTTGCGCTTTCCAAAAACCTTGTGTGCTTTCCCTTTTGGCCCAAATAACGTGTTCTCGTACCCAAACACTTCGGGAAACATCCGGAACCTCTTCCGGTGAATTCCGGAACCCTTCCGGAGGTCAAACACTATTATCTCATATATTAATCTTTATCTCCGGACCATTCCGGAGTTCCTCGTCATGTCCGTGATCACATCCTAGACTCCGAATAACATTCGGTCACCAACAAACATAACTCATTAAATACTATATCGTCAACGAACGTTTAAGCGTGCGGACCCTACGGGTTCGAGAACTATGTAGACATGACCGAGACATTTCTCCGGTCAATAACCAATAGCGGAACCTGGATGCCCATATTGGCTCCTACATATTCTACGAAGATCTCTATCGGTCGAACCGCATAACAACATACGTTGTTCCTTTTGTCAAACGGTATGTTACTTGCCCGAGATTCGATCGTCGGTATCTTTATACCTAGTTCAATCTCGTTGCCGGCAAGTCTCTTTACTCGTTCCGTAACACATCATCTCGTGACTAACTCATTAGTCCTTTTGCTTGCAAGGCTTATTATGATGTGTGTTACCGAGAGGGCCCAGAGATACCTCTCCGACACTCGGAGTGACAAATCCTAATCTTGATCTATGCCAACACCACGAATACTTTGGGAGACACCTGTAGAGCATCTTTATGATCACCCAGTTACGTTGTGACGTTTGATAGCACACAAGGTGTTCCTACGGTATTCGGGAGTTGCATAATCTCATAGTCATAGGAACATGTATAAGTCATGAAGAAAGCAATAGCAGTTAAACTAAACGATCATAGTGCTATGCTAACGGATGGGTCTTGTCCATCACATCATTCTCCTAATGATGTGATCCCGTTGATCAAATGACAACTCATGTCTATGGCTAGGAAACATAACCATCTTTGATCAATGAGCTAGTCTAGTAGAGGCATACTAGGGACATACTGTTTTGTCTATGTATTCACACATGTATTAAGTTTCCGGTTAATACAATTCTAGCATGAATAATAAACATTTATCATGATATAAGGAAATAAATAATAACTTTATTATTGCCTCTAGGGCATATTTCCTTCAGGTGGAGCTATGAGGGGCCCACAAGTGTGGGGGCGCGCCTACCCCCTGGGCGCGCCCTCCTACCTCGTGGCCACCTCGTGGCTTCCCCGACGTGTACTCCAAGTCTTCTAGATTGCGTTTGTTCCAAAAACGATTCTCACGAAGGTTTCATTCCGTTTGGACTCCGTTTGATATTCATTTTCTGCGAAACACTGAAATAGGCAAAAAACAGCAATTTGCACTCGGCCTTTGGTTAGTATGTTAGTCCCAAAAATAATATAAAAGTGCATATTAAAGCCCATTAAACATCCAAAACAGATAATATAATAGCATGGAACAATAAAAAATTATAGATACATTGGAGACGTATCACCCGGTCAGTGCCCGCACTACGACCCGAAGGGGCGATGCAGCGGCAACGTGCGGGTCAGTGTAGCCGTGAAAATAACCACGAGGCAACGGCAGGGACCGCGTGCTACGCTCGCTACGGCCCGATGAGGCGACGCAGTGGCGGCGCGAAGGTCGGTGCTGCCACAAAGACGGCCTAGAGCGGATGGTGACGGGGTGGCAATGGACCGCGGGCCACAACACTACAGCCTAAAGGGCGATGCAGTGGTAGCGCGGCTGCGCGGGTCAATGTAGCCGAAAAACCATGGGGAGGCGACGTTGCGGTCCGAAGGGACGACGCAGCTGTAGCCGTTGCTCGATCGGTGTTGATGCATGAGTACTCGATGACAAACTTCACATAATCCGGTGGCTGATCAGACCAAACGATGTGCGCTGGACGCAGGAGCAACGAGGCTGATCTGGAAGTGTACACACCTGAGCAACCTTCAATTAGACGGGATGCAGCATGCAGGAAATCAACTAGACGGGCTACCGCGACGTCCGCGTTCGTCCGTCTGGCACCTACTCCGCCGATATTCGATGGGGCGACGTGCTCCTCGACCTTGGAACCTTCGACACCGCTCAGGAGGGCACCCGCGCGTACGACGCTGCGGCGTGGCGCCTCCGGCGTTCCCGTTGGGACATGAACTTCACGGACGTGCCGACTCGGGAGCGGACACAGGAGTTGGCGCCTCCCCCGAGGCTCATCACCAACGACGATCGTCGGAAGAACCGTAGGCGAGTGCATCGTCTCAGCCTGGCCGAGATGGAAGAGGAAGCCATGGCGACGTGGCGCCAAAACTTCCCGCAAGACATCATCAACGAGCACCAGTTCTTGGCCGAGAAGAGGACGAAGAGGAAGAAGAGGAGGGAGGAGCGAGCGCTTATCGCGGGGATAAGCGAGCGCGAAAGGCGGTCGCTAAATTCAACATCGAGCTAGGAGATGCGTCCTCCTGGGACTCCACCGACGAGCGGTTCCTTGACGCCTACGCTGAGACGTTGGAGGAGGACATCACCGAGGCAGAGTCCGAGTCGGAGAATGACGAGTAGCAGTAGTTCGTAGAAGAATACTATGTGAACTATCTATTTATCTATCTATCGTAGGATAAGATTATGTGAACTATCTATCGTATGTGAAACTGTGATTTTATTTGCGACTATGTGATTCTATTTCAATAGACGCCGAAACACGTCGAGTTTGGGCCGTTTTGCGCCGGAAATGGGCTGAAAGCGCCGAAAATGGGCTGAAAGCGCCGAAAATGGGCCGATATCGGCGCCTGGGGGCGACCTGGGGGGGGGGGCCGACTGGGAACGCAGTGGCACCCAAGTCGAAACTAGCGCTGGCTCGTCCTCAGGCGGCAGTTTTCGGCGCGTCTTGGGGGCGCAACGGCTGGAGATGCTCCAACGAGACCATGTTGTGAATAGAAGGAGCAGGTCGTGCGCATGAGTAGCCGGCCACACTTCGCGTCCCGCGCGAGAGATCGTAGGCCAGCGAGCGACCGCTGAACCAGCGGCCTAACGCGCACCATGCGGGAGCCGGGTGCCGATCCAGATCCTGTCGGGGTTGATGAAGATGCTGAAGTAGATAAACATTGCAGAGGACAAACGGCGACGGCGACGCAAGCCGATCTATAGATCGGAGGACCAAAAAAGAAGCACCGATCAAGACGACCGGCGTGAGAGAGAAAACCCAGATCAAGGATCGAGAAAAGGACTTTCTAGGGCAGCCGATCAACACGATTGGCGGACGAATCCTAGGTACGGGCGACGCGGCCCCCGGCGGCGGTCATGGAGGCCGACCGCCCCGGGGGCGGCGTGCGGGCGGAAGCGTCGGGTTGCGGCTACCGTTTGGATCAGTTAGGCTGATACCATGTTAGAAGGAAGAGAGATGATTGGTGAAATAGTTGTTGTATTGCTTGAGCCTCGTGGGCATATATATAGGAGTACAAAGACCAACTTGACGTACAAGACAATGCATGACCAAATCCTAGTCTATTATATACTTGCTAATAATTTTTATACTCAACACCCACGCACGCGAGCATTTGAGGGATTGGATTTGATGTCTTTGGATGTAGATGCTCTTAGATCGGACATACTAACAAGAAACTCAATAAAGAAAGTGTCCTTGAACAGGTGCCCAATCATTGATAAGAAAAATAGAAAAATAGCAACAAAAAATCATAGAGAACGAAGATAGAGAAAGAAAAAAAAATAGCAAAAAACATATATAAGAGAACAAAATGTCAAGCGAAAACTTTCCAAAAACTTCCAAAACCTCGAAAATCTACATGAGCCGGCTAATAGCCTAAACTACGAGTTTTGTAGGAAACACACTATATCCTAATGAAGTCCCTTTTACGCCCCCTATTATCACGTTTTCCGGCATTTCACAACTCAATCTATTTTTGGGTACATGGAACATCATAACTTAATAACATTGGACAATTATCTCCCTAATATGTTGTGTCAGCCAATTTTGGTGATTAGTCGAGGTTCATATCGCCATGTAATATGAATAGTACTGTAACGTGCTGTTCTAAAGACGCCGAGCTCCGGCATGGCTTGTTTGACCGCAACATTTCCTTGCACAACCCCATCGACAAGTGGAAGGCTAGGAACTAAAAAATTCTTGAAACACACTCAACCTGGACTCAAGTTTGAGGAGAACGACACCCATCGTGCCCTGATACTCATCTTGCGTATAGGCCAGAGGAGTAGCGCCAAGAAGAACCTTATGTGATAGAGCATCATAGGGATGATGTGCAGCATCTTTTTATTTCCTGATGATTTTAGGAAGCTTCACATATGGCTTTGGGAAGCTTCCGGGCCAGTTTTTTTTTTTTGTTTCTTTGGGCTTTTAATTTTAGTTTTCTGTTTTCTGTTCCTTTTCATTTATACCTTTTTACTTGTTTTCATTTATAATTTTAATTTATTCTTAGTTAATTCATTGATAATTTACTTCCGTGATTTTATAAAAATCACAAACATTAAAATGGTGAACATTTGTTTCAATTTTGTGAATATTTTCAAAATTCATGAACATTTTATAAGATTTTATAATATTCACGAACAAGGTTTAAAAGTCATGGTCATTTTTGAACAAATTCATAAAAAAAATTGTGAACTTCTAAATTAGCGAACATTTTTCAATTCCTAAATGTATTTTTAATTAACATTTTTTAAATTTTTTGAATACTTTTTAATTTGCTAAAAATATCTTTCCTCTTCGGAAATACTCCGACCATACTAAAAAACGATGTATAAAAAAATATCTCGCTCTCGCCTTCTGGAAGCTTCCGTTCGCTGGGCCAGGCCCGTAAGAGGTTGGGCTTGCCCTGAGCGACACAACCCAATCCGCAAAGCCTGTTCGACCTCGCGATGTCTAAAAGAAAAAACTAGGAGAGCGCTATCCAAGCTTGTCTCGATTCTTAATTTTTTTTTTTAGCTTAGATAGGTTACTCAAAATAAAAAATTTGAAAATTATTCGTTGATTCAATTAGAGGTAAATACACTACAAGTCACAGAACTTGCACGCAACAATCAATTTGGTGCATAAAATTGCAAAATACATGTTTCCGGTCATCTAGTTTATCTTCTCGTTGATATACGTTGCTTTCTACCGTATCCGGCTGTATCCTTACGCGTGCCAACGTGGCAGGGCCCACTGTCAGTGGATGTGGTGGCGGTAATCCGTGTGCAGTATTTTTTCAGATAGCACCCTTGATTTTATTTATTTATGCAGAAATTTTCAAATAAAAATAAACAAAAACCTTGTTTAGGGTTGTGGGATTCGCACTGGCGACTGGCCGCGATTCGCTCCCCCTAGGTAGCCAACCGACCGACTGAAGCTCAGTATTTAATTGGAAAACTTAGCTTTACATAAGGCGGCAGCTAGGCGCCATCCAGATGCATACAGCGAAAATACATCCGCCTAATTAGCCGTTGGATGCACGACCACAACCATCCGTTCGTGCTCCATGCCCGCGACTGTCGTTTTTCCGCTAGCTGCACATCAAGCATCCCAAGCGGCTCCAGATCGAAGCGTCACCAGAGTGTCGCTACACCGTTTGAAGCATCTCCCTCGTCGGACATCGACGGTTGTCGCAATGCCGCCATCGTCGCAGCACATCGCCGGTCATCGCAACGCCGCCATCGTCGCATCACATCGCCGGTCATTGCAGCATCGGCTTGAAACACGGCGGCGCCGTCACAACATGTCTCCGGTCGTCACAGCGCCGGCTCGCGGCACGTCACCAGCCGACGCAGCACCGGCTCGAAGCACGGTGGCGCAGTCGAAGCAGGTCGCTGGTCGTCGCAGCACCGGCTCGACGCAGGGCGGCACCGTCGCAGCGCCGCCCCATAGCACGCCGCCCATCGTCGCAGCATGTCACCGATCGTCGACTTGTCGCAGCACCGGCTCGACGCACGGTGACGTCATGTAGCACGGCCTCGAAGCACGTCACCGGCCGCCGTGACATTGATGGCTTGTCGGAGTGCTTGCTCGCAGCTCACAGTGCGGTGGCGTCCCCCGCAGCTTTGACTTGTAGTACGGCAGCGGCCACGCAGCTCCGCCTCGCAGCACCGCGAATCCCATCTGGCGTGTTTTGCGTGAGCAGACAAAGGATAAGGAAGAGAGAAGCACATGGAAGGGGATAACAAAGGAGAGGAGCACGGGGAGGAGATAAGGAAGGAGAGGGGGCACGTGGGTGGGCCAATAGGCCACGCGTCACAAGGATAGGGCGGCTGCGTGATGCGGCTGTTTGCATCCGACTGTTTTGAAGCAGTTTCCTTTACGGCGGCAGCTAGGCGCCATCCGGATGCATACATCGAAAATACATCCGCCTAATTAGCCGTTGGATGCACGACCACAACCATCCGTTCGTGCTCCATGCCCGCGACTGTCGTTTTCCGCTAGCTGCACATCAAGCATCCCAAGCGGCTCCAGATCGAAGCGTCACCAGAGTGTCGCTACACCGTTTGAAGCATCTCCCTCGTCGGACATCGACGGTTGTCGCAATGCCGCCATCGTCGCAGCACATCGCCGGTCATCGCAACGTCGCCATCGTCGCATCACATCGCCGGTCATTGCAGCATCGGCTTGAAACACGGCGGCGCCGTCACAACATGTCTCCGGTCGTCACAGCGCCGGCTCGCGGCACGTCACCAGCCGACGCAGCACCGGCTCGAAGCACGGTGGCGCAGTCAAAGCAGGTCGCTGGTCGTCGCAGCACCGGCTCGACGCAGGGCGGCACCGTCGCAGCGCCGCCCCATAGCACGCCACCCATCATCGCAGCATGTCGCCGATCGTCGACTTGTCGCAGCACCGGCTCGACGCACGATGACGCCATGTAGCACGTGTTGGGGAACGTAGCATAATTCAAAAAATTTCTACGTCTTCACCAAGATCCAACTATGGAGACATCTAGCAACGAGCAACTAAGAGTGCATCTACATACCGTTATGAAGATTGCGTGCGGAAGCTTTCAACGAAGCAAGGATGAAGTAGTCGTACTCTTCACGTTCTTCGTCACCGATGATCTAGCGCCGAACGGACGGCACCTCCGCGTTCAACACACGTACGGTGCAGCAACGTCACTTCCTTCTTGATCCAGCAAGGGGGGAGGAGAAGTCGTCAGAGATCCGGCAGCACGACGGTGTGATGACGGATGCAGTGGAGATCGCAGCAGGGCTTCGCCGGGCGCCCTGCGTGGGAGTTGGGAGGTGTGACGGGAGGGGGAGAGGCGCCAGGGCTTGGGTGCGGCTGCCCTCTCCCCCCCCACATATATATAGGGGCCAGGGGGGCGCCTGGACCCCCTGCAGATCCAATCTGCAAGGGGGCGGCGGCCAGGGGGGGTTCCTTGCCCCCCAAGGCAAGTGGAGCCCCCCTCCCCTTTAGGGTTTGAACCCTAGGCGCAGGGGAGGTGGGCCCTCTTAGTGGTGCGCCAGCCCAGAGGGCTGGACACATCCCCTCGCGGCCTAGGGGCCCCACCGGGATGGGTGGCCCCACCCGGTGGACCCCCGGGGCCCCTCCGGTGGTCCCGAGACGCTCCCGGTGACCCCCGGAGATCACCCGTTGGCCGAAACTGGACTTCCCATATATCAATCTTTACCTCCGGACCATTCCGGAACTCCTCGTGACGTCCGGGATCTCATCCGGGACTCCGAACAACTTTCGGATTTCCACGTGCATTTATCTCTACGACCCTAGCGTTACCGAACCTTAAGTGTGTAGACCCTACGGGTTCGGGAGACACGTAGACATGACCGAGACCACTCTCTGGTCAATAACCAACAGCGGGATCTGGATACCCATGTTGGTTCTCACGTGTTCCTCGATGATCTTCATCGGATGAACCACCGTGTCAAGGATTCACTCAATCCCGTATGTTATTCCCTTTGTCCATCGGTACGGTACTTGCCCGAGATTCGATCGTCGGTATTCCCGATACCTTGTTCAATCTCGTTATGGCAAGTCTCTTTACTCGATCCGTAATCCATCATCTCGTGACTAACTACTTAGTCACATTGAGCTCATTATGATGATGTCTTACCGAGTGGGCCCAGAGGTACCTCTCCGTCATACGGAGTGACAACATCCCAGTCTCGATTCGTACCAACCCAACAGACACTTTCGGAGATACCCGATGCGTACCTTTATAGCCACCCAGTTACGTTGTGACGGTTGGCATACCCAAAGTATTCCTACGGCATCCGGGAGTTGTACAACCTCATGGTCTAAGGAATAAATACTTGACACCGAAAAGCTTATGCATTACGAACTATACGATCTCGTGTTATGCTCAAGTTTGGGTCTTGTCCATCACATCATTCTCCTAATGATGTGATCCCGTTATCACTGACATCTCATGTCCATGGTCAGGAAACCGTGACCATCTGTTGATCAACGAGCTGGCTACTAGAGGCCTATCAGGGACTCATTGTGGTCTGTGTATTCACACATGTATCGCTGTTTCCGTACAATACAATTCAAGCATGAATAACAGACAATTATCATGAACAAGGAGATATAATAATAATGCTTTTATTATTGCCTCTAGGGCATATCTCCAACAGCACGGCCTCGAAGCACGTCACCGGCCGCCGTGAGATTGATGGCTTGTCGGAGTGCTTGCTCGCAGCTCACAGTGCGGTGGCGTCCCCCGCAGCTTTGACTTGTAGTACGGCAGCGGCCACGCAGCTCCGCCTCGCAGCACCGCGAATCCCATCTGGCGTGTTTTGCGTGAGCACACAAAGGATAAGGAAGAGAGAAGCACATGGAAGGGGATAACAAAGGAGAGGAGCACGGGGAGGAGATAAGGAAGGAGAGGGGGCATGTGGGTGGGCCAATAGGCCACGCGTCACAAGGATAGGGCGGCTGCGTGATGCGGCTGTTTGCATCCGACTGTTTTGAAGCAGTTTCCTTTACTACATAAGTAGACCGCACAAATTAAAGTAAAATCGAAACAGAGAAAAGACAATCCCAGCTTCGTACGGGCGGCCTGTTGCAATAAAGCAGGCGTTCTAACCAACCTAACTAATGTTACTTCATGTTTATTTGAAGCTACTAAGAGCATCTCCAACAGGCGCGCAAAAAGACGCGCGCGCGGGAAAAATTACGCGCTCCAGCGGCGGCGGGAAAAACGCGCACGGGAACCGCTTGCGCGCGCGCGCGAAACGGCGGCCTCTCGCGCGCCTTTTTTGCGGCGGCGCGCCACGCGCGCCTATAAAACGCCGCGCGCGCGCCCCGTCCTCGCTCCACCGCTCTCTCTCCCTCTCTCTTGCGCCCGCCGCCCTCGAGCGCCGCACCGAAGCACCGCCGCCGCCCCCGACGCGCCACCATGCCGCCGCGCCGCCGTTCTTCGTCGGGCTACCGCGGCGTCCGCGAGCGCCCGAACGGCGGCGGCTTCTACGCCGAGATACGCTCCGACGATCTCCGGCTTCCCCTCGGCACCTACGAGACGGCGCACGAGGCCGCCCGCGCGTACGACGCGGCGGCGTGGCGCCTAGGCAGGCCGCGTCGTCAGATGAACTTCGACGACGCCCGCACGCTCGAGCAGGCGTTGGAGCTCGCCCCGCTGCCTCGTCTACACACCGCACGAGATCGTGCGGAGCACACGGCGGCGCAGAACCGCCTCCTCGTCGCCCAGGAGGACGAGCGGCGCATGGCGGAGTGGCGCCGCCTCCACCCGGAGGACGTCGTCGCCGAGCATCAGTACTGGGAACGTCGCCGCGAGGACAGGCGTCGTCGGAGGGAATTGGCGTGTCAGCAGTGCGCCATCCGCGATGCTGGCGGGAGAACGATCTTCACCGCATAAGATGACCGCTGGTTCGACATCTGGTTGTCAACCTCCTCCGACAGCAACAACGAAGGCGATGATGGAGATGACTGGAGCGATTAGTTTTTTTTAATGTTTTCGAACTATATATCTTTCTATCTATGTTTTAGAACTATCTATCTATGTTTTACCTATGTTTTAGAACTATCTATCTTTGTATCCTTTTATTTTAATGCAATTTTAAAGTATGAAAAAAAAGTGTGCGCGCTGTATTTTTGGGCACCGCTGGAGCAGCACGCGCGCGCTGCAAAATAGCGCTGCTGCTGGAGCCAGCACTGCGCGCCGCGGCAAAGCAGACTTTGCGCGCGCGGTATATGGTTTTTTTGGGCGCGGCGCTAAGCGCGCCTGTTGGAGATGCTCTAAAGTATATATCCAAGTGTAAAAGTACACATTCTGAACTATATTTTCTTTAATACCAAAAAAGAAATATATTTTCTTTTATCTAGATTTTCAATTTTTTAGTTCAAACCAAATTTCCATTGATATGTCCGAACTTTTTCATTACTAAAACCGAAGTAAGTAGGACTACTATTATGGAAAAAGTCATACCTCGGGCTTGACGGCGCAGTCCAAAAGAAATTCATATACATTCATTCAGAACTATATTTTCTTTTATCTACATAATTCACATTCAAACAATTTTTTTGTTGATTTGTCCTAACAATTTGTGTACATTCATTTTAACCTATTTCCCCCTAAACTAGATTTTCAAATTTTAAATTATTCAAACCCAAAAATATATCGTTTATTTGTCCAAAGGAATTTGCGTACATTCATTCATTCTGCACTATATTTCTTTTCATATAAATGTTTAAATTTAAAATTATCCGTATTGAAAAAAATCATTGATTTGTCCAAAACAATTTTCATACATTCATTCTATGCTATATTTCCATTTATCTAGATTTTAAAATTTTAAATTATTGAAACTAAACCAAAATTTCTTGGTTTGTCCAAAATAATTTACGCTCATTCATTCCGCACTAATTTTTTCGGTAATATATATTTAAAGTTAGGTACTATGTGCAAAAAAATCATCTCTGCAAACACAAAATTATACGTAGTTCGCATGTATTGGGAAATATATCTTACATAGAAAACAAAGAAAGAACAGTACATTAAGATAAATTTTGCTTATGTTTTCAAGAGTCATTGTGGCCTGATGCTCGACACTTGTACACGAGGCCAGCTTTTTAAGAAGGTCGTATTTTCGAACCGGGGCTTCCCCTCTCTAGCACACCTTTTGTCGTTTCGATTTCTATTTTAAATACAGCGATACGTCTTAAATAAATAACACGAACTGGATTATCCTCTGCTTGCCTAGTGGTTGTCTATGCGAGGGGAATGGCAGCAGGTCATAGGTTCATTGTTTTTCATTTTATAGGATTTTCTACGTACACAAATATTCCCTCCGTCCGAAAATACTTGTCATCAAAATGGACAAAAAAAAATATATCTAGACTCAAATACATCTAGATACATCCCATTTTATTTATTTTGATAACAAGTATTTCGGACGAAGGGAATAGTAGAATGCAAGGATCCTTTTTGGCAAAAAAAAAGGGCCTCAGCCTGGCCGTACCACGTTGGCGCACGTATGGATACGGCTGGAGAGGGTGGGAAGCAATGTATATGAACGAACTGATAAGTTAAATGATCAAAAATATGTATTTCATAAGTTTATGCACCACACTAAACCTCGCATGCAAGTTCTACGACTTGTGATGTATTTACGCAATTAAATTACTCTAAAATAAATAAAATAAAATTCGAGCCCATTCCTGCATGTCGGATAGCGCGTCCAAACCGCTCGCCACGTCCCTCGCATGAACAAAGCATTTCTCTCTCGTATTTTAGTTTTTCTTTTTGGTGTACGGGGAAGCATTTCTGTGTCGTTGAAAATACACAGCACAGCAGCAAGCATCTCACTTCGTCTCCACCATGTAGCTCGCACGTCCAAAACGGTACGTACCATTCATTTTTCCAGTTCGTCTTGAGTTTGCTCCACCCGCAATGGGAAGTTGTGCGAGTCGCCGGATTCGCCTCCTCCTCGCCTCAATAGCCGTCGCCGCCTCACTGTCACCATCCACCGCGGCGCAGACTGCTAGCTGCGCCGACCACACGTTCTCCGGTGGCCGCCTCTACGCGGCATGCAGCCCGCTGGAGGAGCTGGACGCCAGCGTCCACTGGACGTACCATGCGTCCAACGGCACGGCGGACGTCGCGTTCCGCGTGCCGGGGGGCTCGGCGGGGTGGGCGGCATGGGCCATCAACCCGTCCGCGGTCGGCATGCTCGGCGCCAACACGGTGTTCGCCTACCACGACCCGGCGACGGGCGTGGTGGCGGTTGCGACGGCAGTCGTCGACAGCTACGCCCCCGCGTTCGCGGACGGGGACCTTGCATTCGCCGTGCACAGGCGCGGCGCCGAGTACACCGACGGCGTGTACGCCATCCACGCTACGGTCGCGCTGCCGGGGAACAGCACCAGGCAGAACATTGTCTGGCAGGCCGGCACGTCGTCCCCAGACGGCCTGCCGGAAAGCCACCAGGCGTTCGGAGACAACATCATGTCGTCCCGGAGCTGGGACTTCAGGTTGGCCGAGGCGGCGGTCGTCGTCGACGACGTCCCTGCCGCGCCAAGGGACAGCGTCTACAGCGCACTGCTACGCCCCAAGAATGTACGCACGTACGACAGTTTGGAATGAATCACCTTTTTCTTGATTTTTCACTTGGGAAAGCTTAGCTGGTTTGCACGTGCAGATCCATGGCGTGCTGAATGCCGTGAGCTGGGGCGTGTTGCTCCCTCTCGGCGTCATGCTGGCGAGGTACATGAGGGTGTTCCCATCGCTCGATCCGGCATGGTTCTACCTCCACGTCGCCTGCCAATGCAGCGGCTACGTGATCGGGGCGGCCGGCTGGGTCTTCGGCCTTACGCTCGGCAGCCCGGCAAAAGGCGCCCTGCAGCACCATGGCCACCGCAACATCGGCACCGCGCTTTTCGTCCTATCAACGCTTCAGGTCAGTGCTCTACAATCTGTTCAGTTCAGTTCTACTCTTTACATACAGATGTACATTTGATGACATTTTGTCGATGAACAATCTTTACATCTTTTTAACTACTCTGACCAGCAAATTCACTGCTGCTTTCTACGGAGTATATATATACTTACTGAAACGAATTGGATCGACCAGGTTTCTGCCTTGCTGATCCGCCCTAAGAAGGCCGTCAAAGTTCGCTTCTATTGGAACCTGTACCACTGGTCCGTCGGCTACACGGTGGTCGCTCTGGGCGTCGTCAATGTCTTCAAGGGCATCGGCATCCTACAACCTGATCAGAAGTACAAGCACACCTACCTTGGTGCCGTTCTGGTGCTCGCTGTGGTGGCCTTCGTCTTGGAGCTTGTGACGCTGACGGTCAGGTTCAAGAAGGGCCGGCGGTAAAAACTCATGCCATGGTGCTTAGACTATCTTAGGCTTATCTGCGTGTACTGCAACCGATCATGGCTCGGCAAAATAGTATTTTGAGGGTGTATATGTAAAACTGGGGAAGATGGAACGGTAAGTGGTTTTTGTACAGTAGTGTTGGTTCTTCTTTGACATCATAACTAAGCACTTTTGGAGGCATCTCAGGTTATCAGATTCTCAGCCCTCCCTTCTCGGGATCAAATCGTTCAAGGTCGTCGGATCCCTCCAGCGATTGGCGATTCGGAAATGGCTGCTACTCCCATAGCATTTTTGGAGGCCCATGGTTCATCCGGGTTCCTGTACCCGTTTGGCCCCATCGAGCATGCCCTTCTCCCCCAGTCCCGACTCGCTCGACTCAACCCTAGCCGCCAGTGCGCCGTGGGGGTCGCACCGCCTGCCGACGGGACGAAGCACCTGGCCACGCCGCCCCTTCCCAGACGCCCCGGTCGAGACGCCCCGCGCGAGCGCCATTGCGACGAGCACCTGCTCCATCTCCCTCTGTTTCTCCGTTCGAGCGCGGCCGCGATCTCGACATGCTCCAGCGAGGCCGCGCGGACCGAGCTCCTCTGCCGCCAGGATGACCTTCACCTCCGTCTTCCTCTGCCGCCGCCAGCTCTTTCTTCTCTCTGCCGCCCGTAGTTTCCAATCTGAGATAATACCAAGAGGTCCGTCGATCGCTGATGGAAGCCAGCCAAGTTAGCCGCCGCCGCCGCCAGGTCGATGCTCCGCTCGTCCGCATCTCTTCTCCGTGCCGCTCCGACGGGGAATTCTTCCTCTGCGGCACGACATCCGTTCAACGCGCGTTGGATTTGGGTGAGCCCCATCGCCTCCTCCGATACGACCTCGACCAACAGTCAACTATGCCCCTGCTTCTTTGGTAAGCGGCCGGCTCATGCTTTTCTCCTCCTACAACAGATAAATTATCCGGCGTTGGATCTAGACGACATGGACGGCTCGCCTCCCCTGCACCCCAGCTCATACATCTATCGCGTCCATGGCAGCCTCACCTGCGCTGGGATGGGGCGCTCCGGGCGCGTTCCCAATGCGGGCATGTTCTACGGCAGCAACGCTCTCTCCAAAGATGTTAACTGTAATGCCCAGTATGAGATTATACCTACTACGTGTCGAGGCACGACTTAAAGGTATAAGCTCATACTAGAATGATCTCAAGTATGATATCTTTGCACGACTCATGTAAAAGAGGGATGAAATTGCAAAAGAGTAGTTGGTTTACACTCGCCACGTCACACAATACATTACATAAGCAATCATCATCCAAATAACATCACAGTCCGACTACGGACGAAGATCCAAATGAAAGATACCATAAATAAATATCACAAGGTCCGATCGCCCCTAGTAATAGCCACTACTGATCCTCTGGGTAAGACACGTAGTATTGCCCACGTTCTTCATCGAACTCCCAGTACAACTCTGTCCCATCTCCTGTGTAGTTCACCATAGTACCTGCATCTGGTGTTGTGTAGAATCTGTGAGCCACGGAGGACTCAACAATCCCGTTCCCGGGTAGCAAAACTATCTAAGCCTTGGGGTGTGGAACAAGGCTGAAGAACAAGGTTGCAGCTGCACTAGCACTAGCTTACATGTTTAGAGCGACAAGAGAAGTGCCACGGACGTCAAAGTGATCACGAAGTGATCCTATCTAAGCACGTCAAACATAACCCCACCATGTTCACTTCCCGAACCCCTTCGGAAAATGACCGTCACGGTTACTCACGCTGGTAGTGTATTCTGAACATGGTGTCAAGTTATCTACAACCGGATATTAACAAATTCCCATCTGCCACATACCCGCGGGCACGGCTTTCGAAAGATCAAACCCTGCAGGGGTGTCCCAACTTAGCCCATCACAAGCTCACGATCTGCGGAGTCGCAACTCCAAGGTGGGAAGACCCGAGTATTCCCGGAATCCCGTTCTCAAGATATTCCGACTAAGGTAAAACTACTCCAGCAAGACCTCCCGGCATGCCGACACCCTGATAGTAGCCACGCGTATCTCGTCTCAGGCCACGACCAGATGGGTGATGCTACAGGTTTTTACCAGCCCTCGGGTTTCCCCAAGGTGGCCCCGGAGGCTCCCCATTTCGGACCAACACTCATGTGGAGCACTGGCCCGGGTTGTTGATTAAGAAAAAGGGTTTATAACTCCCTATGCAAGTTTTAGTTATTAGGCAAATGTAAAACCAATGTTGGGCCTTGCTGGAAAAGCTTTAGCGCTAAGCGGGTTATCGAGGGGGGCTCATAAACCCCAACCGTGTTAGGGACGCAAAATCAAGGAACATAACACCGGTTTAAACGGTTCCTAGGGTGGCATGGGTGGAACAAAACACCAAGCAAGAGGCTTGGCCTTCCACCCATTGCCAAATATATAGATGATTTAGTTTAACAGATTATATATTGTGATATCCCAACAATAACTTCAACATGAAGCAAGAATCTTCAAATCTTCTCCTGCAACTAGCAATGCTATAAGAGGGGCTGAGCGAAGCTTACATAGCCAATCAAAGGTTTGCTAGGTTGGGTGGTTAGAGAGATTCATGGATACAATAGGAGGCTGACAAACTAACATGGGCATCGAGGCAATAAGCTAAAGAGCGAGACATCTAGCAATAGGCAAAGATAGTAATGATATCTGGGTCAGGTCATCTTGCCTGTCGAGTCATCGATGGGATCGTAAGACGGCTCCTCGTACTCAACCTCGGTAGAATTCTCGTACTCGGTCTCGGCTCCCGGCGATACTCAACACAAGAACACAACATGGCACAACATCAAACAAGGTGCAATGCACAATCAACATGATGCAAGTATGATGATGCGTATGCATGTGGAAAACTTGAACCTAAGGAGAAGATGATGAAGAAGGCCTCATCTTGGAAAACCAAGGGTGCCATTGGATAAAGGGGAAGATTTCGGTTGAAATCGATATAAAGATTGCCGGAAACGGACACATGGTTTGCAAATGGCAAGCAACACAATATTCACACAAGTCTGCAGTTAACAGTCACATGGCATCTTTGGAGCAAGAAATAATTATGCTACAGCACTCAAACATGGACAAAACGGGCATGGACATAAAGTATACATGTTACTTAACAAGCATGAACTTAGAACACACCCAAAAACCTACTGGAACATAATTAACCAAGCATGGCAAGTTGCAATAAAATTATCCAGACTTGGTCAAAATCTGGGAAGGCCAAAACATCATCACGATGCTTCCTTCGGAGGCACAAAACAACATGCATATCAACTCCAGTAAGTATATAAAGATCATGGGCATGTAGTAGACATATAATACAGCAAACAACTCCATTGGAGCAACTCCATAGGAGGCATGGATCAATAGCAACAAGCTACACCAAATTGATCATGCTGATAAAAACCTGATAGGTATAATTTATAGCAACTTGAGAGCAAGAAGTAAATAAGATACAACAAGCCATATGTGCAAGTGAGGGCATGGATGGATAGAGCATAACATGGACAACAAGGAATGATCATTTGACATACTAAAACATGCATGGATTTGAGTGGGGCATCAAGCAAATATAGCATCAGGTTAAAACAGATTCCAGACTTAGCAAATTTTTCACTAAGTATAAAACAGTAACATTGGCATGGCATGTTTACAAGCTTGTTTAAGTCACCTCAAGGCAAAACATGGAAAGTGGTTTGCACCACAGCAAAGACCATATGATGGTGCTTCTAAAACATATTGACATGTGGCATGAGGACAGACACATCAATAACAATGAGCACTTCAAATCAGCATCTCATAACAAGTTTCAGCACTTAACAGCCACATGCACTTTTGCAACAGAGATTAACATGGCAATATAACACCTAACATGAATGCTACAGCAACCATCATGTAGAGCACTTCACAATGAACATTTTGACATATCATATGCTCCATTTGGATAAACATGCACCAATTTATCACATCTCAAACATGGCAACAAATCTACAAGTAACAGCAGTTTATAACATATAGCACTCTTGTCATGATGATTAGGTCATCAAGATGAACTCAAACAAGCATGCCACAGTGGCACAACATGAAGAGCACATCACCACGATCATTTCGATATATTACACGCCCAAATCGGATCTACGAGCACGAAGTTACAGCCATGCAAAGGAGGCAACAAATTATGAGAAACTGGGGACTTGGTGGTTTTTATACCTCACAAAAAGTCAAACGGGACGGCGGGATTCCGGGACGGAGTGGATCGGGACGGGGAAGAGCGTTTGGTTCGTCGAACGGGTGGATCTGATCCACCTGATCAGATCGGATCCGGCGGCGGCTCGGTGACTCGCCGGAGACGGCGCCAGCGACCGGAGGGGCGGCGGCGGGCGGAGGAAGTGGCGCCGGCCGGTGGCGGAGGCGGCGGCGGAGGCGGCCCGGGGCGGTGGCGGCCGGACCCGAGGCGGCTGCGGGCGGAGGAAGCGAAGGGCCGGCGGCGGCCAGACCCGAGGCGGCTGCGGGCGGAGGAAGGTCGGGCGGGCGGCGGCGAGCCCCGCGGCGGCCAGCGGCGAGGCCCCACGGCGGCGGCGGGAGGCAACAGGCGCTGGCGGTGGTGCGGGCGCACGGGTCGGGGAGAGCCCGATCCAGGCCGCGGCGGGCCCGGTCGGCGCGGTGGGAGAGCCGACGGCGGGGAGCCACGTGGCAGCGCAGGATTGGCCGGGCGCGTCCGGGCGGACGTGTCCGGTCCGTTCCGGACGTGTCCGGCGGCGAGAGGAGGGAGGATACTAGGGTTTTCCCGAAAAAACGGACGTGGGGGACGTTTTTATAGGTATAGGGAGCTAGGAGACTCCAAATGGGATGTGGTTTTCGGCCACACGTTCGTGATCCGACGACCGAGATGATGGGAGTGGTTGTGCTGGGTTAGTGAGCTGTTGTGGAGGGGGTCTTGGGCCAAAAGGAAGATGTGTTTTTAGCCCACTAGTTTAACCGTTGGAGTACCAAACGAACTCCAAACGCGATGAAACTTGACAGGTAGCCTACGCGTACCAAAACAACAATGCACGACAAGTCTCACCTCATTCCGGGAACGTTACACGGCCACACAAGAAAGAAGGACTCGGGGGTGCCACGGGCACGTGTGTGAGTGTCGGAACTCGAAACGGACAACGAGAAGAGACGAGTGGGACCGGGTGAAATGACAACACGAATGCAATGCAATGCACATGATAACATGACATGTATGAAATGCACACACGCACGCGACAAAACGAAGAAAACCGAAATGAAAGAAGAGCCCAAAATGGAATTGATGAAGTCAAAGTTTCATATATTGCCATAATTGGAAAGTGTTACATCTGGGGCATTACAAACTCTCCTCTACTACGAAAAGATCTCGTCCCGAGATCTAGGACTGAAAGAAGGAAGGGTACTTGGAACAAAGGTGATCTTCTCGTTCCCACGTAGCTTCTCGGTCGGTATGGTGTGACCACTTAACTTTCAAGAACTTGATTGACTTTTTGCGGGTCTTGCACTCAGTTTCTTCAAGAATAGCAACAGGGTGCTCGCGGTAAGACAAGTCTTGTTGAAGATCAATCTCCTCGAACGGAATGGTGCGTTCAGGTGTCTTGAAGCACTTGCGGAGTTGAGACACGTGAAACACATCATGAACATTTGCAAAGTTGGAGGGGAGCTCAAGTTGATAGGCTAGATCGCCTCTTTTTCCAAGAATCTTGAAAGGGCCCACATATCTAGGAGCAAGCTTTCCTTTGATACCGAATCTTTGGGTTCCTTTCATAGGAGAAACACGGAGATAGACATGATCCCCAATGTCGAAGGCCAAATCACGATGCTTGCCGTCATAGTAACTCTTTTGACCCGACTGAGCGGCCTTGAGATTCTCACGTATGACTTTGCACATTTCTTCGGCTTCTGAGATCAAATCATTGCCAAGAAGTTGACGTTCACCAGTCTTGGACCAGTTGAGCGGGGTATGACACTTTCTGCCATAGAGGATTTCAAAAGGAGCTTTGCCGGCACTTGCTTGGAAGCTGTTGTTGTAAGAGAACTCGGCAAATGGGAGGCAATCTTCCCACTTCATGCCAAAAGAGATGACACAAGCTCTCAGCATGTCTTCGAGGATCTGGTTCACTCTTTCGTCTTGACCACTAGTCTGAGGGTGAAACGCATTGCTGAAACGGATCTTAGTGCCCATGGCTGACTGAAAGGAGTCCCAGAACTTGGATGTGAACAAACTTCCACGGTCCGAGGAGATAACTTGAGGAATGCCATGTAACGACATAATTCTGGAAGTGTACAACTCTGCCAACTGAGCTGCATTGGTGGATTCTTTGACGGGAAGGACGTGAGCTACTTTGGTTATCTTGTCAATCACAACAAAGATAGCATCATTCCCCTTCTTGGACTTGGGAAACCCAGTGATGAAATCCATTTCAATGTGGTCGAATTTCCACTCGGGAATAGGAAGAGGTTGGAGGAGACCGGCTGGACGTTGATGCTCTGCCTTCACTCTTCTGCAGACATCACATTCATTCACGAATTGGGCAATCTCCCTTTTCATGCGAGTCCACCAGTAGATTGCTTTAGGTCTTGGTACATCTTGGAACTTTTGGGATGAATCGAGAGGAGGGAGTCATGTGCTTCGTTCATTATGAGCTTCCTGAGATCACCTTTGGGAACCACAATTCTATCCTCAAAGAACAAGGTGTCTTTCTCATCAACGCGATAGCACTTGTATTTGGGAGTACCCTTAGCAATACCATGTTTCACTTTCTGCACCATAGCATCACTGAGTTGGGCCTGACGGATCTGATCTTCCAAGGTAGGAGCAACTTGAAGATTTGCAAGAAAGCCTTGCGGAACAACTTGGAGGTTGAGCTTCCTGAATGATTCACAAAGCTCAAGCTAAAATGGCTTGATAAGGAGATTGTTGCAATATGCCTTTCTGCTCAAGGCATCTGCAATGACATTGGCCTTGCCAGGTGTGTATTCGATGCTTGGATCATACTCTTGGATCATCTCAACCCAACGAGTCTGGCGAAGGTTCGGGTTCGGCTATGTGAATATGTACTTCAAGCTTTTGTGATCGGTGAAGATGTCCACTTTTCTGCCCAACAGAAGGTGTCTCCACATGATCAAGGCATGTACCACTACTGCTAGCTCGAGATCATGTGTGGGGTAGTTCTTCTCATTTGGCTTCAACTAACGAGAAGTGTATGCCACAATCTTCTTGTCTTGCATGAGAACACCACCAAGTCCTTATAGAGAAGCATCACAGAATACTTCATAGGGCTTGGAATCATCCGGAGGAGTAAGAACCAGAGCAGAAATGAGCTTCTCTTTGAGTGTTTTGAATGCCACATCACAATCAGGAGTCCAGTTGTACTTGACATTCTTCTGCAGCAAGTTTGAGAGAGGCTTGGCAATCTTGGAGAAGTTCTCAACGAACCTTCTGCAATAGCTAGCGAGACCAAGGAAGCTTCGGAGTTGCTTGACATTCTGCGGGGGTTCCTAGTTGACAATAGCTTCAACTTTCTCGGGGTTGACAGAAATACCCTGAGCAGAGATCATATGGCCAAGATATAAGACCTTATCCAGCCAGAATTCACACTTGGAGAACTTCGCATAGAACTTGTGTTCATGGAGCCTGTCCAGAACCAAACGGAGGTGCTTGGCATGGTCTTCTTCATTCTTGGAGAATACCAAGATGTCATCTAGATAGACGAGAACAAATTCATTGGTGTAGGGGTTGAATATGAAGTGCATCATCCTCGAGAAAGTGGGTGGAGCATTTGCGAGGCCAAAAGACATGACCGTGTATTCATAGGAGCCGTAGCTTGTTCTGAATGCGGTCTTGTGAATATCTTCTTCACGGATACGATCTGGTGCTAACCCATCTGGAGATCGAGCTTTGAGAACACCTTTGCTCCTTTGAGCTGCTCGAACAATTCATTGATATTGGGGAGCGGATACTTGTTCTTTATTGTCTTCTTGTTCAATGGCCGATAATCAACGCAAAGGCGCTCCGTGCCATCCTTCTTCTTGACAAATAGAACACCACATCCCCAAGGAGAAGTGCTAGGCCTGATTAGACCCATACGCTCTTGCTCATCGAGTTGTTTCTTCAGCTCCTTCAACTCATCAGGGGAAAGCTTGTACGGACGCCGACATGCTGGCTCGGTACCAGGCTCGAGTTCAATGACGAATTCAACTTGACGATGCGGTGGCATGCCTGGAAGCTCTTCAGGGAAAACATCTCCATATTCATTGACCACCGGAATCTGAGATATGGCATTAATCTCGCCCTTGTCATTGAGAGAGAATAGCATGATTGTGTTATCTCGAGAGGCGAAGATAATCACGTCTTCGTCAGGATGAGTAAGCTTGACTTCCTTATTTGCACAATCAATGTTTGCATCATGCTTGGAGAGCCAATCCATCCCAATAATAAGATCAATGTCGGAGTTGCCGAGAATAACCGGAGAAACCAGAAAGCGGTAATCACCCATATAAATAGATATATCCGGAGCATACACACTAGAAGACATTCGTTTCCCCGGAGAAGTAACTTGCAACTTTTGAGGTAAGATTTTGATGTCAACATTGTGCTTGGATGCAAAAGGTTGAGACATGAAAGAAAATGATGCACCCGAGTCAAACAACACTTTTGCAGGAATAGAGTTAACTGGAAGATTACCAAGTATCACATCTAAAGAATTCTCTGCTTGAGCTCCATTCATCAGATTCACTCTTTCTTGCTTTGGATTGTGCTTGACAATAGCAGTGCTGACAGGTGGAGGAGGCGGAAGGCGCCTTGGGCTCGGACACTTGTTAGCATAATGACCCTTCTGAGTGCACTTGTTGCAAACCACTTCTGAGAGAGGACGGTGATAAGAAGCACTTGACTTCGAAGCTTGAAAGTGATTCTTGGACTGATTGCTTGGGTTGGGTGGGTGGGAGAAACCATGGCCACCAGAATGCTTGTTGTTGTTGTTGTTGTTGGGAGGGCGGAGCACTAGAGGAGGTGGAAGCCAAAACTTCTGTTGCTTTGCGACCACTTGGGAAGAAGAGGAGGAGTTGACAACATCTCTGATTCTCTTTTTGGAAGCTTCAACCTTGAGCTGGGATGCCTCTTGCTTAAGTGCCATGTTATAGAATTGATCAAATTCATCCGGTTGAAATAAGGTGAGAGCTAGTTGGAGTTCATCCTTCAGACCACCACGGAACTAATAAATCTTGCTCTTGGAATCTGGGATGTCTTGCTTGGCATAGCGGGCAAGGTTCTGGAACTTGAAATTGTATTGGTAAACAGACATGGTGCCTTGCTTCAGGTTGCGGAATTGCTCACGCATACCTTCGATGACACTAGTTGGAATGTGGTGAGAGAGGAAATCCTTGCAGAAGTCAGTCCACGAGATTTCACGTCCTTCTCTGGAATCTTTATACTGTTGCCACCAATCAACGGCTTTGTCCTTGAGTTGGAAGACGGCAAACTTGACATAATCCTCAGGTCTCACGTTACTGCATTCAAACTGCTTCTTGATGTCTGTTATCCAGTCTTCAGCATCTAGCGGATCCACACAGTAACTGAATGCCTTCGGTTGGTTTGCCAGGAACTGGTTGAGAGTAGCAAAGTGAGGTTGGTTGAACAAATTGCCTTGGCCTTGGTTCCCATGACCACCTTGATTTGCTTGATTTGCTTGAATGTTCTGCGTCATTTGCATAAGCATCTGGGTGTTCTGGTTCGTCGCTTGCATAATTGCTCTCCAGGCCTCAGACGGAGGAGGAGGGGAAGGAGGACGATCAGGAACTTCTTCACCCTCTGGGTTAGCATTGGGAACCCTTTTAGGAGCCATCCTGAATGAGATGACAACTATTAGCCATTGATTGAGAAAATATATAAGCTGAATCAACGGCTAGAAATTGCAACATAAGTCTTCACAAGAACATTCGAACAACATGAACGAATGTAATCCACAGTTTAATGGTACAACAATCTTCACGAGAAGCCACTTGGGAGAACAAGAGGTAAATAAAAACAACAAGGATCAGATAGAACAAATACAAGATAGAAGTTTTGTTCGACATGTTCGTGCTGAAAGCTTATAGAACATGTTACAAAAGGGTTTTGCAATCCCTGGATCAGCATAGCCAAGGACCCTTTAAGATGCAACTCCCGATCGGAACAACGTCCATAAAACTACTTCACTCAATGTAGAACCCCAAACTCCATATCATGCATTCGTCGGAAGAAGGCCTACGAACTACTAGATGAACCCACCTATTAATTTCCGAAAGTTTCCAGTTATGCAATCAGGTGTTGGGGATACAGGGGAAGCATCGCGCACTCAACTCTAATCCTACATCCAGCTGTATCCATCCTTCAACACATAACCAGTTATTTCCGGAAACCGTTTACCTCGGAACTTCGAAACGCATCTGCTATATAAGCTATGGCAATACTCCCGAACTACCTCCCCAGTACTGGGTGATGTCGGGGTCATGTTGCCACTAACTGCATAGAAGAGTTTTCGATGTCGGCCGTCTTAAGTATTCCAGAACTGCTGCGATAGATTTGTCACGACAACACCTCGGAGCTCAACTCCCCGGGACACTGCCACAACCCCTAAATGACAGGAGGCATCGAGAACAATGTTCTCGTCACAAAGACATCCGAACAATCCAAACAATACTCGCGTGATCGTAAAAATTTTTTTTAGTGAATTTTTGTGAGTAGAAGAGATAAGTAATCATCAGGAGTCCTCACCAGAGTGAAAAGGGATGAGGAGCAAAAGAAATCCTACTCTCCGATATATATATATATATATATATATATATATATATATATATATATATATATATATATATATATATATATATATATATATATATATATATATATATATATATATATATAGGACTCAAAACATTTTCAAGTTTGGGCCTAGACTCAACCGTCAATGATTCGATCAATCAGTGGGGGCTCCTAGGTCGGAGAAGGCTCTGAATACCAACTTGTAATGGCCAGTATGAGATTATACCTCCTAC
>LR738710.1:195906949-195983024 GCA_902687465.1 Secale cereale | reverse complement strand
TTTGCCAATCAAAGGATGTACTCCAAGGAGCAAGAACTTTTTCTTTTGCCAATCAAAGGATGTACTCCAAGGGGCAAGAACTTTTTCTTTTGCCAATCAAAGGATGTACTCCAAGGGGCAAGAACTTTTTCTTTTGCCAATCAAAGGATGTACTCCAAGGGGCAAGAACTTTTTCTTTTGCCAATCAAAGGATATATAATCCAAGGGGCAAGAACATTTTTTTCTTTTGGCAATCAACGGATATATAATCCAAGGGGCAAGAACATTTTTTTGCCAATCAATGGATGTAATCCAAAGGGCGTTGATGCGAAGACGATCATATAAACCGGACCAGAAGGGATTAAGCGAGGATTCAAATGTGATTCGTAGCCCCCTAGTGATCATGGAGGTAGGGTTCCTATGAAGGAGTTGCGCTTGAAAGGCAAGTCCTGGTTGGTCCCTTATAGAATAGTCCTGCATAGCAAAATAGACTGATCAAAGCATCTGAGTTAGCTCTCATGAGACACTTATTTAGAAGAAAAAAGGCTGATCCCCCGGTTTACCAGGGGTGCCGGTTTATTTATTAATCATAATATATACAGGATACATGAAGCGGAGCTCATGGCTCAAGTGTAGTAAGGCCGTAGAAGGGCAATGTTCCACAGCCTCTTCGTCTCTTCCTCTGCTGTCCGTGAGTCTTTGTGTTCTCGAACGTCCACCAGGTAGTATGAACCATTGTGTAGGTTCTTGCTGTCCACAAAGGGCCCTTCCCAAGGTGGGGATAACTTGTGCATATCTGTCTGGTCCTGGATGAGCCGGAGTACTAAGTCCCCCTCTTGGAACGTCCTGGTTTTAACTCGGCGGCTGTGATATCTGCGCAGGTCCTGCTGGTAAATTGCAGATCGTGCTGCTGCTATATCACGCTCTTCATCCAGCCGGTCTAGGCTGTCTTGTCTTTCTTGCTCATTGGCTGCTTCAACATAAGCTGCCACCCGTGGCGAGTCGTGCCGGATATCACTTGGAAGAACCGCTTCAGCACCGTATACCATGAAGAAAGGTGTGTAGCCTGTGGACCTGTTCGGCGTAGTATTGATGCTCCAGAGGACAGAAGGTAACTCCTCAACCCAGCACCCCGGTGTTCTTTGCAAGGGAGTCATAAGCCGGGGCTTGATGCCTCACAAAATCTCTTGATTGGCCCTTTCAGCTTGACCATTGGATTGAGGGTGAGCTACAGAAGACACATCTAGGCGAATATGCTCCCTTTGACAAAACTCTTCCATCTCTCCTTTAGATAGATTGGTGCCATTATCAGTGATAATACTGTGTGGAAAGCCAAACCGGAAAATGACCTTCTTGATGAATTTAACCGCTGTTGCCGCATCACACTTGCTGATAGGCTCTGCCTCAATCCACTTTGTAAATTTATCCACTGCCACCAACAGGTGAGTTTTTTGATCTTGGGATCGTTTAAGAGGCCCAACCATATCAAGCCCCCAAGTCGCAAATGGCCAGGTAATTGGAATCATCCACAGCTCTTGTGCCGGAACAAGAGCACAACGTGAAAATTTCTGACAAGCATCGCATTTCCGGACCATATCCTCCGCATCAGCATGGGCTGTCAACCAGTAGAACCCATGACGGAAAGCTTTAGCTACCAAGGACTTTGAACCGGCGTGATGACCACAATCCCCTTCATGAATCTCTCGAAGAATGTCGCAGCCTTCTTCGGATGATACACACCGCTGAAATGCTCCAGAAATGCTGCGGTGATGAAGTTCTCCATTAACAATTGTCATGGACTTGGATCGCCGGGTTATCTGCCTAGCTTCAATCTCATCATCTGGCAATTCTCCTCGGCTCAGGTACGCTAAGTAAGGGAGTGTCCAATCCGGAATAACATGAAGTGCCGCAACCAATTGCACTTCCAGATCAGGAACAGCCAAATCCTCCTCCGATGGTACCTGAACTGACGGACTGTGTAGCTCATCCAAGAAAGTATTCGGCGGCACCGATTTACGCTGAGAACCCAGCCGGCTTAGAGCATCAGCCGCTTCATTTTTCCGCCGGTCTATGCGATCCACCTGATACCCCTTGAAACATCCCGCAACTGCTTCAACTTCTCGCCTGTAAGCTCCCATGAGAGGGTCTTTAGAGCCCCACTTGCCAGATACTTGTTGTGCCACTAAATTTGAATCACCAAAGCACTTGACCCGGCTCAAGTTCATCTCCTTAGCCATCCGCAGGCCATGAAGTAGTGCCTCATGTTCAGCCGCATTGTTAGTGCAAGGAAGCATTAGTCGAAGGACATAACAAAAATTTGTCACCTCGTGGGGAAGTTAACACAACTCCAGCCCCCGAGCCTTCTAATTGCCTTGAACCGTCGAAGTGAATAGTCCAGTATGTATGATCCGGCTTCTCCTCTGGTGCTTGCAATTATGTCCAATCTTTGATGAAATCTACCAATGCTTGGGATTTGATAGCAGTACGTGGTACATACTTCAATCCGTGTGGGCTAAGCTCAATGGCCCACTTTGCTACTCTGCCAGTGGCTTCTCTGTTCTGGATTATATCCCCCAACGGAGCTGAACTAACAACAGTGATTGGGTGGCCTTGGAAGTAGTGCTTCAGCTTCCGGTTTGCCATAAACAGGCCATACACCAGCTTATGCCAGTGTGGGTACCTTTGTTTTGATTCAATTAGAACCTCACTGACGTAATAAACCGGGCGCTGAACCGGATATCCCTTGCCTGCTTCTTTGCGCTCCACCATGATTGCTACGCTAACTGCACGGGCATTGGCGGCCACGTATAACAGCAGCGGCTCCTTATCAACATGGGCAGCAAGGACCGGTGGTTCTGCTAATTGCCGCTTCAAGTCCTCTAACGCGGCGTTTGCAGCGTCGCTCCATATAAACCGATCTGTTTTCTTCAACATCTGATAAACCAGAATTGCCTTCTCTCCCAAACAGCTGATGAATCGGCTTAACGTTGTAATCCGGCCAGCGATGCGCTGGACATCATTGATACAAGCTGGTTTAGTCAAGGATGTGATCGCCTTGATTTTCTCTGGATTGGCCTCTATTCCTCTGTTTGACACCAAGAATCCGAGGAGTTTGCCAGCCGGAACACCAAAAACACACTTCTCCGGATTAAGCATCATCTTATAAACCCGGAGGTTATCAAAGGTTTCCTTTAGGTCCTCTATCAACGTCTCCTCCTTTCTTGATTTTACAACGATGTCATCCACATAAGCATGGACATTTTTCCCTATCTGCCCCTTAAGACAGTTCTGTACGCAACGCTGGTAAGTTGCTTGGGCACTCTTGAGCCCAAAAGGCATAGATACATAGCAAAAGGCTCCAAAGGGAGTTATGAAGGCTGTCTTCTCCTGGTTCTTAATCGCCATCTTGATCTGATGATACCCTGAATATGCATCCAAAAAACTTAGCCGCTCACATCCCGCCGTGGCATCAATGATCTGATCGATACAGGGGAGAGCAAAAGGATCGGTTGGACAAGCCTTGTTTAAGTTTGTGTAATCCACACACATCCTCCACTTTCCATTTTTCTGTAACACCAGAACCGGATTAGCCAACCACTCTGGGTGGAACACCTCAACTATGAACCCTGCGGCCAAAAGCCTGGCCACTTCTTCACCTATAGCCTTGCGTCTTTCTTCATTGAAGCGGCGCAGATACTGCTTGACCGGTTTGAACTTCGGATCAATATTAAGACTGTGCTCAGCGAGTTGCCTCAGTATACCTGGCATGTTAGAAGGTTTCCATGCAAAGATATCCCGGTTCTCACGGATGAACTCGATGAGCGCGCTTTCCTATTTGGGGTCAAGGTTAGCGCTGATAGTGAACTGCTTGGATGAGTCGCATGGTACAAAGTCAACCTGCTTGGTTTCCTCTGCCGATTTAAACTTCAACGCCGGATCATGCTCTGTAGTTGGCTTCTTTAACGGGGACATATCTGCCGGATCAACATTATCTTTGTAGAATTTGAACTCCTCTGTAGCACATACTGTCTCTGCATAGGCTGCGTCTCCTTCCTCGCACTCCAATGCAATCTTGCGACTTCCGTGAACCGTGATGGCTCCCTTGTGACCCGGCATCTTGAGCTGTAGATAAACATAGCACGGTCTAGCCATAAACTTGGCATAAACCGGCCGTGCAAACAGGGCATGATATGGGCTTCGGATCTTTACAACTTCAAAGGTTACTGTCTCTGACCTGGAATCCCGCTCATCTCCAAAGGTCACCTCTAGATCAATTTTCCCAACTGGGTAAGCCGATTTACCTGGCACCACTCCATGGAACACCGTATTGGACTATCTCAGTTTCTTGTCCGTTAACCCCATACGACGGAAAGTCTCGTAATATAAGATGTTGATGCTGCTGCCGCCATCCATGAGTACTTTTGTGAATTTGTAGCCACCCACCTGTGGTGCTACCACTAAGGCCAACTGGCCCGGATTATCGAGCCACGGCGGGTGATCATCTCTGCTCCACACAATGGGTTGTTCCAACCAGCGCAAGAAACGTGGTGTCGCCGGTTCAACTGCGTGTACCGCCCGCTTTAGGATTTTTTGATCTCTTTTGCACAAACTCGTAGTAAACACATGGTACTATCCACTACTTAGCTCTTTCAGATTACTCTGATATCCGGATTGCTGCTGCTGCTAACGCTGCTGAATGCCTTGGTTATTGTAGCCACCCTGGCCATGCTGGTGGTTGCCTTGGTTGTTGTAACCACCCTAACCATGCTGCTGCTGGTTTCCTTGGTTGTAGTTATTGTTGCCGCCATGATTTCCTGACCCGGAACCATTACCTTGGTGACCCGGACCATGAAAACCGGGACCTGAGCCGCCGCCCGGTGGTCCGTTGTCAAATTTGGCCTGTCTCATGGCCTCTACCATGACCCGACATTGCCCCATGTATGTTTAGCTGGGCGTTCCTCCGTGCTATGTTTTGGGCAAGGCTCGTTCAACTGCTGATCCAGATTAATGAATCCTCCTCCGCTCCGTGGAGGTGTCCTACCCTTGCGGCGTTGAAAGTTTCCTTGAACATTGGTATTGGCCACAAAATCAGAGCTGCCCTCTGCCTTTCGCTTACCATTAAAGCTTGTTCCTGCCGGATTAACCTGTGCCGGTTTACCAGCCTTGTTCGCTTTCCCGGATTTGTCTCCATCTGCTTCTGGGTACTTAGTATTATCAGAGTCCCCGTACTTCACCAGAGCGCTCATGAGTGTTCCCATGACATTGCAATCCCGCTTGAGCCGTCCCAACTTCAGCTTCAGAGACTCAAACCGGCAATTGTTTTCCAGTGTCACTATGGCCGTACTGGGATTGATGCTATTGGAAGAGTGCAGGATTTCTGACACTCGCCGTACCCAGGTGCTCGTCGGCTCTTGCTCTCCTTGAACACATGCCGCCAGGTCCACTATTGACATCGGTTGCTTGCACGTATCTTTGAAATTTTTGATAAACTGCCGACGCAGCTCACCCCATGATCCGATGGAGTTAGGTGGTAAGCCTTTTAACCATGTCCGGGCAGTACCCTCAAGCATCATGGTAAAATACTTTGCGCATGCCGCTTCATCCACATCTAGCATCTCCATAGCCATCTCATTGCTCTCAATCCAAGCCTCTGGAGCCAGGTCTGCCGTATAGTTAGGCACCTTGCATGGACCTTTGAAGTCCTTGGGTAACTTCACGCTTCGTAAAGCGGGAATAAGACACTGTACTCCAAAAGAACTCACCGTGACTTCTGCCTCTGCTGTGGTTGGGTGAACCGGCATCGTTTGATGGATATCCTCGCGGGCAGTAGGTCTGGCCCGGTTCATTGCCTCCTGGGCGTGCGCCTCTGCCCCTGCCGGATTATCTTGCCTGTGACGGTGACGTCTCCGCTCGCTGCTGGACACTTCCGGTTCATCCCAATGTCTAGTGTAACTCCTGCTGCGGCGGGGTGTTGAATGAATTCTCTCCCTGCTGTAAGAGTACGCCTGCTGCTGTGTCAACGTTGTGTCCAGCAATTCCTTGACCCTGCGCGCTTCAATCGCCACGGGGGATGTCCCCTCAATGGGTAAAGCGGCCAGTCGTGAAGCGGCGGCGACAATGTTATGCAATGGGTTTGAATAATGGCCGGGAGGTGTGGGGATGTGCAGCGTGGGCACAACCTGACGATTTTGCTCCACGGTCGGCTATTGAACCGGCGCGCCTACTCCAGGGACTCCTCTCCGGTTTACTTCTAGGTTATTGCTGGCTCCCGCTCTTGGTGTGCCAAAGAGATTCATCGCCTCATAGACCGACGGTAGACGAGTCTGATACCTTATGTTCCTTACCTCCTGCGCAGAGGCCTGATCAATCCTGAGCTGGAAATCTTGGGAATCCAGCTCTGCTTGCCTTGTCACCATCATGGCTTTCTCTGCATCCAGACCCCGTTTAGCTTGCTCGATCCGGCCCTTTAGCTGAAGGATCTCCGCATCATGTTGCGCCTTGTTAGCAGGAGCCACCTCCGCTATTGCGCGGGCTGTCAGCTCCTCAACCAAGGTGGATAGAGCGTCAGATGGTGAGGGGGCTTGGTTGCTCGCCCCTGCACCAGCTACCTCTGCTGTGAACGCCCCAGTCACCGTGGGCTGCTGCGCAAATTGTGATCCGGCCATGAAGACAGCCACCCGGTTTGGCGGATCAAAGGGGTCCGGAATACTATCACCATCGGATACACCCCCAGATCGACCGTCCCGCAACAGATACAAAGATTCGGTCTCTCCGTATGAAGATTCATCGTCGGAGTAGACAACTGTCTCGCCACCAGAATCCGATCCGTCCTCGGCTTGGACTCCATGTATTGCTCCAACGAAAACACGCTTCATGGCGGGCTGAATCCGGGCCGATCTCGCATGTTGAGCCGGCTCGACGATGTTGGGGAAGATGTCCGGCTCAGGTCCCGGTTCACCACTCTTGCCGATGAAGACGTGGATGCCGCCGAAGGGGACCCGGTACCCGTATTCGATTGAATCGGCCTCAGGGCCCCAGCCTGCGTCGTCGATGTAGATCCGGCCGCGGCGACTCTTGGTCATCCGGCCAACCGCGTAACCCTTGAGTCCTTCAAAGCTACCCTTCAAGAACTCGAAACCATCATGCGATAGCCCCACGGTGGGCCCCAACTGTCGTGGATTTAGCACGACAGATGTCCGGTTTAGAGGACTTAGGTGTGGAGCCATCGCGCGGGTTAGCTTGAAGAGGTTAAAGCACACAAAGAACACAGAGGGTTTATACTAGTTCGGACCCTTCGATGAAGGTAAAAGCCTACGTCTAGTTTGGTTTGGTATTGCTTGGGCGTCGATGAACAGGGAGCGGATTGCTTGCCTGTGTCTCGACGAGTTGTTGCTTGTTCTTGAACCGCTGCCGGGTCGTCCCTTTATATAGGAGGCGACGCCCGGTCCGGTTTACAGAGTCCCGAGGCCGGTTCATAATTGTGTCTGCCTCGGTCTCTATTCTTCCTATCTTATACCTCAAGTTACATGATATGATGGTTCATAAACCGTAAGCTTTACATATGGGCCCTAAGCTTCCACAGGCCGTAACCTCTAACTCATAACCTACTGGGCTTATGATAACACAACTATGTTAATGTAATCCGGATCTTCCTAGCCGGTTTATACCTGCTAGTAATATCCCTGACAGGAACACTCATGGGTGCTTTGGTAAAATATGGAGACTCTGATAACACCAAGTATCCAGATGCATATGGGGACAAGTCCGGGAAGGCAAGCAAGAGCGGTAAACCGCCGCAGGCCAATCCAGCGGGCCAAGGGTACAATGGCAAGCGTAAAGCGGAGGGCAGCTCAGACTTTGTGGCCAATACCAACGCTCAGGACAATGGGCAGCGCCGCAAAGGTAAGCCTCCCCCACACAATGGGAGGCCACCCATTAATCTAGAGCGCCAGTTGAACATGCCTTGCCCAAGGCACGGTACAGTGGAAAACCCGGCTACGCATATCTGGAAAGTCTGTTTCATTATGCAAGAATTTATGAAACAGACTAAGTATGATCTCGGCCCCCCCGACGGATCAGGTCCCGATTTCCAAGGTCCGGGTTATCAGGGTGGCGGATCCGGTTCAGGGTACCACGGCAGTAACAGTAACCACGGTAGCAACAATCAGCATCAGCATAACCAACAACATGGTCAGGGTGGATACAATAACCAAGGGAATCAACAGCGTCAGCAGCACCAATCCGGATATCAGAATAATCCGAAGGAGCTGAGTAGAGGGCAGTATCACGTCTTCACCACAAGTTTATGCAAACGGGATCAAAAGATTCTGAAGAGGGCAGTACACTCTGTTGAACCGGCGATACCACGTTTTTTTGCGTTGGTCTGAGCAACCCATTGTATGGAGCGGAGAAGATCACCCACCCCGGGTTGATAATTCGGGTCAGCTGGCTCTGGTGGTGGCACCACAGGTGGGTGGTTATAAGTTCACCAAAGTGCTCATGGATGGAGGCAGCAGCATCAACATCCTATATTATGAGACTTTTCGACGTATGGGGTTGACAGATAAGAAGCTCCGACAGTCCAACACAGTGTTCCATGGGGTGGTACCCGGTAAATCGGCTTATCCAGTTGGAAAAATCGATCTGGAAGTTACCTTCGGAGATGAGCATGACTCTAGATCGGAGACTGTAACTTTTGAGGTTGTAAAGATCAGGAGTCCATACCATGCTCTGTTTGGGAGGCCGGTCTATGCCAAGTTCATGGCTAGACCGTGTTATATTTATCTATAGCTCAAGATGCCTGGCCACAAAGGAACTATTACGGTTCATGGGAACCGCAAAATTGCATTGGAGTGCGTGGAAGGAGATGCGGCTTATGCCGAGGCGGTTTGTGCTACGGAAGAGCTAAAGTTCTATAAGGACAATGTTGATCCGGCAGATATGTCCCCGCTAAAGAAGCCGACCACCGAACATGATCCGGCGTTGAAATTCAAATCGCCTGAGGAGACTAAACATGTGGACTTTGTTCCGTGCGATTCATCCAAGCAGTTCACTATCAGCGCTAACCTAGACCCCAAATAGGAAAGCGCGCTCACCGAGTTCATCCGTGAGAACCGGGATATCTTTGCATGGAAGCCTTCTGACATGCCAGGTATACCGAGGGAACTCGCTGAGCACAGTCTTAATATCGATCCTAAGTTTAAACCGGTTAAGCAGTATCTGTGCCGCTTCAATGAGAAGAGGCGCAAGGCTATAGTAGAAGAAGTGGCTAGGCTCTTGACCGCAGGCTTCATAGTTGAAGTGTTTCATCCAGAGTGGTTAGCTAATCCGGTGCTGGTACTTAAGAGAAATGGAACGTGGAGAATGTGTTGTTTATACAGATCTGAATAAAGCTTACCCAACCGATCCTTTTGCTCTCCCCTGTATTGATCAGATTATTGATGCTACGGCAGGATGTGAGCGACTAAGTTTTTTGGATGCATACTCAGGTTATCATCAGATCAAGATGGCAGTAAAGGATCAGGAGAAGACGGCTTTCATAACTCCCTTTGGAGTTTTTTGCTATGTGTCTATGCCGTTTGGGCTCAAGAGTGCCCAGGCAACCTACCAGCGTTGTGTGCAGAACTGCTTGCAATGTCTGATTGGGAGGAATGTCAATGCATACGTTGATGACATTGTGGTGAAATCCAGGAAGGAGGAGACACTGATAGAGGATGTGAAAGAAACCTTTGACAACCTCCGAGTTTATAAAATGATGCTCAATCCGGAGAAGTGTGTCTTTGGTGTTCCGGCAGGCAAGCTCCTGGAATTCTTAGTGTCAAACAGAGGGGTTGAAGCTAATCCGGAGAAGATCAAGGCGATCACGTCCTTGGCTAAACCGGCGTGCATCAATGATGTCCAACGCGTGGCGGGCCGTATTGCAGCACTGAGCCGGTAGCCATTTGGGGGAGAAGGCAATTCCGCTCTATCAGATGATGAAAAAGATGGAGCGGTTTGTCTGGAGAGATGCCACGGATGCTGCGTTCGAAGATTTGAAGAGGCAATTGGCAGAACCACCAATCCTTGCTGCCCCGGTTGATAATGAGCTGCTGCTATTATACGTGGCCGCCAATGCTCGTGCAGTAAGCATTGCCATTGTGGTAGAACGCAAGGAGGCAGGCAAAGAATATCCGGTTCAACGACCGGTTTACTACAACAGCGAGGTGCTCATTGAGTCAAAACAGAGATATCCACATTGGCAGAAGCTGGTGTATGGGGTGTTCATGGCAAACCGGAAGCTAAAACACTATTTTCAGGGCCACCCAATTACCATTGTCAGTTCAGCTCCGTTAGGGGATATAATCCAGAACAGAGAAGCCACTTGTAGGGTTGCAAAGTGGGCTATTGAGCTTAGCCCGCACAGATTAAAGTATGTGCCCCGTACTGCTATAAAATCCCAAGCATTGGTGGATTTCATCAATGACTGGACGGAGTTACAAGCACCTGAGGAGAAGCTGGATCGTACGTACTGGACTATTCACTTTGACGGTTCAAGACAGTTGGAGGGCTCGGGGGCTGGAGTAGTATTAACTTCACCACGTGGTGATAAGTTCTGCTACGTCCTTCGTTTAATGTTCCCTTGCACTAACAATGCTGCTGAGTATGAAGCTCTCCTCCATGGTCTGCAGATGGCCAAGGAGATGAACTTAAGCCGGGTTAAGTGCTTTGGTGATTCAGACCTGGTGGCACAACAAGTATCTGGCAAATGGGACTCCAAGGATCCGCTCATGGCAGATATCGACGAGAGGTGGACGCAGTCGCTGGATACTTCAAGGGATACCAGGTGGATCATATAGACCGGAGAAAAAAATGAAGCAGCTGACTCGTTAAGCCGGCTGGGCTCCCAGCGTAAACCGGTTCCACCTAATACTTTCTTGGATGAATTGCATAATCCGTCGGTACAAATACCTTCAGAGGAGGACTTGGCTGTTCCTGATCCGGAAGCACAGTTGGTCGCAGCACTTCATGTCATTCCGGATTGGACACTCCCTTACTTGGCGTACATGAGCCGAGGTGAGTTTCCAGAGGACGAAGTCGAGGCCCGGCAGATAATCCGGCGGTCTAAATCTATGACTATCATCAATGGAGAACTTCATCACCGCAGCGTTTCTGGGGCGTTTCAGCGGTGTGTATCATCAGAGGAAGGTTGTGATATTCTTCGAGAAATTCATGAAGGGGATTGCGGTCATCACGCCGGTTCAAAATACTTGGTGGCTAAAGCTTTTCATCATGGGTTCTACTATTTGACGGCTCACGCCGACGCAGAGGACTTGGTCAGAAAATGTGATGCTTGCCAGAAATTCTCACGGCGTGCTCATATACCGGCACAGGAGCTGAGGATGATCCCAATTACTTGGCCGTTTGCGACTTGGGGGCTTGATATGGTTGGACCCTTTAAGAGATCCCAAGATAAGAAAACCCACATGTTGGTAGCAGTGGACGAATTCACAAAGTGGGTTGAAGCGGAGCCTGTCAGTAAGTGTGATGCAGCAACATCGGTTCAGTTCATCAAAAAGGTAATTTTCCGGTTTGGCTTTCCACACAGCATTATAACTGATAATGGCACCAAACTATCCAAGGGGGCTATGGAGGAGTTCTGTCAAAGAGAGCATATTCGCCTTGATGTATCATCAGTAGCTCACCCTCAGTCCAATGGCCAAACTGAAAGAGCCAACCAAGAGATCTTGAGGGGTATCAAGCCTCGGCTTATGGTTCCTTTGCAAAGAACACCGGGTTGTTGGGTGGAAGAATTTCCTTCTGTCTTATGGAGCATCAACACTACGCCTAACAGATCCACAGGGTACGCACCTTTCTTCATGGTATATGGAGCAGAAGCGGTCCTCCCTAGTGATATCCGGCACGACTCGCCACGGGTGGTGGCTTATGTTGAAGCGGATAACGAACAAGCAAGACAAGACGGCTTGGACCGGCTGGACGAGGAACGGGACACGGCATCAGCGCGATCAGCGATTTATCAGCAAGACATGCGCTGGTACCATAGCCGCCGGGTCAAGACCAGGACGTTTCAGGAAGGAGATCTGGTGCTCCGGCTCATCCAGGACCAGACAGATATGCACAAGCTATCCCCACCCTAGTAAGGACCCTTTGTGGTCAGCAAAAACCTGCACAACGGATCATACTACCTTGTCGACGTTCGAGAACATAAGGACTCACGTACGGCAGAGGAGGAGACCAAGCGGCCGTGGAACATCGCCCTTCTTCAACCTTACTATACTTAAGCCATTGGCTCCGCTTTATGTACAATGTATATATTATGATTAATAAAATAAATCGGCACCCCCGGTACACCGGGGAATCAGCCATCTTTTTTCGCAAAAGAGTATCACATGGGGGCTTCGAAGAAAGTTTTCCATGGCCTCTTAAATCGGCACCCTTGATAGAATCAAGGAATCAACCGTGTCTTTTACACAAAGGAGTATCACATGGGGGCTTCTAAGGAAGCCTTCCATGGCCTCTTAAACCAGCACCCTTGACAAATCAAGGAATCAGCCACCTTTTCTATACAAACAAGAATCACATGGGGGCTTCCGCGGGCAAGGAAGTTTCCCATGGTCTCTTGAGCCAGCGGCGGTATGAAGCCCATCATAAGAGCACTGCTCTGGTTGCTTCGGGAATTTCCACATGATGATGAGGGGTAAAAGAGGGTTTGATGCCTAGCACAACTCAAACATGTGCCCCGATGAGCAACGACTCACACACTACCTGGGGGCTCTCAGTGAGTTGAATACCCTTGTAGTGAACATGGCTTTGAAGCCCGGTGCATACACCTAAAACCCCGGATTAACCTGCCTGCATCAAGTAAATCACGCCGTCCAGGTAAACCTGGTATGACCCGTCGAACGTATCACAAGTCAATCCTTCGGGACCCTGAACTTGGTCACGTTAAATTGACGATCATCAAGTGATTGCCCATGCCAAAATCTTTATGAGATTTTGAAACATTGGGTAGCTGTTGACATTGATGATTTGGTTAAGGATTGTGGATCATCTTGACATGATTTGCTAAAATGGTTAATGACAGTAGCCCGGCAGCTCATAAAAAGCCTCGAATTTGGAGCCTGGCAGCTCGTAAAAAGCCTCGACTACATGGTCTTATTTGCCCCAAAAAATTTATTTTTCATTTTTTATGTTTTCTCAAATCTTTATCTCCAAGGTCATTGGTTTTTAACCAAGTCCATTGATTCAAGACCGGACAACTACAAGGTGGTCCATATGTCTACAGAGCTAAAGTTTGTGTCATGAACACCAGCACTAGTTTAAACCGGCGTTTATCGTAACCCGGATCAGCCTTCATGCTAAGCCGACAAGAGAGCCAAGGGAGTCATCAGCACCCGCGCCTTGGATTATTCCTACCGGGTTAAGGTCTACAGACAGACTTAATCACATGTATGGTATATGTTTGTATTTTATATACAGTTCAAGTTATTTATTTGGAACATGTGTCACGGCAGTATAACCCGTCCAGTGGTAAACCGCCAGGACATCTTTTAGCATTGTTCATGCAGACACAAGTAATATGAACTGTTAAAGCATTGCAAACAGGAGATAAATTGGGGATTGCCAATCAGAGTAATACCATAACAGTGGGACAAAGGCAGTATCTCAACTATTCTATTACAAGGCACTTGCAGGACCAAAAGAATATCAGTTTCTTGCAAAGTATTCAGCATATAAAGATTAAACCGGAGCCGGTTTAGAATTCTTCTTCAGCTCGCTGTGAAGGCTGAGGGTCAGCTTGCTCCGGATCTTCGTCGGCTTCTGACAGCTGCTGGAAATCAGGAGTGATCCAGTCAATCTTGGCAAGGGCGCGGAAATATACTTCATCTTTTATGAGGTCTGACGGATCAATGTCAGGAGCGAAGGTATGCTTACGAACGGGTGGGATTAGATTTTCGGTGTCATAAACCGGCCGCTCCACCCGTGCATTCTCTAGATTATAACCAGGATGATACATTGCTAAGTCCGCTTCATCAGCAAGCTTACTAGCAAGAGGGCGCATGTCTTTGGTTAAAGAGCGAAGATCTTCAGAAGAGAAGGCTGACCCGTCTTCTTTCATGCTGGGATAACCATTCATGGCCTCCACCGGATCAAAATCACGAACCCACGCCTTAGCCCGGGTTAACGCCATGAGAGAGCCAGCTCTTGCAGCAGATTTGTTCACTTCAACAAGTCGAGCAGGCAAGATAGATAACTTCTCCAGAGTACCTTGGATAGTGGTCAGCGCCGGTTTATTGTGCGACATAGCGCTGATGGCTCTCTGAGCACCGGAGTAGAGTTGTTCCACCAAGGTATAAGCAGCTTTCATTTTCCTCCTTACATCATCTCCAAGATGAGTTACGCGCCTCCCTATATACAATTGGTGAGTTAAACCAGAGTAGTATAAGATTGCAAGGATACAAACATATGAAGACAGGTAATCACCGAAGATAGCAGATGTCATATCGTCTATATGCTGCTTTAACCCGGATAACTCCTACATCACCGGGTTGAAAGCAGCCTCAGCACCCTTTGCTCTCTTTTCTAAAGCAGCCCTTTGCACCTCCCACGTGGACCGCTCCGCTTCAAAGTCCTTCTTGAGTTTCTCCATACTAGCTAAAGCAAGGGCAAGTTCCTCCTTGGCTTTAGTTGAAGCAGTTTCCTGGAAGGCTAAGTTATTCCGGAGTCCAGTTGCCTCCGAAGCTCTCCGGCTCAAGTCAGCCTGTAGGAAAAAGAAAGTGTTAGAAGAAATAGTTCAATCAAAAGTCTCAAGCACATAACAAGTTATGCACTCGACACTTGGGGGCTAATGTACAATTGAAGTGAAAGAAAGCAACTTTTTCAGACAAGTCCCAAGCACATAACAAGTTATGCCCTTGACACTTGGGGGCTAATGTAAGTTCATTCTCAGACATAAGAGAAGTCTCGGTTCACCTACAATGAAGTAAACCGGCACTTGGGGGCTACTAAGGCCTAAGGGTATAATTGCAAGATGCAAGCAGAAATGAAAGGCAAAAGGAAAGAAGTTACCTCATATTTTTCCTTCATCATGTTGACCAAACCGGCCTCATGGTCGTGGCTGGTGAAGAGCCGGTTCAGATACCCAGAGTGGAGCTCATGGGCACTAAGCTGAGTATAACTTGACAAGTCTGTGCTCCATTTGCCTTTGTCTTGCTGAAACTTTTCCTCCTTGGCAGTGTGTCTAGCCAAGACAACAGGCTCAGTGGGAGCAGAGAAACCTGTCCTAGTAATCTCAACATCTTCTGTTGAGGCAGCAGTTGGCCTGGGCGGATCATCAGTGACAGCATGATTGGTCTGCGCCGGACTCACAGCAGCCGGACTAGCCCGAGGAGGACTAACCCGGGCAGGGCTGGCCGGTTCAGCTGTGTTCTCCATAGTGTCACCCCCTGGAGCAGCAAGATCTTCTTGGTCCATTGGGGAAGGATCAGTGAGCAGAACTTCAGTATTCTCTTCCAGAGGATTGGCGGTTTCAACATCCTCCGCCGGTTCAGAAGTGTTCCCGGCTGCCGGTTTATTTAACTTCGCCTTTTTGCTAGGCTTAGGCATGCTGATAAGATTAAAAGAGCGATGAAATTTACAAAGTCAAAATAGAAAGGTAAACCGGACATTTGTAAAGAGGACTTACCCAGGAACGGTCTTAAGCACCGGGATTTGAGTAGCAGTTGACTCGCCGGAAGAAGACAAAGGAGCTTCCTGATAGTTGGGATCAGATGGTTTAAGAGGTTTGCGGATAAGACCTGCTTTTGGATGAAGAAGGGTTGGAGTAAGCAAAACCTCTGAGCGGCGTCTGCGAGCTGGCGTGTGGGGTAATCCGGATGATTCAACCACGTGACCACTATGGCGTGTGGTTCGGCGAGCCTCATGTTGCTGTTTCTTCAAAAGAAAGTCAGGATCCAGTTGAGCATAAGGGTGAGAAAAGGGATATTTCCGGGCTACCCGACGAATCTTGGATGGCAACGGTTCTGAATCAGATGAGAGAGAAATTACCTCAACTTCATCCGCTTTACTTCCCTCCGCCGGATCCTGGGAAAAGACATTATTGACATAAATGTAGACAAAGAGAATTCAAAGGACATAAGAGTCAAGCAGTACCTCAGAAGCCGGATCATCTTCTTCGGGGTTTGAACCGGATGCGGCGGCATGTTTCTTCTTCTGTTTCTTTACGGCTAAGCTCTTCTTGCGGGTTGGCTTCGTCGGTTTATCTTGAGCTTTCCTCTTCCAGAAGGGACCAATGGCCTGTGTAAAGGAATAAGAACATATTGAAGACAAGCGATATGGACGGATTAAAGCGGAAAGAAAGGGACAGAAGAGTCTTACCGACGGTGGTTTGTTGTTTGCGCAGAAAGGAGCTAAACCGGTCTGGCTGCATTCTTCCAGGGGGACGTTCAACATCTTTTTTGCAGATTTAGTAACTTTGTTGTCAGGAAGCACTATTTTTGTGTGACACTGAGGATCTTCCGGATTGCCAGTATATTCACACATTAAGCTTGAGCACCGGCTTTATGGGAGAATACTCCAAGAGAGCCAGCAGTGGACAAAGTCAACCCCGGTTAAACCGTTAGCTACGAAAGCCCTGAGCTTGGAAAGTTGGGGGGCATATCGAGCCGGTCTTGGGTGCTCAGACGCTGCGGGAAAGGATGATCCGGCGTCAGGCGGTAAGCGCGGTAACCCGGCATCGGATTTTCTCCCTCGGGTGAAGTATCCTTGCAATAGAACCAAGTCTGGTTCCACTCTTTGGGGTGGCTGTGAAGAGTGGCATGAGGAAAGCTGACATCCTTCCTCTTCTGGATGCTCACACCGCCGAGTTCAGTATGAGGCCCGTCGAAGAATTCAGTCCAGCGATTCAGATGAAAGAAATCCCGGAACAGCTCCACAGATGGCTCCTCTTGCAGATATGCCTTTGAGAAGACTTGGAAGTTGCAGATATTGGATATAAAATTGGGACCTATGTCTTGTGGATGGAGTTGGAAATCGGCTAAAACATCGCGGAAGAACTTTGAACCGGGTGGGCTAAAGCCCCGGGCCAGATGATCAAAGAAAACGAGGATTTCTCCCTCCTTAGGTTTAGGAGGACACTCTTTTCCAGGGGCCCGCCAGTGCAGAACCTCTTTAGGACCCAGAACGCCAATTGAGGCCGCCTTTACTAAGTCATCCTCGATAATCCGGGATGGGACCCAATTGCAAGCAACGAACTGTTTAGCCATCTTTTTCGATGAGGTAATGCTGAAAAAATACAATACAAGACCCGGTTTACAAATCTACTAGATACAAACCGGCGTGTTCTGTGAAGGTATTGACCTAATTGACGGTTTAAGCAAGGGACTAATGGTACCTACTAATCCGGAGCAAGCATGAATGAGATAGCTACCGGTTTATGAATATAGAAGGAGAAAGTTAAACCGCCAATTACATGATGCAGGCCTAAATCTAAACCGTCAGTGCAGGCATGTGAGGCGCAGGTTACAATTAAACCGGTGACATAAGCAGATAAGTTGCAGATCTAAAGTGTGAGAAACAACTTTCACATGAAGCAGAGGTAAAATATGGATCTACGGCGCAGGAAAAAAATCAAGATAATTAAGTCATATCCGTTGAAGGCGGTGAAGTTTTCTACAGATCCAATCCAAGCTAGCAGTATTGGAGGAACTAAGGTTATAAAGGTGGAGCGGAGTCATGTGCACGAGTGCTGACCCAATGTTTTTACATCTATAGCTAATAGAACGACCTACGGTGATGAACTACGAAGAACAAGGGTTCGCGGCGAGCTACAGAGAAACCCTAGAGCTAAGATCTATGGGAAGAAGAAGTAACATACCTGAGGAAGCGGAAGGACGGCGACGAATATTTGGATGCGCTCAGGTTGATGCAGCGACCGGGCTTGCTGACGGCGATGAGCTCGAAGGACGGCGGCGGAGGCTTGAGCGCTAGAGACAGAGGAAGACGAAGCAAAGGGGGTAATAGAGATGGCCCTCGGCCTTATTTATAGGCCGAAAATATAAAACGGCAGGCGCGGGAATCGAGGAGACCAAAAATCGGATATGGATTGAGCTGTCGCCTCGATCTTTGGAGCGGTAATAAACAAAGGTAACAAACAGGTGTGTGCGTTAAATGCGCAGATGATGTCACGACAGTTTAAAGCGATTCCAGGAGATGACGTCATGGCCGGTTTATGAGGTATACGAGAGCTGCAGAAAGGAAAATTCGTAAAAGACTTGGAAGACTGACATGAACAAGTTCAAATCAATCTGGGGCCTAATGTCAGGGATATTACTATCAGGTATAAACCGGCCAGGAGGGTCCGGTTTACATTATCAAGATTATATTGCCAGAAGCCCAGCCGAATGTATAGTAGGATATTATAGCCCAAAGAGGCTCGGGGCCCATATGTTGAGGCCCATGGTTTGTAAACCGTCATACTATGTAAACTTGGGATGTAAGATAGAAAGAGTAGAGACCGAGGCGGACACGTTTATGAGCCGGCCTTGGGACTCTATAAACCGGGGCAGGCGTCGCCTCCTATATAAAGGGACGACCCAGCGACGGTTTAGGACAGGAAACGACAGCTCGAGACACAGGCAAAGCGGATTCGCTCCCTGGTCATCGAAGCATAAGCAATACCACACCAAACTAGACGTAGGCTTTTACCTTCATCGAAGGGGCCGAACTAGTATAAAACCCCTATGTCCTTCGTCCGCTTTAACCCCTTTAAGCTAACCTGAGCGATGGCCTCACGACTAAGTCCTTTTGCTAGGACATCTGCCGTGCTAAATCCACGACAGATCCCGTTCCCGGGTAGCTAAACTATCTAAGCCTTGGGTGTGGAACAAGGCTGAAGAACAAGGTTGCAGCTGCACTAGCACTAGCTTACGTGTTTAGAGCGAGAAGAGAAGTGCCACGGACGTCAAAGTGATCACGAAGTGATCCTATCTAAGCACGTCAAACATAACCCCACCGTGTTCACTTCCCAAACCCCTTCGGAAAATGACCATCACGGTTACTCACGCTGGTAGTGTATTCTGAACATGGTGTCAAGTTATCTACAACCGGATTTTAACAAATTCCCATCTGCCACATAATCACGGGCACGACTTTCGAAAGATCAAACCCTGCAGGGGTGTCCCAACTTAGCCCATCACAAGCTCACGATCTGCGGAGTCGCAACTCCAAGGTGGGAAGACCCGAGTATTCTCGGAATCCCATGCTCAAGATATTCCGACTAAGGTAAAACTAATCCAGCAAGACCTCCCTGGCGTGCCGACACCCTGATAGTAGCCGCGCGTATCTCGTCTCAGGCCACGACCGGATGGGTCATGCTACAGGTTTTTACCAGCCCTCGGGTTTCCCCAAGGTGGCCCCGCATGCTCCCCATTTCGGACCAACACTCATGTGGAGCACTGGCCCGGGTTGTTGATTAAGAAAAAGGGTTTATAACTCCCTATGCAAGTTTTAGTTATTAGGCAAATGTAAAACCAATGTTCGGCCTTGCTGGAAAAGCTTTAGCGCTAAGCGGGTTATCGAGGGGGGCCCATAAACTTCAACCGTGTTAGGGACACAAAATCAAGGAACATAACACCGGTTTAAACGGTTCCTAGGGTGGCATGAGTGGAACAAAACACCAAGCAAGAGGCTTGGCCTTCCACCCATTGCCAAATATATAGATGATTTAGTTTAACATATTATATATTGTGATATCCCAACAATAACTTCAACATGAAGCAAGAATCTTCAAATCTTCTCCTGCAACTAGCAATGCTATAAGAGGGGCTGAGCGAAGCTTATGTAGCCAATCAAAGGTTTGCTAGGTTGGGTGGTTAGATAGATTCATGGCTACAATAGGAGGCTGACAAACAAACATGGGCATCAAGGCAATAAGCTAAAGAGCGAGACATCTAGCAATAGGCAAAGATAGTAATGATATCTGGGTCAGGTCATCTTGCCTGTCGAGTCGTCGATGGGATCATAAGACGGCTCCTCGTATTCAACCTCGGTAGGAACCTCGTACTCGGTCTCGGATCTACTCAACACAAGAACACAACATGGCACAATATCAAACAAGGTGCAATGCACAATCAACATGATGCAAGTATGATGATGCGTATGCATGTGGAAAACTTGAACCTAAGGAGAAGATGATGAAGAAGGCCTCATCTTGGAAAACCAAGCATGCCATTGGATAGAGGGGAAGATTTCGGTTGAAATCGATATAAAGATCGCTGGAAACGGACACATGGTTTGCAAATGGCAAGCAAAACAATATTCACACAAGGCTGCAGTTAACAGTCACATGGCATATTTGGAGCAAGAAATAATTATGCTACAACACTCAAACATGGAGAAAAAGGGCATGGACATGAAGTAGACATGTTACTTAATAAGCATGAACTTATAACACACCCAAAATCCTACTGGAACATAATTAACCAAGCATGGCAAGTTGCAATAAAATTATCCAGACTTAGTCAAAATCTGGGAAGGCAAAAACATCATCACGATGCTTCCTTCGGAGGCACAAAACAACATGCATAACAACTCCACTAAGTATATAAAGATCATGGGAATGTAGTAGACATATCATACAACAAACAACTCCATTGGAGCAACTCCAGAGGCATGGATCAATAGCAACAAGCTACACCAAATTGATCATGCTAATAAAAACCTGACAGGTATAATTTATAGCAACTTGAGAGCAAGAAATAAATAAGCTACAACAAGCCATATGTGCAAGTGAGGGCATGGATGGATAGATCATAACATGGACAAGAAGGAATGATCATTTGACATACTAAAACATGCATGGATTTGAGTGGGGCATCAATCAAACATAGCATCAGGTTAAAACAGATTCCAGACTTAGCAGTTTTTTCACTAAGTATAAAACAGTAACATTGACATGTCATGTTTACAAGCTTGTTTAAGTCACCTCAAGGCAAAACATGGAAAGTGGTTTGCACCACAGCAAATACCATATGATGGTGCTTCTAAAACATATTGACATGTGGCATGAGGACAAACACATCAATAGCAATGAGCACTTCAAATCAGCATCTCATAACAAGTTTCAGCACTTAACAGCCACATGCACTTTTGCAACAGAGATTAACATGGCAATATGACACCTAACATGAATGCTACAGCAACCATCATGTAGAGCACTTCACAATGAACATTTTGACATATCATATGCTCCATTTGTATAAACATGCACCAAGTTATCACATCTCAAACATGGCAACAAATCTACAAGTAACAGTAGTTTATAACATATAGCACTCTTGTCACAATGATTAGGTCATCAAGATGAACTCAAACAAGCATCCCAAAGTGGAACAAAATGAAGAGCACGTCACCACGATCATTTGGGTATATTACACGCCCAAATTGGATCTACGAGCACGAAGTTACAACCATGCAAATGAGGCAACAAATTATGAGAAACTCGGGACTTGGTGGTTTTTATACCTCACAAAAGTCAAACGGGACGGCGGGATTCTGGGACGGAGTGGATAGGGACGGGGAAGAGCATTTGGTTCGTCGAACGGGTGGATCTGATCCACCTGATCAGATCGGATCCGGCGGCGGCTCGGTGACTCGCCGGAGACCGGAGGGGCGGCGGCGAATGCGGCCCGGGGTGGCGGCGGCCAGACCCGAGGCGGCTGTGGGCAGAGGAAGCGAAGGGCCGACGGCGGTCGGACCCGAGACGGCTGCGGGCGGAGGAAGGTCGGGCGGGCGGCGGCGGGAGGCGACGGGCGCTGGCGGCGGTGCGGGCGCGCGGGCCGGGGAGGGCCCGATCCGGGCCGCGACGGGACCAGTCGGCGCGGTGGGAGAGCTGACGGCGGGGAGACACGTGGCAGCGCGGGATTGGCCAGGCGCGTCCGGGCGGACGTGTCCGGCGGCGAGAGGAGGGAGGAGACTAGGGTTTGCCCGAAAAATGGACGTGGGGACGTTTTTATAGGCATAGGGAGCTAGGAGACTCCAAATGGGGTGCGGTTTTCGGCCACACGTTCGTGATCCGACCACTGAGATGGTGGGAGTGGTTGTGCTGGGTTAGTGGGCTGTTGTGGATGGGGTCTTGGGCCAAAAGGAAGAGGTGTTTTTAGCCCACTAGGTTAACCGTTAGAGTACCAAACGAACTCCAAACGCGATGAAACTTGACAGGCGGCCTACGCGTACCAAAACAACAATGCACGACAAGTCTCACCTCATTCCAGGAACGTTACACGGCCACACATGAAAGAAGGACTCGCGGGTGCCACGGGCACGTGTGTGAGTGTCGGAACTCGAAATGGACAACGAGAAGAGACGAGTGGGACCGGGTGCAAATGACAACACGAATGCAATGCAATGCACATGATAACATGACATGTATGAAATGCACACACGCACGCGACAAAACGAAGAAACCTGAAATGAAAGAAGAGCCCAGAATGGAATTGATGAAGTCAAAGTTTCATATATTGCCATAATTGGAAAGTGTTACATCTGGGGCATTACATTAACACGGACGGGCAGAGACAGGGTGCCTTTGGCAAGATGATACGAACGATGAGAAGACGGGGTGACACCGTGACAGTGCTGCTCTGTTCCATTGAGATCAAAGTGAGTGCTACCAATTGCAACTACCCCACATGTACAGATGTACTACATTTGCTTCACCGTTTATCTTTTTTTCTTTGCAAGAATTGCAAGAAACAGTTAGACGATATTTCAAGTAAGAGTTACTTTTTCTGTCAGTTGTGATCTAGTGATTAAAATTTGGCATACCTTGTCATTAAAGGTATGACCTTAACATGGAACAAATGACTCTAATTTTCAAGCGCAATTTCGAAGAAACCAGTGGCTAGTATTTCCCAACCGGAAGGTATGAAGTATGAACCCTCCCCTGTTTCTCTCAGACTCGATCATTTCTATTTCCTCTGTTTCAAGAGTTTGTTCCCCTCCCCTTGCGATAGATAGGAATATTTGGTGGTAGATTCAGTGATAGTCCTGGATGAACCCGTGTAAAGAATGTATGTACTTCAATTTCTTTCTTCTTATATGATGATGTTATTCTTATGTTTCCTTGCTTACGATCTGATTGGGATTTTCTGTAGCTTCTATGAGAATGGTGAGAGGCACCAATGTAGCGACACATAACATATGATTACGCTATGTTATTAATCCTTAGACATCAATCAGTTACTTCATCCAAGTATTCACCATGTGCTGCATGTGCATTTCTGTGGTCGCTTTCTGTGTTGTGCAGGCCTGTCGAGGCGAGATTCTGCTTGCAGTCGCTGCATAGCGCCACCGCTACTGTCCGAATATATGCTAGCGGTGGCTGGGCGAGGCCTTGGGTGGCTCAGTAGATATTTTTTGTATGAAATCATATGTCAACACTCAACAGTGTTCCTATTGTCCCCAAGAATCCAGCTAAGTTAAACTTTGTGGTAGTGGTAACTAGCTATAGTTATTCCCAGTGCGCATAAGAACATTGACTCGCACTACCGTAGTCCGAACACGTATAATGATTTCTCTGTATCATTCGAACAATTCCTTAAACATCCGCATCATACTATACGCACAATGAGAGTGGGTTAAATGGTTTTAGTTACTATTTTTTCTCTATTTGTATTCATCTCTTGCAGCTAACAAGTGTAGTTTAGAAATAGATTACAAACACTTCATTTGTATACAACCAAACTTGACCACTTGCTTGGCTGATGGACCTCAATTAGTGCTATAAGTGATGGAGAAGGTTAGCCAAAAAGAATTTTTTTTGACCAGCACAAGGATTGTGGAAATATCCGTAAAAAGGTATGATTGAAACTCCGAATAAACCAACTTTCATGTCATTTGCCCAGATAACTAACCTTGATTTCTTTGACTCAATAGTAAATGCCAAGTAAAGAACATATTTTCCTAACCATGTTTTCTTTTAGCACTCAGATCAAATTTTGTAGTTATATTATGCCACTATTCAGGCAAGTTCATATGTTTTAACAAAGTGCTTCGACTTCCTAGACATTCGAACTTGACCACCTGCTTGCTGATGCACCTGAATAAGTGCTAGACGTTATAGATGATGTTGGATTTTTATTTTTTGACCTCCACAAGGATTGTAGAAATATCCATAGAAAGGCATGACTGAAACTCTGAATAAACCAACTTTCACGTCATTTACCTGGACAACTAACCTTGATGTCTTCATACGAAATGCAAGGTAAAGATCATATTTTCCTAACCATGTTTCTTGTAGCGCTCAAATTAAATTATGTACTTATATTATGTCATTGTTCACGCAAGTTCATCTGCCTAACCACATTGTTTTTACTTGGGGTGGTTTTAGTTTCTTCCAAAACTATTGAAGTGAAGTAAGGATTGTATCTTGCTGTCAATGCCAATCCAAAGGACCATCTACTGTCGATGTTCAGGAAGTAGCCTGAAATTCAGCGACACTACAATATTTATTCTATTTATGTGGTCTGGAATATGTTATTAACTTGTCATACCAAACCAATTTGTATCTATGAACCTGGCTATTATCAAGTACATATGTGATTTCTGTAAGTACTGACTATGACATGATTATGCTTATTCTAAATTATTATTAAGTTTAATGGGTCAATTAATGTACAAATAGACGGGCGCCGCAACGCGCGCCGTCAATGATCTAGTCTACGGTAATGAGTGGGCAGTGTAGCCGTCGGGCAGTGGTGATGACGGTTTTGACCGACGTTTATACAACATAGCAAAATTCTGCAAGAACACCACCACATGGTGCGCGCCTGTTGTGTGACTTTATTACGAGGTTGGCCTCGGGCCATGTTGAGTGGCTGATTCAAGTAGGGCATGTTTGGTTGCGTGCAGGACCTCCAATCAGATCAAGTTGGGTCAATAAAAATGTGTTTGATTGCAAACAGGGAGACCTGCCTCGCATCTACACGAATTTCAAAGCAACCCAGAGATTGGCTTGCTAAGAACCCTCGAATCAGCAGTTTCCAACAAGCCAGGTTGAGTGCGGCGCAAAAGGGAGCGAGGGGGGAGCGCCCTCGCGATGGTGCAAGGTGAAATCGAGTGGAGATGTCGGGAGATAGGAATTGGCTGAGGTGGGATGGCGTGCAATCTAGGCTCACCCCCCTTCCCTGTTTACTGGGTCACCACTAGCTCTAGGAAAGCACTTCCTTTGTTCCTAGCACCGGCTGCAGCGGCGAATCAGATCTGCGCAAACGGCAGCAATAGTCTGCGGCTGCACGACCTTCTTCCCTTCTTCTTGGCCGCCGTTTGGTCCTCCTCGACTCAGCCTTGCCCCCTGAGGGAGTCATTGACTAAGGGGTCCTCGGAGCGCCGACCCACCACATATGGGCCGGACTGATGGGCCGTAACAGAGCTTCAGTAGAGTGCAGATCTATGTACCAACATAAGATCTTTGGGGTCGTGGTGTGCCCTCCAAGTCAAGACCAACGCGATATTTCCTTCATTGTAACCGACCTCATGTAAACCCTAACCGAACCAGTGTTTATGTAAACCGAGGGTTTTAGTCTTTAGGGCTAGAGCTACTTTCATCAGCTCTCCCACCTAGGGTATAGCTCGCCTGATCTCGAGGTAGATCGACTCTGTAACCATACACATCGAATATAGCCAAGCAAGAGTAGAGTTTTACCTCTTAGAGAGGGCCTGAACCTGGGTAAACATTGTGTCCCATGTCTTATGTTCCTCGTCGATCTCAGATCCACAGCTCGGGACCCCCTATCCACGATACGCCGGTTTTGACACCAACATTGGTGATTTCATTGAGAGTTCCACTATTGGGTCACCGAAAGGACCGATGGCTCGACCGGTCGTTGGAGACCCCACCCGAGCCGTGGGCATCTTCGCCCCTGGCCAGCTCTTCATATTCGGCGGCATATTATTGCGCGCCAACCCCACTAGTCGTCTAGACCAGATTGAAAACCTCACCCTCGTGAAGGGATTCGCCAGCTCGGAGGCGTCCACCCCGGGGCCAGCAAACCCAAAGGAATCAAGTGCCACCAAGAGCTCGACCTTAAAGCTAGACTTTGATGGATCGCCCGCAAGATCTCTTGTCGAATATCCGGAGGGTCCAGTTCCCACATGTGCTTATTCGGTAGCCACTTGGTGAATCGATTCAGCACTATGGGAATCCCCGTTAGCAGGCTGAGGACCTATGATCGGATCGGGCATAAACCCGACAATTGAGAAACCAATACCCCTCAGGTCACACACCTCGTCGCCACCATCGAAGAGGCCGAGGAAGGGCCGCAGCCCCCTAAGCTAAAAATGGTGTACACCCGGGTCTCTAGCTCGGAGTCGGACACCGGCCCAGAAGGAAGCCCGAACTCGAGCCATAGAGCAGGATCTGGCCTCGAGCCGACCCGGTCGCACATCGGCCCGAATCTGAACCCTGCGCGATCAGAACCGGACACAAACAGACCTCCCACAGAGGATAATCCAGATCCGACACAGATGGGAATCTCTAAAATTTTCTCACCCACCTCCCATGCAGAATACTCCCCCGGATGCATGGGAACTCATGTACGTCAAACAGCAACCAAACGAGACAGTCCATCATTACTAGGCTAGATTTCTCCTAGTGAAAAACAAGACGGCGACCTACCACGACAAAGAGGTAATCGAGGCTTTCCGATTCACCTGGAAAGACAAGGGTCTCATGAATGCTCTCGCCCGTCGCCGAGTCCAAAGCTTCACCGAACTATCGGACATGGTACGCAAATACTGCGCAATGGAAAATGCGTGGAGGATGCAACAGGTAAACATAGAGTCGCCACCTGCCATAAAACACAGAAAGGTTTCCGTTAAACAAGCATACACACATTAGTCTCCCGAATGCGAGCCCGCCGAAAAGAAAACCAGACCTAGATCAATCCTGGACGAGTTGCTGGACAAACCATGCACAATACACTCGGCCCTGCTACACACAAACCTAATCCACAGACTTCGAGCCTAAGTGTTCAAACATGGCGAACCAATATTGGGCCTTACACCTCCAGATAGGCGGTCCGCAATGTCACCACATGTCCACAATGTCCTGACGGTCTACGAGGCGTTCTGTTCAAACAATAAAAGGAAAAAAAGGCTCTTCGAGAGCTCGACCAAATCTATGAAGTGACAGCCGCACAACCATGGGTAGACACACCTATCACCTTTGACGAAAAGGACGAGCCAAGAGACGGTCCCAATCACACACCTGTCGCACCGGTCCTCGACCCCATTGTCGACGGCTTCAGGCTAACTAAAATGCAGTTCGACAAATCTCGTGTCGAACGCAGTTATACCACATTTCGAGGAATAATCCCCGACAGGGAGTCACATTGTTCTGGACGCATAACCCTAGAGGTTGTGTTCGGTACATCAGACAACTACAGATCCGAACCCCTTTTATACCTCATCGTGCCCTTTTGCAGCGGATACCATGCCTTATTAGGACGACAAGCATTCTCGAGATTTCAGGCTATACCACACTGCAGACATGAAACTCAAAATGCCAGGGCCCAATGAGGTGATCTCGCTAGAAAGCGATCTAAACAAAGCCACGCAGACTGAAAACAAAAGTCATCGCTTGCCCTTGAGGCACTATCCGAAGCCCTCGTCATCGAAGAGTTAACAACACTCTGTACTACAGTCAACAGGGATGACGTGATCCTCAGTAAAAGGTCAAAATCCACATCATTTAAGCCAGCAGACGAAAGAATCAAATTTCAGGTGCATTCGACGGACCCTAACAAAAAATGTCCATAGGAGCACAGATGAACCCCATAGTCGACGAAGCGCTGAGAGCATTCTTACGTGAGAACCGGGAGATATCGCATGTCACCCCTAAGATATGTCGGGAATCTCACGCAGGCTAGCAGAGCATAGCTTGAATATCCTAAGGGGCTTCAAGCTTGTTAAACAGGCGTAACGCTATTCTCCGAACCCAAGCGGCAAGCGATGGGCGAGGAACTGGAAAAACTACTGGAGGCCGGATTAATCTGTGAGATTAAACATCCCGAGCGGCTAGCAAATCTGGTCATGGTGCCTAAGAAGGAAAAGTCCTAGCGGATCTGTGTCGATTTCAAAGACCTCAACAAGGCCTGCCCCAAGGACCCTTTCCCCCTGCCAAGAATAGACCAGATCATTGACGCTACCACCGAGCACGACTCAATATGCTTCCTCGACGCATACGGCAACCGCGTTTATCACTCCTTATGGACCCTTCTGCTTTAACACAATGCCTTTCGGGCTGAAAAATGCAGGAGCCACATATCAGCGCATGATTCAAACATGCCTCGTAAAACAAATCGGCAAAATGGTCGAGGCATACGTCGACGATGTGATCATTAAAACCAAAAACATCGACCAACTCGTAGACGACCTCTGCCAAACCTTCAATAGCTTACGAGCTTATGACATATGGCTCAACCCAGATAAATGCGTCTTCAGGGTCCTCGCGAGAAAACTTCTCGGATTTATCGTCTACCATAGAGGAATCGAGGCTAATCTGGCCAAAATCGGAGGTCTGTCCCAACTCGCAATACCAACAGAGCTCAAACACATCTAGAGGTTGGCAGGATGCGTAGCTGCTTTGAGCCGCTTCATATCCCGCCTCGGAGAAAAGGCATTGCCACTCTAGAGACTGCTCAAAAAGACCAAGAACTTCAAGTGGATAGACGAAGCAACGGCGACGCTGGAAGAGATCAAAGTACTTCTCGCCGGCAATCCCATCCTGGTCGCTCTAGGCATTAGCGAGCCCTTGCTGCTATACATCTCAGCCACCAATCAAGTGGTCAGTGCGGTGCTCTTCGTGGAACGGGAATCTGAAGGCCATAAATTCCAAGTCCAGACGCTAGTCTACTATGTGTCCAAAATACTCACGCCGTGCAAATCTCAATACCCACACTATCGAAACATAGCCTACACGGTCTTCATGGCACCCCAAAAGCTACGACACCACTTTCAAGAGTGTTCGGTTACAGTGGCATTAGAGGTTCCCTTGAATGATATAATCAATAACAGGGACGCCATGGGCCACATCACCAAATGGGCCATCGAGCTCCTTCCTTTTGAAATAACGTACAAACCATGCCGAGTTATAAAATGCCAGGTGCTAGTGCTACTTCTCGAGCTTGCATTGTATTCCCTCGAAGAGGAAAGGGTGATGCAACACATTAGCATAAGTATTTCCCTCAGTTTTTGAGAACCAAGGTATCAATCCAGTAGGAGACCACGTGCGAGTCCCTCACACCTGAACAAACAAATAAGAACTTCGCAGCCAACGTGATAAGGGGTTGTCAATCCCTTTACAGTCACTTACGAAAGTGAGATCTGATAGAGATGATAGTTTGATATTTTTGGTATTTTTGGATATAAGAATAGAAAGTAAAAGCGGAAAAGTAAAGTAGATTGTATATTGATATGTTGAGAATAGACCCGGGGGCCATAGGTTTCTCTAGTGGCTTCTCTCATGATAGCATAATTCTACGGTGGGTGAGCGAATGTCGAGCAATTGATAGAAAAGCGAATAATTCTGAGACTATCTAGGCATGATCATTATATATAGGCATCACGTCCGAAACAAGTAGACCGAAATGATTCTGCATCTACTACTATTACTCCACACATCGACCGCTATCTAGCATGCATCTAGAGTATTAAGTTCATAAGAACAGAGTAACGCCTTAAGCAATATGACATGATGTAGAGGGATAAACTCAAATAACATGATATAAACCCCATCTTTTTATCCTCGATGGTAACAATAAAATACGTGCCTTGCTGCCGCTACTGTCACTGGGAAAGGACACCGCAAGATTGAACCCAAAGCCAAGCACTTGTCCCATTGCAAGAACTATAGATCTATTAGGCCAAACCAAACCAATAATTCGAAGAGACTTGTAAGGATATTATAATCATACATAAAAGAGTTCAGAAAAGAACCAAATATTTCTCATAGATAATCTTGATCATAAACCCACAATTCATCGGATCTCGACAAACACACCGTAAAAAGGGATTACATTGAATAGATCTCCTCGAAGACCGAGGAGAACTTGGTATTGAGATCCAAAGATAGAGAAGAACCCATCTAGATACTAGCTGTGGACCCGAAGGTCTGTGGTAAACTACTCACAACTCATGGTGAGGCGATGATGATGATGTATTAGCACTCCGTGGTAGACCCCCCTCCGGCTGAGCTCCGGAACAAGCCCTAAGATGGGATATCACGGGAACAGAAGGTTGCGGCGGGGGAACTATGGTTTTCTCTGTTCGTCTGACGGTTTCGGGATACGTAGGTATATATAGGAGGAAGGAGGGCACCGAGGGCCAGACGTGTGGCCCACGAGGCAGGGGGCGCGCCCCCACCCTCGTGGACGCCACGTAAGCCCTACTCCGTGGTTCTCAAGTCCCCCGTGCGTATTTTGCTCCAAAAATATCTTTCCCGAAGTTTCATTCCGTTTGGACTCCGTTTGATATTCCTTTTCTGTAAAACCCTGAAATAGGCAAAAAATAGCAATCTGGACTGGGCCTTTGGGTTAATAGGTTAGTCCCAAAAATAATATAAAAGTGTATAACAAAGCCCATTAAACATCCAAAACATCATAAATAATAGCATGGAACTATAAAAAAATTATAGATACGTTGGAGACGTATCAAGCATCCCCAAGCTTAATTCCTGCTCATCCTCGAGTAGGTAAATGATAAAAATAGAATTTTTGATGTGGAATGCTAACCAACATAATTTTCAATGTAGTTCTCTTAATTGTGGCATGAATGTTCAGATCTGAAAGATTCAAGACAAAAGTCTATATTGACATAAGAAATAATAATACTTCAAGCATACTAACAAAGCAATCATGTCGTCTCAAAATATTATGGCTAAAAAAAGTTATCCCTACAAAATCATATAGTCTGGCTATGCTCCCTCTTCATCACATAAAATATTCATATCATGCACAACCCCGGTTTCAGCCAAGCACTTGTTTTCATACTCTATTTTTTCAAACCTTTCAACTTTCACGCAATACATGAGCGTGAGCCATGGATATAGCACTATGGGTGGAATGAAGTGGTGGTTGTGGAGAAAACAAAAAGGAGGGATATAGTCTCACATCAACTAGGCGTATCAACGGGCTATGGAGATTCCCATCAATAGATATCAGTGTGAGTGAGTAGGGATTGCCGTGCAACCGATGCACTAGAGCTAAAAATATATGAAAGCTCAACAAAAGAAACTAAGTGGGTGTGCATCCAACTTGCTTGCTCATGAAGACCTAGGGCATTTGAGGAAGCCCATCGTTGGAATATACAAGCCAAGTTCTATAATGAAAATTCCCACTAGTATATGAAAGTAACTAAACATGAGACTCTCTATCATGAAGAACATGGTGCTACTTTGAAGCACAAGTGTGGAAACAGATAGTAGCAATTGTCCCTTCTCTCTTTTCTCTCATTTTTTTGGAGGGGCTTTCTCCTCTTTTTTTATTTTTATTTTTTTGGCCCCTCTCTATCTCTTTTTTTGGGCCATCTCCTTTTTTTGCCTTTCCTCACATGGCACAATGCTCTATAATGATGATCATTACACTTTTATTGATTTACAACTCGATATTACAACTCGACACTAGAACAAAGTATGACTCTATGTGAATGCCTCCGGCGGTGTACCAGGATGTGCAATGAATCAAGAGTGACATGTATGAAAAATTATGCATAGTGGCTTTGCCACAAATACGATATCAACTACATGATCATGCATGGCAATATGACAATATGAAGCGTGTCATATGAACGGAACGGTGGAAAGTTGCATGGCAATATATCTCGGAATGGCTATGGAAATGCCATGATAGGTAGGTATGGTGGCTGTTTTGAGTAAGATATATGGTGGCTGTTTTGAGGAAGGTATATAGTGGGTGTATGGTACCGGCGAAAGTTGCGCGGTACAAGAGAGGCTAGAAATGGTGAAAGGGTGAGGGTGCGTATAATCCATGGACTCAACATTAGTCATAAGAACTCATATACTTATTGCAAAAATTTACGAGTCATCAAAATAAACCAATCAACACATGCTCCTAGGGGGGAGGTTGGTAGGAGTTAACCATCGCGCGACCCGACCTCCACACAAAGGATGACACTCTACAAATACCTCATGCTCTAACTTCGTCACATAGCGGTTCACCATACGTGCATGCTACGGGAATCACTAACTTTAACACAAGTATTTCTCAATTTCATAATAACTCCACTAGCATGACTCTAATATCACTATCCTCATATCTCAAAACAATTATCAAGCATCCAACTTCTCATCATATTCAATGCACTTTATATGAAGTTTTTACTACATTCATCTTGGATGCCTATCATGTGAAGGCTAGTTTTATAGCCAAACTACATTACCATGCTGTTATAATAGACTCTCAAAAGGATATAAGTGAAGCATGAGAGATCAACAATTTCTTCAAAATAAAATCACCACCATGCTCTAAAAGATATAAGTGAAGCACTAGAGCAAAAACTATTCAACTCAAAAGATATAAGTGAAGCACATAGAGTGTTCTAACAATTCCTAGGCCATATTTATGTCTCTCAAAAAGGTGTTTCCAGCAAGGATGATTGTGGCAAACTAACAAGCAAAGACTCAAAATGATACATGACGCTCCAAGTAAAACACATATCATGTGGCGAATAAAAATATAGTCCCGAGTATAGTTACCAATAGATGAAGACGAAAGAGGGGAAGCCTTCCCGGGGCATCCCCAAGCTTAGGCTTTTGGTTGTCCTTAAATTTTACCTTGGGGTGCATTGGGCATCCCCAAGCTTAGGCTCTTTCCGCTCTTTGTTCCATAGTCCATCAAAGCAATACTGAAAACTTGAAAACTTCACAACACAAAACTTAGACAAAAATCTCGTGAGCTCCGTTAGTATAAGAAAACAAACCACCACTTAAAGGTACTGTAATGAACTCATTATTTGTTTATAATGGTGTTAAACCTACTGTATTCCAACTTCTATATGATTCATACTCCCCAATACTACTCATAGATTCATCAAAATAAGCAAACAACACACGAAAAACAGAATCTGTCAAAAACAGAACAGTCTGTAGTAATATGTAACTTTCGCATATTTCTATAAGTCCAAAAAATTGAAATAAATTGGTAAACATTAGAATTTGTCTATTAATCTTCTGCAAAAAGAATCAACTAAATAGCACACTCCAGTAAACTCTGGCGACCATTCTAGTGAGCGCTAACGATTCTGTTTTTCACAACAAGATCATATAAACTTCACACAAGTCTTCCCAAAGGTTCTACTTGGCACAAACACTAATTAAAACACAAAACCACATCTAAACAGAAGCTAGATGCAATATTTATTCCTAAAAAGAAGAAAAAACAAAAAATATAAAATTGGGTTGCCTCCCAACAAACACTATCGTTTAACGCCCCTAGCTAGGAACGATACAAGGATAGATCTACATATTGCCATCTTTGGAAGGCAATTATTTAATTAAGCACTTGTGATTCTTAGGAACTTCTTTATCCCTATTGATAACCAAACTTTTGGGCAAGAAATCAAGAAATTCAATCGTGTCAAAAGGTTCTCTTGCAAAAGTAAGAAAATTAGGATGAACACTTATAGATTTAAGATCCGCGATTCCTTTACTAGATGGTTCACCCTTGTTTTTAGGAACATACATGCACTTAGACAATTTAGTGGTAGAGGGATTTGAAGTAGTTTTCATAGCAGAAAGAGCAGGACCCACATTAGTAATAATATCCTCAAGTTTATCGATTCTAGTAGAATCTTGATCTAATTTTTCTTTCACTATGGGTTCCTTTTCTTAAAAAAAAAGAATAACTCCTACCTTGGATCCATATTGGGTAATTTAATTGTGGATCTTTCTCACCAAATTTTCTACCAACTCTATCATAGCAACTTTGTTTTCAATAATTTCTAGGCTTTTCATAACATGTTCCAAAGTTAAAGCAGTCCCATTAAGCATAAGAGGTGGGGAGCCAAATAATTCAGTCATAGCATTATAATAATCAAAAGTATGGCTACCCAAGAAATTCCCTCCGGCAATGGTATCTAAAATATATCTATTCCACGGAGTTATGCCAACATAAAAATTGCGAAGAATCACTGAAGTGGAAAGCTTCCTAGTAGATCTATTTTGAGCATTGCAAATTCTATACCAGGCATCTTTCAAGTTTTCCTCCTCCCTTTGTTTAAAATTAAGAACCTCACTCTCGGGAGTATTGATAATGATAGGTGTGCTAGACACGGTGACAAGCAAGCGATCCAACACACAAGCAAACACGAAGCAAGCGAACGGTAAACACACGGCAAAAAGAAGGGCAAATAAAATGGCAAGGGTGAAGTGGGGGAGAGGAATACGAGAGGCAAATAAATGTAATGAAAAGGATAAGGGTTTGTGATAGGTACTTGGTATATGACTTTCGTTTAAGCCTCCCCGGCATCGGCGCTAGAAATTCTTCTTGCTACTTCTCGAGCTTGCGTTGTATTCCCTCGAAGAGGAAAGGGTGATGCAACACAGTAGCGTAAGTATTTCCCTCAGTTTTTGAGAACCAAGGTATCAATCCAGTAGGAGACCACGGGCGAGTTCCTCGCACCTGCACAAACAAATAAGAACTTCGCAGCCAACGCGATAAGGGGTTATCAATCCCTTTACGGTCACTTACGAAAGTGAGATCTGATAGAGATGATAGTTTGATATTTTTGGTATTTTTGGATATAAGAACAGAAAGTAAAAACGGAAAATTAAAGTAGATTGTAGATTGATATGTTGAGAATAGACGCGGATGCCATAGGTTTCTCTAGTGGCTTCTCTCATGATAGCATAACTCTACGGTGGGTGAACGAATTACTATCGAGCAATTGATAGAAAATTGAATAATTATGAGACTATCTAGGCAAGATCATTATATATAGGCATCACATCCGAAACAAGTAGACCGAAACTATTCTGCATCTACTACTATTACTCCACACATCGACTGTTATCCAGCATGCATCTAGAGTATCAAGTTCATAAGAACAGAGTAACGCCTTAAGCAAGATGACATGATGTAGAGGGATAAACTCAAATAACATGATATAAACCCCATATTTTTATCCTTGATGGAAATGATACAATACGTGCCTTGGTGCCCCTACTGTCACTAGGAAAGGACACCGCATGATTGAACCCAAAGCCAAGCACTTCTCCCATTGCAAGAACTATAGATCTAGTAGGCCAAACCAAACCGATAATTTGAAGAGACTTGCAAGGATATTGATGACCCACAAGTGTAGGGGATCTATCGTAGTCCTTTCGATAAGTAAGAGTGTCAAACCCAACGAGGAGCAGAAGGAAATGATAGGCAGTTTTCAGTAAGGTATTGTCTGCAAGCACTAAAATTATAGGTAACAAATAGTTTTGTGATAAGATAATTGGTAGCAAGTGACAAAAGGTATAAGTAAATAAGGTGCAGCAAGGTGGCCCAATCCTTTTTCTAGCAAAGGGCAAGCCTGGACAAACTCTTATATAAAGGAAAGCGCTCCCGAGGACACATGGGAATTATCGTCAAGCTAGTTTTCATCACGATCATCTGATTCGCGTTCGGTACTTTGATAATTTGGTATGTGGGTGGACCGGTGCTTGGGTGCTGTCCTTACTTGGACAAGTGTCCCACTTATGATTAACCTCTAATGCAAGCATCCGCAACTACAAAAGAAGTATTAAGGTAAACCTAACCATAGCCTGAAACATATGGATCCAAATCAGCCCCTTACGAAGCAACGCATAAACTAGGGTTTAAGCTTCTGTCACTCTAGCAACCCATCATCTACTTATTACTTCCCAATGCCTTCCTCTAGGCCCAAATAATGGTGAAGTTTCATGTAGTCGACGTTCACATGACACCACTAGAGGAGAGACAACATACATCTCATCAAAATATCGAACGAAGACCAAATTCACATGACTACTAATAGCAAGACTTCTCCCATGTCCTCAAGAACAAAAGTAACTACTCACAAGACATAATAATGTTCATGATTAGAGGGGTATTAATATGCATATTGGATCTGAACATATGATCTTCCACCGAATAAACTAACTAGTATCAACTATAAGGAGTAATCAATACTACTAGCAACCCATAGGTACCAGTCTAAGGTTTGGGTACAAAGATTGGATACAAAAGATGAACTAGGGTTTGAGAGGAGATGGTGCTGGTGAAGATGTTGATGAAGATAGCCCTACCCAAGATGGGAGAGTTGTTGGTGATGACGATTTCCCCCTCTCGAAGGGAAGTATCGCTGGCAAAACAGCTCTGCCGGAGCCCTAGATTGGTTTCCACCTCGGTTCCGCCTCGAGATGGCGGCGTCTGGTCCCGAAAGCCTCCTTATGATTTTTTCCAGGTCAAAACACCTCATATAGGAGAAGATGGGCATCGGGGGGCCTTCGAGGGGCCCATGAGACAGGGGGCGCGCCCTGAGAGGGGGGGCGCGCCCCCCACCCTCGTGGACAGTCGGTGGCCCCCCTCGTGAACTTCTTTTGCTAGATATTGTTTATGTTTTCTGAAACGGAGTTCTGTTGAGTTTCGGGGCATTTGGAGTTGTGCAGAATAGGTTTCCAGAGTTTGCTCGTTTTCCAGCCCAGAATTCCAGCTGCGGGCATTCCCCCTCTTCATTCAAACCTTGTAAAATAAGAGAGAAAATGCATAAGTAATGTGACATAACGTGTAATAACAACCTATGATGCAATAAATATCAACATATAAGCATGATGCAAAATGAACGTATCAACTCCCCAAAGCTTAGACCTCGCTTGTCCTCAAGCGAAAGACGATATCGAAAAATATGTCCACATGTTTAGAGATAGAGGTGTCGATAAAAACAAAATACGGACATGAGGGCATCATACATATTTCCTCCACACTAATAAATCATACATATTTTAGCGAGTTTGCAACATGACAACTTACTTGGAAGGATCTTTCTCAATCCATAGGTAGGTATGGTGGACTCTCATGGCAAAACTAGGTTTAAGGATGTATCGAAGCACAAGTAGTATCTCTACTTAGTGCGAGGAGTTTTGGCTAGCATGATGCGGAAAGGCAAGCTCAACATGTTGGATGATCCATGACAATATACTTTATTTTGGATACAAGAAAACATAACCCATTATGTTGTCTTCCTTGTCCAACATCAACTCTTTAGCATGTCATACTTTAATGAGTGCTCATAATCATAAAAGATGTCCAAGATAGTATATTCGTATGTGAAGCCTCTCTTCTTTTATTACTTCCTATTAATTGCAACGATGACCAAAACTATGTTTTTCAACTCCCAACAACTTTTATTTATCATACTCTTATATGTGAAGTCATTACTTCCCATAAGATCGATATGATCTCTTGATACTCTTTATGTTTTCTTTCTTTTTATCATGACCCAAGTGAGGAAATCAAGCCCTTGACTCAACACTAATCTTTATTATATAGCTCACGGACTCGATTACAAAGGGTAAAGATCATAAGGCAAAAGCTCACTACTAGATCATGCTAACTTTATTCTACTAGATCAAGATACTACCAAAAGGATCGAACTAAGAAAAACGGTAACGATAGGAGTGATGGTGATACGATACCGGGGTCACTCCCCCAAGCTTGGTAGTTTCCAAGGGGAGTGCCCATACCCATATGATTATGTCTCCTTCTTCGGGGGTGGTGATGATGGAGTTGTTAATGATGCAGGCCTGTCGTCCACCTTCCAAGGCATGGGTTCACCATCGTAGAAGGAGATCGAGTCTCCGGGATACTCAAATCTGCAGCCAAACTCATCTTCTTGAATCTATATTCATACTCACAGTTTTGGTTTTGCAGGTCATAGATCTGGGCTTGGAGGTGATCGATCTTCTCTTAAAGATTGGAGATAGCTTCCCCGAAGATCCTTAAGTCCAGCTTGAGGTTATTGGCGAGCTCCGAGATCATCATGTGGTTGGCGTTGAGTCCTCGTTCCACCATACCTTGGCACTTGAAAACTTGCTGCTCCATTGCTTCGAGTCTTGTCTCCACGCTTCCGGTCCTCCTCGGCCCCTCAACATCACGGATGTGCAGCACCCCCTCATGCAACTCCATGGTTTTAGGGTGATGCAGCACCTCCGCAAGGTAGGGGTTGATGACCTTCTCGAAGAACTTGTCCTTGGGGATGTTGGAGGATGCCATAATGACCTAGATCTGTCAAAAACAACAGCTTAAAATGAAAACAGAGGATTTTTGCGTGATACAGAGGTCAAAACCTTCGGGAGTATATATAATGAATTTTTACCGACCAAAAGGAGTAACCCACAAGAAAACGGAGTCCGGGAGGCACACGAGCTACCCACGAGGCAGGGGGCTCGCCCTGAGAGGGGGGCGCGTCCTCCACCCTCGTGGACGGCTCGTGTCTCTTCCGGACTGCAGCTTATTTTTCGATTTTTCTAGATATTCCAAAACGGAGAAAATTTGCCTTAGAGCTATTTTGGAGTCGGTTTACTTACCGTATCACATACCTCTTCCTTTTCGAAGGCTGAATCGCTCTGGAAAGTGTCCCTTATGTATTCCTCCAAGGTTATGGTTTCAATAACATTGGTTTCAACATTTATAGGATTACCTGAGCTATAATGTTTGATTCCTAGACCGTTCACTACCTTCGGATTTGTGCCTTCGAAGTTGTTGATTTTTATGGCACCGGAATGATAGACCTCCTCGATAACGTAAGGTCCTTCCCACTTGGAGAGAAGTTTTCCTGCAAAAAAATCTTAAACGAGAGTTTAATAGCAAGACATAATCACCTACATTAAACTCACACTTTTGTATCCTTTTGTCATGCCATCTTTTAACTTTTTCTTTAAACAGCTTGGCATTCTCATAGGCCTGGGTTCTCCATTCATCAAGGCAGCTGATGTCAAATAGCCTCTTCTCACCAGCAAGTTTGAAATCATATTTGAGCTCTTTGATAGCCCAGTATGCCTTATGTTCTAGCTCAAGAGGTAAGTGACAAGATTTTCCATATACCATCTTATACGGAGACATACCCATAGGGTTTTTGTATGCAGTTCTATAGGCCCATAATGCATCATCAAGTTTCTTGGACCAATTCTTCCTAGACCTATTAACTGTCTTTTGCAAAATTAATTTAAACTCTCTATTACTTAGTTCTACTTGACCACTAGTCTGTGGATGATAGGGGGGGTGCAATTCTATGGTTGACATCGTATTTAGCAAGCATCTTACGGAAAGCACCATGAATAAAGTGTGAACCACCATCAATCATTAGATATCTAGGGACTCCAAACCTCGGGAAAATAACTTCTTTAAGCATCTTAATAGAGGTGTTATGATCAGCACTACTAGTTGGAATAGCTTCTACCCACTTAGTAATGTAATCAACAGCAACTAAAATATGTGTGTACCCATTAGAGGCAGGAAACGGTCCCATATAATCAAAGCCCCAAACATCAAATGGTTCAATAACAAGTGAATAATTCATAGGAACTTCTTGACGTCTACTAATATTACCAATTCGTTGAAATTCATCACAAGATAAGACAAACTTACGGGCATCCTTGAAGAGAGTAGGCCAATAAAACCGGATTGCAATACCTTGTGTGCAGTTCTATCTCCCGCATGGTGTCCTCCATAAGCTTCGGAGTGGCACTTGCGTAGGATCTGTTCCTCTTCATGCTCAGCTACACAACGTCTAATAATACCATCTACTCCTTCTTTATAAAGATGTGGGTCATCCCAGAAGTAATGTCTCAAATCATAGAATAACTTTTTCTTTTGCTGGTATGTGAAGCTAGGAGGTATAAACTAGCAACAATATAATTAGCATAATCAGCATACCATGGAGCAGCGAGAGTAGTATTTATGACAGCCAATTGTTCATCAGGAAAGCTATCATCAATAGGTTGTGGGTCATCAAGTATATTCTCTAACCTAGACAAGTTATCTGCAACGGGGTTCTCAGCTCCCTTTCTATCAATAATATGCAGGTCAAATTCTTGCAGCAAGAGAACCCATCTAATAAGTCTAGGTTTAGCAACTTTCTTTTCCATAAGGTATTTGATAACAGCATGATCAGTGTGAATAGCTACTTTAGAATCAACGATATAGGGTCTAAACTTATCACAAGAAAATACAACTGCTAAAAATTCTTTCTCAGTAGTAGCATAATTTCTTTGGGCACTGTCTAGAGTTTTACTAGCATATTGGATAACATTCAATTTCTTATCTACTCTTTGTCGTAAGACATCACCTACAACATAATCACTAGCATCACACATAATCTCAAAGGGTAAATTCCAGTCAGGAGGCTGGACAATAGGTGCAGAGATCAATGCTTTCTTAAGTATTTGAAATGCTTCTAGACAATCATCATCGAAGACAAAAGGAATATCTTTTTGTAAGAGATTAGTTAGAGGCCTGGAGATTTTTGAGAAGTCCTTTATGAACCTCCTATAAAACCCGGCATGACCAAGGAAACTTCGTATACCTTTGATGTCCTTCGGGCATGGCATCTTTTCTATAGCATCAACTTTAGCTTTGTCAACTTCAATACCTCTTTCAGAAATTTTATGTCCCAAGAAAATGCCTTCATTAACCATAAAGTGGCACTTCTCCCAATTCAAGACAAGATTAGTGTCTTCACATCTCTGCAAAACTCGATCAAGGTTGCTTAAGCAATCATCAAAAGAAGTTCCGTAATTGGAGAAATCATCCATGAAAACCTCAACAATCTTTTCACAAAAATCAGAGAATATAGCCATCATACATCTTTGAAAGGTAGCTGGTGCATTACATAAACCAAAAGGCATACGTCTATAAGCAAAGGTACCGAAAGGACAAGTAAAAGTGGTCTTTTCTTGATCCCCTTTTGACACGAGTATTTGAGAGAAACCAGAATAACCATCTAGAAAGCAAATATGAGTATGCTTGGATAGCCTTTCTAGCATTTGATCAATAAATGGCAAGTGGTAATGATCTTTCTTAGTAGCTTTATTTAACTTACGGAAATCAATTACCATCCTATAACCTGTAACTATTCTTTGCGGGATCAATTCATCTTTATCATTAGGAACGATAGTCATAGCTCCCTTCTTAGGGACACAATGGACATGACTTACCCACTGGCTATCAGCAACTGGATAAATAATACCTGCCTCTAGAAGCTTTAGTATTTCCTTCCTTACCACTTCTTTCATCTTAGGATTTAACCTTCGCTGATGATCAATAACTGGTTTAGCATTTTCTTCCAATTTTATCTTGTGTTGGCATATAGTGGGACTAATGCCCTTAAGATCATCCAGAGTATATCCAATAGTAGCTCGGTGCTTCTTCAGATTTTTCAATAGTTTTTCTTCTTCCTACTCTGAAAGGTTAGCACTAATAATAACAGGATATATCTTCTTTTCATCAAGATAAACATACTTAAGATTATCAGGTAAGGGTTTAAGTTCAAACACGGGATCACCCTTGGGTGGAGGAGGATCCCCTAGAATTTCAACAGGCAAGTTGTTTTTCAATACGGGTCTCTGTTTAAAGAATATTTCATCTATTTCCCTTCTCTCATTCATATGCATATCATTTTCATGGTCTAGCAAGTATTGTTCTAAAGGGTCATTAGGAGGCACGACAATAGAAGCAAGACCAATAATTTCATCCTTACTAGGTGGTTCCTTTTCAAGGGGTTGTCTACAAAATTTAGCAAAATTACAATCATGAGACATATCCCCTAATCCAACAGTAACAATATTTTTCACGCAGTCTATCTTGGCATTAACAGTGTTCAAGAAGGGTCTACCAAATATAATGGGACAAAATTCATCTTGTATGGAACTAAGAATAAGAAAATCAGCAGGGTATTTAACCTTCCCACACAAGACTTTAACATCTCTAACAATCCCAACTGGTGAAATAGTGTCTCCATTAGCAAGCTTAATAGTAACATCAATCCCTTCTAACTCAACAGGTGCAATATCATGCATAATTTCTCGATATAAGGTAAGAGGGATAATACTTGCACTGGCACCTACGTCACATAAACCATGATAGCAATGATCTCCTATCTTAACAGAGATAACAGGCAAGCCTACAATAGGTCTATGTTTATTCCTAGCATTGGGTTTGGCTATTCTAGCAGACTCTTCTTGGAGGTAAATAACATGTCCATGTAAATCTTCTACCAAGAGATCTTTAACCATAGCAACACTAGGTTCAACTTTAATTTGCTCAGAGGGTGTAGGTGTTCTAGTATTACTCTTACGAACTATAGTTGAAGCATGAGCATGATCCTTTATCCTAACAGGGAAAGGTGGTTTCTCAATATAAGCAGTAGGAATAATAGGATCAACATTATAAGTGATAGTATTTTCTACAACTTTAATAGGTTCAACTACTTTTACTTCAATAAGGGGATGGTATTTAAACCACTTCTCCTTGGGGAGTTCAACATGAGTAGCAAATGATTCACAGAAAGAAGCTACTATCTCAGAGTCAAGTCCATACTTAGTGCTTAACTCATGGAAAACATCGGTATCCATAAAAGCTTTAACACAATCGAACTTAGGGGTCATACCTCACTCCTTACCTTCGTCGAGATCCAAAGCTTCAGAGTTGCGTTTAATTCTTTCCAATAAATGCCATTTGAATTCAATACTCTTCATCATAAAAGAGCCAGAACAAGAATTATCGAGCATGGTGCGATTATTGAGAGAAAGCCGAGCATAAAAATTTTGAATGATCATTTTTCTTGAGAGCTCATGATTGGGGCATGAATATAACATTGACTTAAGCCTTCCACAAGCTTGAGCGATGCTTTCCCCTTTGCAAGGCCAGAAATTATAAATACAATTACGATCACGATGAACCTGGTGCATAGGGTAGAACTTCTGATGAAATTCCAACTTCACACAATTATAGTTCCATGATCCAATATCATCACATAGCCTAAACAATGTCAATGCATCTCCCTTGAAAGATAAAGGGAAGACCTTTTTCTTGATAACATCCTTGGGCATACCTGTAAGCTTAAACAATTCACAAACTTCATCCACATAGATTAGGTGTAAGTCGGGAGGCAGTGTTCCGTCTCCTGTAAAAGGATTTTCAAGCAGTTTCTCTATCATACCTGAAGGAATCTCAAAGCAAACATTTTCAGTAGGTGCAGTAGGTTGAGGAGCAACTCTTTTCTCTTATAATCGGGGTGAAGATACCCTGAACAAGCCCCTCAAAGGATTTTGAGCCATAGTAACAAGTGACAATAAATTTCAGCACACTATATTAATTTTTCCTTACCAAAGGCGCTTCACTCCCCGGCAACGGCGCCAGAAAAGAGTCTTGATGACCCACAAGTGTAGGGGATCTATCATAGTCCTTTTGATAAGTAAGAGTGTCAAACCCAACGAGGAGTAGAAGGAAATGATAGGCAGTTTTCAGTAAGGTATTGTCTGCAAGCACGAAAATTATAGGTAATAGATAGTTTTGTGATAAGATAATTGGTAGCAAGTGACAAAAGGTAAAAGTAAATAAGGTGAAGCAAGGTGTCCCAATCCTTTTTGTAGCAAAGGACAAGCCTGGACAAACTCTTATATAAAGGAGAGCGCTCCCGAGGACACATGGGAATTATCGTCAAGCTAGTTTTCATCACTATCATCTGATTCGCGTTCGGTACTTTGATAATTTGGTATGTGGGTGGACCGGTGCTTGGGTGCTGTCCTTACTTGGACAAGCCTCCCACTTATGATTAACCTCTAATGCAAGCATCCACAACTACAAAAGAAGTATGAAGGTAAACCTAACCATAGCCTGAAACATATGGATCCAAATCAGCCCCTTACGAAGCAACACATAAACTAGGGTTTAAGCTTATGTCACTCTAGCAACCCATCATCTACTTATTACTTCCCAATGCCTTCCTCTAGGCCCAAATAATGGTGAAGTGTCATGTAGTCGACGTTCGCATGACACCACTAGAGGAGAGACAACATACATCTCATCAAAATATCGAACGAAGACCAAATTCACATGACTACTAATAGCAAGACTTCTCCCGTGTCCTCAGGAACAAAAGTAACTACTCACAAGACATAATAATTTTCATGATCACAGGGGTATTAATATGCATATTGGATCTGAACATATGATCTTCCACCGAATAAACCAACTAGCATCAACTACAAGGAGTAATCAACACTACTAGCAACCCACAGGTACCAATCTGAGGTTTGGGTACAAAGATTGCATACAAGAGATGAACTAGGGTTTGAGAGGAGATGGTGCTGGTGAAGATGTTGATGAAGATAGACCTCCCCAAGATGGGAGAGTTGTTGGTGATGACGGCGGTGATGATTTCCCCCTCCCGGAGGGAAGTGTCGTGGAATTAGCACGGCAGATGTCCGGTTTAACGGACTTAGTTGAGGAACCATCGCACGGGTTAGCTTGAAGGGGTTAAAAGCACACAAAGGACACAGAGGGTTTATACTAGTTCGGCCCCTTCGAGGAAGGTAAAAACCTACGTCTAGTTTGGTTTGGTATTGCTTGGGCGTCGATGAACAGGGAGCGGATCGCTTGCCTGTGTCTCGACGGGTTGTTTCTTCTCCTTGAACCGTCGCCGGGTCATCCCTTTATATAGAGGCGACGCCCGGTCCGGTTTACAGAGTCCCGAGGCCAGCTCATATTTGTGTCTGCCTCGATCTCTGCTCTTTCTTCCTTGTCTCTCAAGTTACATGATCAGGCGGTTTACAAACCGTAACTCTATACATGGGCCCTAAGCTTTCATGGGCCGTAACCTCTACTGGGTATTACAATTATACAATCACATTATCATAATCCGATTTACACTAGCCGGTTTAAAGCTGCTAGTAATATGCCTGACATTAGGCCCCAGAATGATTTGAACTTGTTCACATCAGTCTTCCCAATCTTGTATAATCTTCTTTCTTGTATCTTCTCAATTTTGTAAACCGGCGATGACGTCATCCTTGGAAATTACTTAATTCGACCGTGACATCACTTCCGCATTTAACGCGCGCAACTGTCTATTACTTTTGTTTAAAGGCCATCCCGAGAATCGAGGCGACAGGGAATCTTTATCCAATCTCTCACTTCCTCAAATCTCGCGCCTGCCGTTTCGTCTCTCCCCCTTTATAAATACTGCCACATCTCTTTCTCCATCCCCTTCGCATCGTCTTCTTCCTCTGTCGCCCGAGCTCAAGCTTCCGCCGTTGTCCGTCAAGTTCGCCGTCGCCAGCAAGTACGGCCGCTACATCGACCTGAACGCGATCAGATAACTCCACCGCCGCTTCCTACTGTCTCAGGTATTCATTCCTCCCTTGCTGTAGATCTGTATCCTTAGGGTTCTTTCCGTGCCTCCGCCATTAGACCTAGGAAAGCTTCATCTGTTCGTCCTATATGCCATGCTCGCCGCGGCTTCAACTTTTAGATTTGTCTTCGAATCCTGTTTCTGCTCCGCTGCTTTATGCTTAGATTTCGGCATTTAGATTCAATCTTTAAATTCGTTCGCTCTGTATAAGATCCCCGTAGTTCTTTCTGTAATAGACCTGGATAATTTTTCCTTTTATCCTTACCGCTCAGATCTGTTTTACCTTAGCTTTCTGTAGAAACTTGTTTCTTCATCCTTATAGATCTGTACTGTAATCGCCGGTTTAATCAGTCATATATTGCTCCTGTAATGCATCAACAACGAACGCGACGGTTTAGCTCCTCTCTTTTGTTATCATGAACCGGTAACAGTGTGTTTCCTGCTTACTGTCGGGTTAGCAATGTCATTAGTCCCTAGTCTAAACCGTCGGTATGACTTTATATATGTGATCCGGTTTATATATCTGTACTTGAATAATCCGGACTTTATACTTCTTCCTTTCAGCACTTTCATTCTGCTACTATGGCTGCCAAACAGTTTGTTTCTTGCGACTGGGTCCCTTCTGTTATTACGGAAGAAGATTTAGTTAATGCTGCTGCAGTTGGCACTCTGGGCCCTCAATCAGTCCTGAAATGGCGGGCCCCAGGAAATGAATGTCCCCCTGCTCCAAAAACAGGAGAAGTAATTGTCTTCTTCGACCACATGGCCCGAGGTTTTACTCCTCCCGGTTCGAAATTTTTCCAGGACGTGCTTGCCGCTTTTCAGCTTCACCCTCAGGACATAGGCCCAAACTCCATTTCAAACATTTGCGACTTTCAAGTTTTCTCAGAGGTGTATCTACAAGAAGAGCCATCAGTTGACTTGTTTCGGGATTTTTTCCATTTGAACCGGCGAACTGAATTTACTAGCGGTCCTCATCAAGAATTAGGTGGGGTCAGCATCCAAAAGAGAAGAGATGCAGTCTTTCCCCATGCCGCTCTCCATACACACCCGAAAGAGTGGAACAAGTCTTGGTTCTATTGCCTTGACACTTCACCTGAAGGAGAAAACCCACTGTCGGGTTATCGCGAGCATCGTCTTCCTGAAGACCACCCTTTGCTGCAGCGTCTCAGCTCCTCAGAACGGCCCCGGTTTGCTTCTCAACTTGCCAAGCTCAAGGCCTTTATGGCCAACGGATTAACTGGGGTTGATTTTATGCGTTGCTGGCTTTCTTGGAGCATCCTCCCTCTGAGTCCACGCTCCAGCTTGATGTGTAAGTATTCCGGAAAGCCGGATGATCCTCAACGGTTTTCCAAAGTAACGCTTTCTGAATCGGAGGTCATTGAATCTGCCAAGCAGATGTCAACGTTTCCTTGGAAGAATGTAGCCAAACCGGATTGGCTCCATACTATAAGAAGAACAAGCTGCCTGCAGTAATTCTTATTCTCTTCCGTGTATTTTGTAATCCATTCATATAAATCGTTTTCCAATTATCTTTCATCTCTTGAACAGGCTGATGATCCTTTTTGGAAAAGGAAGTCTCAGGAGAAGGCTGGCAAACAGCCGCGCCGGAAAACTTACGTTATCAAGAAGAAAAGGGCGATTGCTGGCTCCGGTTCACATGCTGAAGAAGATGATCCGGACTCTGAGGTATGAGTTAATCCGGCTATAGTTTGTTTACTTTCATCCAGACTTGTGTTAACGATGTCTTTTCACAGGATTTGGCTGAAGGAGATAAAGCAGCAGAAGCTGAGGTAATTACTCTTTCTTCAGATTCAGAACTGCCTCCACCAAAAATTCGTCGGGTAGTCCGGAAATATCAATTTTCTCATCCTTACGCTCAACTGGACTCCAATTTTTTTGAAGAAACAGCAACATGAAGCTCGCCGGGCTACACGCCATAGTGGCCTTGTAGTTGAATCGTCCGGAATATCTCTTACTCCGGCTCGGAGGCGCCGCTCTGAGGTTATACTCTCTCCGACTCTTCTTCATCCCAAGGCCGGGCTTATACGCAAACCACTTAAACCGTCTGACCCTAATTATCAGGAGACTCCTTTATCTTCTTCTGGTGAATCCACTGCCACGCAAGTCCCGGCTCTGAAGACTGTCCCTGGGTAAGTCCTTTACCTCATCCGGTTTACCTTTACATTTGCTTTTGCGATTCTGATTTATTTTCTAACTCCTTTCAGCAAGCCTAAGTCTAGCAAAAAGGCCAAGGCCAACAAAACAGCTGTTGAGACTGCCACTGATGATCCGGTGGCTGATCCGGACACCGCCATCCCTCCGGAGAATGAGCCTACAGTTCCGCTTGAAGATCCTGCTCCCATGGATCACACTTATACTACTGCTCCTGGAAATCCCAATATTGAAAACATCCATGAACCGGCGAGTCCTGCCCGGGCCAACCCTCCTCGGACTAGCCCGGCTCCTGCTAGCCCGGTTCACACTGCTACCCCACCACCAACAGCTGCTCCTTCTCCTGATGTTCAAGTAACCGGTACAGCTTACACCGCTCCTGCTGAGCCCATTGTCTTAGCTAAGCATACGGCTAAAGCGGAGAAATTGCATCAAGAAAAGGGCAAATGGAGCACAGAGTTGTCTAGCTTCGCCGAGTTGAGTGCCCAGGAGCTCTATTCCGGGTATTTGAACCGGCTTCATACTGGCCGAGATTATGAAGCGGGCTTAATCAGTATGATGAAGGAAAAATATGAGGTATCTCCCTTGTCCTTTGTTTTTGCCTTTGTTATGTTTCTGTCTATATCATGGTAGCCCCCAAGTTCCGGTTTAGCTGTGTTTATGAGGTGAACCGGTACTTCCAATTCGAGCAAATGATCTTACATTAGCCCCCAAGTGCCAGGGGCATAATTCGGTTTATGTGCCTGGGACTTGTCTGAATTTTCCCTTTGATGTTTCAACTATCCATTAGCCCCCAAGTGTCAAGTATACAACTTGTTTGTGTGCTTGAGACTTGTTTTTGAATTGCTACTGTTTGATGCTTCAACTGCCCATTAGCCCCCAAGTGTCAAGTGGATAACTTGGTTATGTGCTTGAGACTTGTCTGAATCTTGCCCTTATTCCACTTGATTTTCCTTGCAGGCTGATTTGAACCGGAGGGCCGAAGAAATCACTGAACTCCGGAACAAACTTGCTGAAACTGAATCTGCTGCTGCCAAGGCCAAGAAAGACTTGGCGCTGAGCTTGACTACTGCTGAACAGCTGAAGAAATATTTTGAAGAGGAGCGGACATCCTTTGAAGTGCAAAGGAACGCGCTGGAAAAAAGAGCAAAAGATGCTGAAGAAGCTCTTAATCCGGTGACAGAAGAATTATCTGGTTTAAAACGGCAAATCGAACTGGCGACTTCTGCTGTCTTCGGTAATTACTTAATTTGCATATACTTTCATTTTTGCAATCTTTAATCCGTTCCGGTTTAACTGTGATAATCATATATAGGGCGCCGTGTCACCCATCTTGGGGATGATTTACGGAAAAAACTCAAGGCATCTTATACTCTGGTTGAGCAGCTGTATTCCGGCGCTCAAAGGATCATAAGCGCAATGTCTTTCAAGAAACCGACCCCCACCACTATCCAAGGCACATTAGAGAAACTTTCTGTCTTGCCAGCACGCTTGGAGGAAGTGAAGAAGTCTGCTGCCCGAGCCGGTTCTCTCATGGCGCTCACCAGAGCCAAAGCGTGGGTTCCAGATTTTGATCCGGAAGAAGCCTTGAACGGTTATCCAAGCACTAAAGAAGACGGATCAGCTTTCACTGCCAAAGACCTCCACGCTTTGACTAAGGAGATGCGTCCTCTCGCTAGCAAGCTTGCCGCCGAATCAGACTTGACCAGGTATCATCAGGGGTATGATTTACAGAACGAGCGGGAGGATCGGCTGGTTTATGATACCGTAAATCTAATCCCGCCAGTGCGCCCCCATACTTTCGCCCCGGATGTTGATCCATCTGAACTTATTTCGGAAGAGATGTACTTCCGCGCTTTAACGAAAATCGATTGGTGCGTCCCTGACTTTCAGCCGCTTCAAGAAGAGGAAGAAGCTCCGGAACAAGTTGATCCCCAGCCGTCGCAGCAGGAGGAAGCCTAGGCCACATAGTTTATCTCATTTTGCTGGAAAGACTTTAATCCGCTCAGGCCTGTTGTGCCTTGTAATAGGATAGATTAAAATACTGCCCGCTTTGACCCGGATGTCTCAACTTTGCTTTGGTATCTTCCAACTTGAATCTTGTCTGAGATGGTTTATCTTGCATATTAACTATTTCTGCATAGATAAGACTTAAAAGATGTCCTAGCGGTTTACCGCTGGACCAATTAAATTGCTCACAAAATATATCAAACCAGTGTTTGTTTATACCAGAAATAACTTCATACCTGTAATTAAGTATGCTTGATATTCTTAATCCGGCGAACTTTGCAGTTGTCTGATGGAGTCTTTGTGATAGACCCAATAATAATTCCGGGTTTATAGAAGCTACCGGTTTAGATCATGCTGGAGCTCTGTCCAGACCTTTGAAGATACGTGGTCAACTCTGGAATTGTCCCACTCCGGATCAAAGAACCATAAAACACAAATACGAAAAATACAATTTTGCAAATAAAACCATGTAGTCGAGGCTTTTTGCGAGCTGCTAGGCTCCAAATCAAATTTCTGATTCGAATACGATCAGCAAATCAGACCACAGGGGCTAAGCTAGGATTCGGATACGATCCTGCCCCCTGCTGGCCTTTAAAAATTTAGCCAAGCAATGGATTCGAATACGATCCATTGAGCTTATGGTTCGAATACGACCATATAAACCGGACCACATGGGCTAAGCTAGGATTCGAATACGATCCTACCCCCTGCTGGCCATTGCCATGTTCTCTTTGGTTCAATTACGACCTATGTTTGAACAGAATGGCTATGCTCTCTTTGGTTCGAATACGACCTATGTTTGAGCAGGATGGCTATGCTCTCTTTGGTTCGAATACGACCTATGTTTGAGCAGGAAACCTTTAGTGAGTTTGGCTATGTTCTCTTTGGTTCGAATACGACCTATGTTTGAACAGGAAGCCCTTCAATGAGTTTGGCTATGTTCTCTTTGGTTCGAATACGACCTATGTTTGAACAGGAAGCCCTTCAGTGAGTTTGGCTATGTTCTCTTTGGTTCGAATACGACCTATGTTTGAACAGGAAGCCCTTTAGTGATCAGAGCTCCAGGGTACATATACGGCAATTGCCCTGCACAATCAGATAGACTGATCAAAGTATTTATTTTCTTTTAAAATATATAATAAGAAACGTAAGCTTGTAGATGGTTGTCACCATAAGACACTTGTATTGGAAAGAAGGCTGAACCCCCGGTTTACCGAGGGTGCCGGTTTATTCATTAATCATAATATATACATAGGATATAGTAGAGCTCATGGCTCAGGTATAGTAGGGCCGCAAGAGGGCGATGTTCCACGGCCTCTTTGACTCTTCCTCCGATGTCCGTGAATCCTTGTGTTCTCGAATGTCTACCAGGTAATATGAACCATTGTGCTGATTCTTGCTGACCACAAAGGGCCCTTCCCAAGGCGGGGATAGCTTATGCATATCTGTTTGATCTTGGATGAGCCGGAGTACCAAATCTCCTTCCTGGAACGTTCTGGTCTTGATCCGGCGGCTGTGATATCTGCGCAAGTCCTGTTGATAAATTGCAGACTGTGCTGCTGCTATGTCACGCTCTTCATCCAGCCGGTCTAAACTATCTTGCCTTTCCTGCTCATTGGCCGTTTCAACATAAGCCGTCACCCGTGGCGAGTCATGACGGATATCACTTGGAAGGACCGCTTCAGCACCATGCACCATAAAGAAAGGCGTATAACCTATGGACCGGTTCGGCATAGTATTGATGCTCCAAAGGACAGAAGGTAACTCCTCAACCCAGCACCCTGGTGTTCTTTGCAGGGGAGTCATAAGCCGGGGCTTGATACCTCGCAAAATCTCCTGATTTTCTCTTTCAGCTTGACCATTGGATTGAGGATGAGCTACAGAAGACACATCTAGGTGAATATGCTCCCGTTGACAAAACTCCTCCATCTCTCCCTTAGATAAATTGGTGTCGTTGTCTGTGATGATGCTATGTGGAAAACCAAACCAGAAAATTACCTTTTTGATGAATTTAACCGCTGTTGCCGCATCACACTTGCTCACAGGCTCTGCCTCAATCCATTTTGTAAACTTATCCACAGCCACTAGCAGATGAGTCTTTTGATCTTGGGATCGTTTAAAGGGCCCAACCATATCAAGCCCCCAAGTCGCAAACGGCCAAGTTACCGGTATCATCCGGAACTCCTGTGCGGGAACAAGAGCACGTCGTGAAAACTTCTGACAAGCATCGCACTTCCGGACTAGATCCGCCGCATCGGCATGGGCCGTCAGCCAATAGAACCCATGCCGAAAAGCTTTAGCCACCAAGGATTTTGAACCGGCATGATGACCACAATCCCCTTCATGGATCTCACGAAGAATATCACAACCTTCTTCAGATGACACACACCGCTGAAACGCTTCAGAAACGCTGCGATGGTGAAGTTCTCCGTTTGCAATTGTCATGGATTTAGAGCGCCAGATTATCTGCCTTGCTTCGATCTCATCGTCCGGCAGCTCTTCCCGGCTTAGATACGCTAAATATGGCAGCGTCCAATCCGGAATAACATGAAGTGCTGCAACTAGCTGTGCTTCCGGATCAGGAACATCCAGGTCTTCCTCCGATGGTACTTGAACTGATGGACTGTGCAGCTCATCCAAAAAGGTATTCGGTGGTATCGGTTTACGTTGAGAACTCAGCCGGCTTAGAGCATCGGCCGCTTCATTCCTTCGCCGGTCTATGTGATCCACTTGATACCCCTTGAAATATCCTACAACTGCTTCCACTTCTCGTCTGTAAGCTGCCATGAGAGGGTCTCTTGAATCCCACTTGCCGGATACTTGCTGTGCCACTAAATCTGAATCGCCAAAACACTTGACCCGGCTCAAATTCATTTCCTTGGCCATCCGTAAGCCATGAAGCAATGCTTTGTACTCTGCTGCATTATTAGTACAAGGAAATAATAAACGGAGGACATAACAAAACTTGTCCCCTCGCGGGAAAGTTAAAACAACTCCAGCCCCCGAGCCTTCTAACTGCCTTGAACCGTCAAAGTGAATCGTCCAGTATGTAAGATCCGGCTTCTCCTCTGGTGTTTGCAGTTCTGTCCAATCATTTATGAAATCCACCAATGCTTGAGATTTGATAGCGGTGCGTGGCACATACTTCAACTCGTGTGGGCTAAGCTCAATGGCCCATTTCGCTACTCTGCCAGTAGCTTCCCTGTTCTGGATTATATCCCCCAACGGTGCTGGGCTAACAACAGTTATTGGGTGACCTTGGAAATAATGTTTCAATTTCCGGTTTGCCATGAACACACCATATACCAGCTTTTGCCAATGCGGGTACCTTTGCTTGGATTCAATAAGGACTTCACTGACATAATATACTGGACGCTGAACCGGATATTCCTTTCCTGCCTCCTTGCGCTCAACCACGATTGCCACGCTGACTGCCCGTGCATTGGCAGCGACGTATAACAATAAGGGCTCATTATCAATAGGGGCAGCAAGGACCGGCGGCGCTGCCAATTGCCGCTTCAAATCCTCAAACGCAGCGTTTGCCTCATCACTCCATACAAACCGGTCTGTCTTTTTCAGCATCTGATAAAGTGGGATTGCCTTCTCTCCCAGACGGCTGATGAACCGGCTCAATGCTGTGATCCGGCTAGCGATCCGCTGAACATCACTGATACAAGCCGGTTTAGTCAAAGATGTGATTGCCTTGATCTTCTCCGGATTGGCTTCTATTCCTCTGTTTGACACCAAAAATCCAAGGAGCTTACCTGCAGGAACACCGAAAGCACACTTCTCTGGGTTAAGCATCATTTTATAGGCCCGAAGGTTGTCGAAGGTCTCCTTGAGGTCCTCTATCAGCGTCTCCTCCTACCTTGACTTTACCACAATATCATCCACATAAGCATGAACATTCCTCCCTATCTGCCCCTTAAGACAATTCTGTACGCAACGCTGGTAAGTTGCTTGGGCACTCTTGAGCCCAAAGGGCATAGAAACATAGCAAAAAGCACCAAAAGGGTTATGAAGGACGTCTTCTCCTGATCTTTAACTGCCATCTTGATCTGGTGGTACCCTGAATATGCATCCAAAAAACTTAGCCACTCACATCCTGCTGTAGCATCAATGATCTGATCAATACGAGGGAGAGCAAAAGGATCGGTTGGACAAGCTTTGTTTAGGTCCGTGTAATCTACACACATTCTCCACTTTCCATTTTTCTTTAACACCAGCACCAGATTAGCCAACCACTCCGGATGAAAAACTTCAACTATGAACCCTGCAGCCAAAAGCCTGGCCACTTCTTCTCCTATAGCATTGCGCCTTTCTTCGTTGAAGCGGCGCAGATACTGCTTGACCGGTTTAAACTTCGGATCAATATTAAGACTGTGCTCAGCGAGTTCCCTCGGTATACCTGGCATGTCAGAAGGTTTCCATGCAAAGATATCTTGGTTCTCACGGTTGAACTCGATGAGCGCGCTTTCCTATTTAGGATCAAGGTTAGCTTTGATAGTGAACTGCTTGGATGAATCGCCTGGCACAAAGTCAACTTGCTTGGTCTCCTCTGGAGACTTGAACTTCAATGCCGGATCATGCTCGGTAGTTGGCTTCTTCAACGGGGACATATCTGCCGGATCAACATTGTCCTTATAAAACTTCAACTCCTCCGTAGCACATACTGCCTCCGCATAAGCAGCATCTCCTTCTTCACACTCTAATGCAATCTTGCGACTGCCATGAACCGTGATGGTTCCCTTGTGACCCGACATCTTGAGCTGAAGATAAACATAGCACGACCTAGCCATAAACTTGGCATAAACTGACCTTCCAAACAGAGCATGATAAGGGCTCCGGATTTTGACAACTTCAAAGGTTATCATCTCCGACCTGGAATCCTGTTCATCTCCAAAGGTAACTTCTAGGTCAATTTTCCCAACTGGGTAAGCTGATTTACCTGGCACCACTCCATGATACACCGTGTTTGACTGTCTTAGCTTCTTATCCATCAGCCCCATGCGACGGAAAGTCTCATAATATAAGATATTGATGCTGCTGCCACCGTCCATGAGAACCTTGGTGAATTTATAGCCACCCACATGTGGTGCTACCACTAAGGCCAACTGGCCTGGATTATCAACCCGCGGCGGGTGATCCTTTCTACTCCACACGATAGGTTGCTCCAACCAGCGCAGGAACTGCGGAGTCGCCGGTTCAACCGCGTGGACCGCCCGCTTTAAGATTTTCTGATCCCGTTTACACAAATTCGTAGTGAACACATGATACTGCCCGCTACTCAGCTCCTTCGGATTACTTTGATATCCGGATTGCTGTTGCTGCTGCTGACGCTGCTGATTGCCTTGGTTATTGTGATTACCCTGGCCCTGTTGTTGATTATTTTGGTTATTGTAACCACCCTGACCATGCTGCCGATTGCCTGGGTTATTATAACCACCCTGACCATACTAATTATTGTTGGGGAACGTAGTATTTTAAAATTTTCCTACGATCACGCAAGATCTATCTACCAGATGCATAGCAACGAAAGGGGAGAGTGTGTCTATGTACCCTCGTAGACCGGGAGCGGAAGCGTCAAGTGACGCGGTTGATGTTGTCGAACTTCTTCGCGATCCAACCGATCAAGCACCGAACGTACGGCACCTCCGCGTTCAGCACACGTTCAGCTTGATGACGTCCCACGAGCTCTTGATCCAGTTGAGCTTCGTGGGAGAGTTTCGTCAGCACGACGGCGTGGTGACGGATATGATGTGTTCACCGGCGCAGGGCTTCGCCTAAGCTCCGCGACGGTATGACCGAGGTGTGATTCTGTGGAGGGGGGCACCGCACACGGCTAAAACAATTCAACTTGTGTGTCTTTGGGTGCCCCCCTGCCCCCGTATATAAAGGAGCAAGGGAGGGAGGCCGGCCGGCCCTTCCTGGTGCAGCTAGGGAGTGGACTCCTACTAGGAATAGGATTGCAATCCTATTCCTAGTAGGATTCACCAAAAAAAGGAAGAGGGAAAGGAATAGGAGAGGTGGCGCCCCCCCCCAATCCTAGTCCAACTAGGAACCCTAGGTGGGGGCGCCGGCCAGCCCTATGGGCTGCCTCTCTCTTTCCCTTTAGGCCCACTATGGACCATCCCCTCTCGTAGGGGGTTCCGGTAACCCCCTCCGGCATTCCCGATAAATCCGAAACTTTTCCGGAATACTTCCGGTGTCCGAATATAGTCGTCCAATATATCAATCTTTATGTCTCGGACATTCCGAGACTCCTCGTCATGTCCGTGATCTCATCCGGGACTCCGAACTACCTTCGGTACATCAATACTCATAAACTCATAATACCGATCGTCATCAAACGTTAAGCGTGCGGACCCTACGGGTTCGAGAACTATGTAGACATGACCGAGACTCATCTCCGGTAAATAACCAATAGCGGAACCTGGATGTTCATATTGGCTCCTACATATTCTTCGAAGATCTTTTATCGGTCAGAACCGCATAACAACATACGTTGTTCCTTTTGTCAGACTGTATGTTACTTGCCCGAGATTCGATCGTCGGTATCTCTATACCTAGTTCAATCTCGTTACCGGCAAGTCTCTTTACTCGTTCCGTAACACATCATCTCGCGACTAACTCATTAGTCTTTTGCTTGCAAGGCTTATTGTGATGTGTGTTACCGAGAGGGCCCAGAGATACCTCTCCGACACTCGGAGTGACAAATCCTAATCTTGATCTATGCCAACACCACAAATACTTTCGGAGACACCTGTAGAGCATCTTTATGATCACCCAGTTACGTTGTGACGTTTGATAGCACACAAGGTGTTCCTACGGTATTCGGGAGTTGCATAATCTCATAGTCATAGGAACATGTATAAGTCATGAAGAAAGCAATAGCAGTTAAACTAAACGATCAAAGTGCTATGCTAACGGATGGGTCTTGTCCATCACATCATTCTCCTAATGATGTGATCCCGTTGATCAAATGACAACTCATGTCTATGGCTAGGAAACATAACCATCTTTGATCAACGAGCTAGTCTAGTAGAGGCATACTAGGGACATACTGTTTTGTCTATGTATCCACACATGTACTAAGTTTCCGGTTAATACAATTCTAGCATGAATAAAAGACATTTATCATGATATAAGGAAATACAAATAACATCTTTATTATTGCCTCTAGGGCATATTTCCTTCAGTCTCCCACTTGAACTAGAGTCAATAATCTAGATTACAAAGTGATGATCCTCACACCCATGGAGTCCTGGTGCTGATCATGTTTTGCCCGTGGAAGAGGCTTAGTCAACGGGTCTGCAACATTCAGATCCGTATGTATTTTGCAAATCTCTATATCTCCCTCCTTGACTAGATCGCGGATGGAATTGAAGCATCTTTTGATGTGCTTTGTTCTCTTGTGAAACCTGGATTCCTTCGCCAAGGCTATGGCTCCAGTGTTGTCACAAAAGATTTTCATTGGACCCGATGCACTAGGTATTACACCTAGATCGGATATGAACTCCTTCATCCAGACTCCTTCATTTGCTGCTTCCGAAGCAGCTATGTATTCCGCTTCACACGTAGATCCCGCCACGACGCTCTGCTTGGAACTGCACCAACTGACAGCTCCACCGTTCAATAAAAATACATATCCGGTTTGTGACTTTGAGTCATCCGGATCAGTGTCAAAGCTAGAATCGACGTAACCATTTACGACGAGCTCTTTGTCACCTCCATATACGAGAAACATATCCTTTGTTCTTTTCAGATACTTTAGGATGTTTTTGACCGCTGTCCAGTGATCCACTCCTGGATTACTTTGGTACCTCCCTGCTAGACTTATAGCAAGGCACACATCAGGTCTGGTACACAGCATTGCATACATGATAGATCTTATGGCTGAGGCATAGGGAATGACTTTCATTTTCTCTCTATCTTCTGCAGTGGTCGGGCATTGAGTCTTACTCAACTTCATACCTTGTAAAACAGGCAAGAACCCTTTCTTTGACTGATCCATTTTGAACTTCTTCAAAATCTTATCAAGGTATGTGCTTTGTGAATCCAATTAAGCGTCTTGATCTATCTCTATAGATTTTGATGCCTAATATGTAAGCAGCTTCTCCGAGGTCTTTCATCGAAAAACTTTTATTCAAGTATCCTTTTATGCTATCCAGAAATTCTATATCATTTCCAATCAACAATATGTCATCTACATATAATATTAGAAATGCTACAGAGCTCCCACTCACTTTCTTGTAAATACAGGCTTCTCCAAAAGTCTGTATAAAACCATATGCTTTATTCACCTCATCAAAGCGTATATTCCAACTCCGAGATGCTTGCACCAGTCCATAGATGGATCGCTGGAGCTTGCATACTTTGTTAGCACCTTTTGGATCGACAAAACCTTCTGGTTGCATCATATACAACTCTTCTTTGAGATATCCATTTAGGAATGCAGTTTTGACATCCATTTGCCAGATTTCATAATCATAAAATGCGGCAATTGCTAACATGATTCGGACAGACTTAAGCATCGCTACAGGTGAGAAAGTCTCATCGTAGTCAACTCCTTGAACTTGTCGAAAACCTTTCGCAACAAGTCGAGCTTTGTAAACAGTAATATTACCGTCTGCGTCGGTCTTCCTCTTGAAGATCCATTTATTTTCGATGGCTTGCCGATCATCGGGCAAGTCAACCAAAGTCCACACTTTGTTCTCATACATGGATCCCATCTCAGATTTCATGGCTTCAAGCCATTTTGCGGAATCTGGGCTCATCATTGCTTCCTCATAGTTCGTAGGTTCATCATGGTCTAGTAACATGATTTCCAGAACTGGGTTGCCGTACCACTCTGGTGCGGAACGTACTGTGGTTGATCTATGACGTTCTGTAGAAACTTGATCCAAAGTTTCATGATCATTATCATTAACTTCCTCACTAATTGGTGTAGGAATCACTGGAACAATTTCCTGTGATGTACTATTTTCCAATCCGGGAGAAGGTACAATTACCTCATCAAGTTCTACTTTCCTCCCACTCACTTCTTTCGAGAGAAACTCCTTTTCTAGAAAGGATACGTTTTTAGCAACGAATATTTTGCCTTCGAATCTGTGATAGAAGGTGTACCCAACAGTCTCTTTTGGGTATCCTATGAAGACACATTTTTCCGACTTGGGTTCGAGCTTATCAGGTTGAAGTGTTTTCACATAAGCATCGCAGCCCCAAACTTTAAGAAACGACAACTTTGGTTTCTTGCCAAACCATAGTTCATAAGGTGTCGTATCAACGGATTTAGATGGTGCCCTATTTAACGTGAATGCAGCTGTCTCTAAAGCATAACCCCAAAACGATAGTGGTAAATCGGTAAGAGACATCATAGATCGCACCATATCCAATAAAGTACGGTTACGACGTTCGGACACACCATTACGCTATGGTGTTCCAGGTGGCGTGAGTTGTGAAACTATTCCACATTGTTTCAAATGAAGACCAAACTCGTAACTCAAATATTCTCCTCCACGATCAGATCGTAGGAACTTTATTTTCTTGTTACGATGATTCTCTACTTCACTCTGAAATTCTTTGAACTTTTCAAATGTTTCAGACTTGTGTTTCATTAAGTAGATATACCCATATCTGCTCAAATCATCAGTGAAGGTCAGAAAATAACGATACCCGCCGCGAGCATCAACACTCATTGGTCCACATACATCAGTATGTATGATTTCCAACAAATCTGTTGCTCGTTCCATAGTTCCGGAGAACGGAGTTTTGGTCATCTTGCCCATGAGGCATGGTTCGCAAGCACCAAGTGATTCATAATCAAGTGATTCCAAAAGTCCATCATTATGGAGTTTCTTCATGCGTTTTACACCAATATGACCTAAATGGCAGTGCCACAAATAAGTTGCACTATCATTATTAACCTTGCACCTTTTGGTTTCAATATTATGAATATGTGTATCACTACAATCGAGATCCAATAAGAATAGACCACTCTTCAAGGGTGCATGACCATTAAAGATATTATTCATAAAAATAGAACAACCATTATTCTCTGATTTGAATGAATAACCGTCTCGCAATAAACAAGATCCAGATATAATGTTCATGCTTAACGCTGGCACCAAATAACAATTATTTAGGTCGAAAACTAATCCCGAAGGTAGATGTAGAGGTAGCGTGCCGACGGCGATCACATCGACTTTGGAACCGTTTCCCACGCGCATCGTCACCTCGTCCTTAGCTAATCTTCGTTTAATCCGTAGTCCCTGTTTCGAGTTACAAATATTAGCAACCGAACCGGTATCAAATACCCAGGTACTACTACGAGTATTAGTAAGGTACACATCAATAACATGTATATCACATATACCTTTGTTCACCTTGCCATCCTTCTTATCCGCCAAAAATTTGGGGCAGTTCCGCTTCCAGTGTCCAGTCCCCTTGCAGTAGAAGCACTCAGTTTCAGGCTTGGCTCCAGATTTGGGTTTCTTCGTGGAAGTAGCAACTGACTTGCTATTCTTTTTGAAGTTCCCTTTCTTTCCCTTGCCCTTTTTCTTGAAACTAGTGGTCTTGCTAACCATCAACACTTGATGCTCCTTTTTGATTTCTACCTCCGCAGCTTTGAGCATAGCGAAGAGCTCGGGAATTGTCTTTTGCATCCCTTGCATGTTATAGTTCATCACGAAGCCTTTATAGCTTGGTGGCAGTGATTGAAGAACTCTATCAATAACACTATCCTCGTCAACTTTGCAACCAAGTTGAGTCATATGATTGTAGTACCCAGACATTCTGAGCAAGTGTTCACTGATAGAACTATTCTCCTCCATCTTGCAGCTGTAGAACATATTGGAAATCTCATATTTCTCAATTCGGGCATTTGCTTGAAATATTAACTTCAACTCCTGGAACATCTCATATGGTCCATGACGTTCAAAACGTCGTTGAAGTACCGGTTCTAAGCCGTAAAGCATGGCACACTGAACTATCGTGTAGTCATCAGACCGCGACTGCCAGACGTTCAAAGCGTCTACATTAGCGGAAGGGGGCTTGTCACCTAGCAGTGCTTCAAGGACATAATTCTTCTGTGAAGCAATGAGGATAATCCTCAGGTTACGGACCCAGTCCGTGTAATTGCTACCATCATCTTTCAACTTAGCTTTCTCTAGGAATGCATTAAAATTCAAAGGAACGGTAGCACCGGCCATTGATCTACAACGACATAGATATGCAAAACTATCAGGACTAAGTTCATGATAAATTAAAGTTCAATTTAATCATATTAATTTAAAGAACTCCCACTTAGATAGACATCCCTCTGGTCATCTAAATGATCACGTGATCCAAATCAACTAAACCATGTCCGATCATCACGTGAGATGGAGTAGTTTCAATGGTGAACATCTTATGTTGATCATATCTACTATATGATTCACGCTCGACCTTTCGGTCTCCAGTGTTCCGAGGCCATATCTGTATATGCTAGGCTCGTCAAGTTTAACCCGAGTATTCTGCGTGTGCAAAACTGGCTTACACCCGTTGTATTTGAACGTAGAGCTTATCACACCCGATCATCACGTGGTGTCTCGGCACGACGAACTTTCGCAACGGTGCATACTCAGGGAGAACACTTATACCTTGAAATTTAGTAAGGGATCATCTTATAATGCTACCGTCGTTCTAAGCAAAATAAGAAGCATAATAAGATAAACATCACATGCAATCAAAATATGTGACATGATATGGCCATCATCATCTTGTGCTTTTGATCTCCATCTTCAAAGCACCGTCATGATCACCTTCGTCACCGGCTTGACACCTTGATCTTCATCGTAGCATCGTTGTCGTCTCGCCAACTATTGCTTCCTCAACTATCGCTACCGCTTAGTGATAAAGTAAAGCAATTACATGGCGATTGCATTTCATACAATAAAGCGACAACCATATGGCTCCTGCCAGTTGCCGATAACTTTACAAAACATGATCATCTCATACAAAACCGTATAACTCATCATGTCTTGACCATATCACATCACAACATGCCCTGCAAAAACAAGTTAGACGTCCTCTACTTTGTTGTTGCAAGTTTTACGTGGCTGCTACGGGCTTAGCAAGTACCGTTCTTACCTACGCATACAAAACCACAACGATGTTTCGTCAAGTATGTGCTGTTTTAACCTTCACAAGGACCGGGCGTAGCCACACTTGATTCAGCTAAAGTGAGAGAGACAGACACCCGCCAGTCACCTTTAAGCAACGAGTGCTCGTAACGGTGAAACCAGTCTCGCGTAAGCGTACGCGTAATGTCGGTCCGGGCCGCTTCATCTCACAATATCGCCGAAGCAAGTATGACATGCTGGTAAGCAGTATGACTAGTATCGCCCACAACTCATTGTGTTCTACTCGTGCATATCATCTACGCATAGACCTGGCTCTGATGCCACTGTTGGGGAACGTAGTATTTTAAAATTTTCCTACGATCACGCAAGATCTATCTACCAGATGCATAGCAACGAAAGGGGAGAGTGTGCCTACGTACCCTCGTAGACCGGGAGCGGAAGCGTCAAGTGACGCGGTTGATGTTGTCGAACTTCTTCGCGATCCAACCGATCAAGCACCGAACGTACGGCACCTCCGCGTTCAGCACACGTTTAGCTTGATGACGTCCCACGAGCTCTTGATCCAGTTGAGCTTTGTGGGAGAGTTTCGTCAGCACGATGGCGTGGTGACGGATATGATGTGTTCACCGGCGCAGGGCTTCGCCTAAGCTCCGCGACGGTATGATCGAGGTGTGATTCTGTGGAGGGGGGCACCGCACACGGCTAAAACAATTCAACTTGTGTGTCTTTGGGTGCCCCCTGCCCCCGTATATAAAGGAGCAAGGGAGGGAGGCCGGCCGGCCCTTCCTGGTGCAGCTAGGGAGTGGACTCCTACTAGGAATAGGATTGCAATCCTATTCCTAGTAGGATTCACCAAAAGAAGGAAGAGGGAAAGGAATAGGAGAGGTGGCGCCCCCCCCCCCCAATCCTAGTCCAACTAGGAACCCTAGGTGGGGGCGCCGGCCAGCCCTATGGGCTGCCTCTCTCTTTCCCTTTAGGCCCACTATGGACCATCCCCTCTCGTAGGGGGTTCCGGTAACCCCCTCCGGCATTCCCGATAAATCCGAAACTTTTCCGGAATACTTCCCGTGTCCGAATATAGTCGTCCACACATGTACTAAGTTTCCGGTTAATACAATTCTAGCATGAATAAAAGACATTTATCATGATATAAGGAAATACAAATAACATCTTTATTATTGCCTCTAGGGCATATTTCCTTCAATTATTGCCTTGGTTATTATAACCACTGTTGTTGCCACGATATCCTAATCCGGAGCCGTTCCCCTGGTGACCCGGACCATAAAACCCGGGGCCTGATCCGCCGCCTGGTGGCCTGTTGTTGGATCTGAACCACCTCATGGCTTCCATCATAGCCTTGCATTCTCCTATAGTGTGCTTAGCCGGACGTTCCCTTGATCCGTGTTTCGGGCAAGGCTCATTCAACTCTTGCTCCCAGCTAGCGGGCCCTCCGCCAGTTTGTAGAGGCGGTTTACCTTTATTGCGCTGAAAGCCCCCTTGAACCTGGGTATTGGCCACGAAATCGGAACCACCCTCCGCTTTTCGTTTGCCTAAGAAACTTGTTCCGACCGGATTAGCCTGTACCGGTTTACCGGGCTTATTGGCTTTTCCCGTTTTATCTCCATCCGCTTCTGGATACTTAGTGTTGTCAGAGTCCCCGTACTTACCCTGGAGCGCTCATGAGAGTCCCCATGTCATTACAATACCGTTTGAGCCGTCCTAGTTTTAACTTCAGAGACTCAAACCGGCAATTGTTTTCCAGTGTCACTATTGCTGTACTGGGATTGATGCCGTTCGAAGAGTGTAAGATTTCTGATACTCGCCGCACCCATGCACTTGTAGGCTCCTGGTCTCCTTGTATACAGGCTGCCAGATCCACCACTGACATTGGCTGCTTGCACGTATCCTTCAAATTTTTGATAAACTGGCGGCGTAACTCTCCCCATGATCCGATGGAATTAGGTGGCAAACCCTTTAGCTAGGTCTGGGCTGTTCCCTCAAGCATCATGGTAAAGTATTTCGCGCAAGCCGCTTCATCCACATCCAACATCTCCATGGCCATTTCATAACTCTCAATCCAAGCCTCCGGAGCCAGATCTGCTGTGTAATTAGGCACTTTACGTGGACCCTTAAAATCCTTGGGCAACTTCATGCTCCGTAAGGCGGGAACAAGACACTGCACCCCGAAGGAACTCATCGTGACTCCTGTTTCTGCTGTGGTTGTGTGAACCGGCGTCGTTTGGCGGACCTCCTCACGAGCCGCAGATCTAACCCGGCCTTGCACCCCCTGAGCTTGTGCCTCTGCGCCCGCCGGATTATCTTGTCTGTGACGTTGTCGCCTCCGTTCACTACTAGACACCTCTGGTTCCTCCCAATGCCTAGTGTAACTCCGGCTGTGTCGGGGTGTTGAATGAAGCCTCTCCCTGCTATAAGAATATGCTTGCTGTTGTGTTAATGCCGTGTTAAGCAGATCCATAACCCTGCGTGCCTCCATTGCCACGAGGGATGTCCCCTCAAAGGGTAAAGCGGCCAGGCGCGAAGCGGCAGCAACAATGTTATCCAAAGGGTTTGAATACGGAGGGGTAGGGACATGAGGCGCAGACATAACCCGCCGATCTTGCTCCGCGGTGGGCTGCTGAACCGGCTCATCCCTCGCTGGGGCCGCCCTGCGGTTTACCGCCGGATCATTACTGGTCCCCGCTCCTGGTGTCCTGAAAAGATTCGTCGCCTCGTAAACCGGCGGTAGACGAGACTGGTACCTTCGATTCGTTACTCCCTGTGTAGAGGCCTGTTCCATCCTTAGCTGAAAAGCCTGATCATCCAGCTCTGCTTGCCTCATTGCTATCATTGCCTTCTCTGCCTTCAGATTTTATTTTGCTTGATCGATCCGGCCCTTCAGCTGGAGGAGCTCTGCATCGTGTTGCGCCTTGTCTGCTGGAGCCACCTCTGCCATGGCTCGGGTTGTGAACTCCTCGATCAAGGTGGATAGAGCGTCAGAGGGCGAGAGGGCTTGGCCGCTCCCCCCTACACCAGCTTCTGCTGTCATCGCCCCGTTCACCGTGGACTGCGGCGTAGGTTGTGAACCGGCCATAAAGACAGCCACTCGGTTTGGCGGATCAAAGGGGTCCGTAATACTGTCTCCGTCGGACATACCCTCAGACCGGCCGTCCCGCAACTGATACAAGGACTCAGTCTCTCCGGATGAAGATTCATCGTCAGAATCGACAACTGTCTCGCCACCGGAATCCGATCCGTCCTCGGCTTCGACCCTGTGAATTGCTCCGACGAAAACATGCTTCATGGCTGGTTGAATCCGGGCCGATCTCGCACGCTGAGCCGGCTCGACGATGTCGGGGAAGACGTCCGGCTCAGGTCCCGGTTCACCAATCTTGCCGATGAAGACGTGGATGCCGCCGAAGGGAACTCGGTACCCGTATTTGATTGAATCGTCCTCCGGTCCCCAGCCTGCGTCGTCGATGTAGATTCGGCCGCGGCGACTCTTGGTCATCCGGCCGACCGCGTAACCCTTGAGCCCTTCAAAGTTGCCCTTCAAGAACTCGAAACCATCGTGCGTAGGCCCCACGGTGGGCACCAACTGTCGTGGAATTAGCACGGCAGATGTCCGGTTTAACGGACTTAGTTGAGGAACCATCACACCGGTTAGCTTGAAGGGGTTAAAAGCACACAAAGGACACATAGGGTTTATAAAAGTTTGGCCCCTTTGAGGAAGGTAAAAGCCTACGTCTAGTTTGGTTTGGTATTGCTTGGGCGTCGATGAACAGGGAGCGGATCGCTTGCCTGTGTCTCGACGGGTTGTTTCTTGTCCTTGAACCGTCGCCGGGTCATCCCTTTATATAGAGGCGACGCTCGGTCCGGTTTACAGAGTCCCGAGGCCGGCTCATATTTGTGTCCGCCTCGGTCTCTGCTCTTTCTTCCTTGTCTCTCAAGTTACATGATCAGGCGATTTACAAACCGTAACTCTATACATGGGCCCTAAGCTTTCATGGGCCGTAACCTCTACTGGGTATTACAATTATACAATCACATTATCATAATCCGATTTACACTAGTCGGTTTATACCTGCTAGTAATATCCCTGACAGGAAGTATCCCCGGCACAGCTCTGCCGGAGCCCTAGATTGGTTTCCGCCTCGGTTCCGCCTCGAGATGGCGGCGTATTGTCCCAAAAGCCTCCTTATGATTTTTTCCAGGTCAAAACACCTCATATAGGAGAAGATGGGCATCGGGGGCCTTCGAGGTGCCCACAAGACAGGGGGGCGCGCCCTGAGAGGGGGGGGGGTGCGCCCCCACCCTCGTGGACAGCCGGTGGCCCCCCTCGTGAACTTCTTTTGCTAGATATTTTTTATATTTTCTGGAACGGAGTTCGGTTGAGTTACAGGGCTTTTGGAGTTGTGCATAATAGGTTTCCAGAGTTTGCTCCTTTTCCAGCCCAGAATTCCAGCTGCCGGCATTCTCCCTCTTCATGCAAACCTTGTAAAATAAGAGAGAAAAGTCATAAGTAATGTGACATAACGTGTAATAACAGCCCATAATGCAATAAATATCAACATATAAGCATGATGCAAAATGGACGTATCAGATATTATAATCATACATAAAAGTGTTCAGAAAAGAACCAAATATTTCTCATAGATAATCTTGATCATAAACCCACAATTCATCGGATCTCGACAAACACACCACAAAAAGAGATTACATCAAAGAGATCTCCTCGAAGACCGAGGAGAACTTGGTATTGAGATCCGAAGAGAGATAAGTAGCCATCTAGATACTAGCTATGGACCCGAAGGTCTGTGGTAAACTACTCACAACTCATGGTGAGGTGATGATGATGATGTAGGAGCACTCTGTGGTAGATCCCCCCTCCGGCGGAGCACCAGAACAGGCCCCAAGATGGGATCTCAAGGGAACAGAAGGTTGCGGCGGTGGAACTAGGGTTTTCTCTATTCGTCTGATGGTTTCGGGGTACATAGGTATATATAGGAGGAAGGAGGGCACCGGGGGCCAGACGTGGGGCCCACGAGGCGAGGGGCTTGCCCTGTAGGGGGCGCCTCCACCCTCATGAACGCCATGTAAGCCCTACTGCGTGTTTCTCAAGTCTCCCGTGCGTATTTTGCTCCAAAAATATCTCTCCCGAAGTTTCATTCCGTTTGATATTCCTTTTTTGTAAAACCATTAAATAGGCAAAAAAACAACAATCTGGACTGGGCCTTTGGGTTAATAGGTTAGTCCCAAAAATAATATAAAAGTGTATAACAAAGCCCATTAAACATCCAAAACATCATAAATAATAGCATGGAGCAATAAAAAATCATAGATACGTTGGAGACATATCAGCTGGCCGATCTCATAGCTGAATAGATTGAAGCCGAACTACCCGGGGAATACAATACATATTTGCATTGGATAGTGTACTTTGACGGCTCAAAAATGTTAGCCGGATTGGGGTCGGGGTGATTCTTATATCCCCCACAGGTGACACTGTTTGGTACATTCTACAAATCATGTACACGGACTCCAACATCACAGCCGAGTACGAGGCGCTACTGCATGTTCTTCGGATGGCCACATCAAATGGGTTACAACGCCTCGAGGTAAGGGGATATTCAAATTTAGTGATCTCCCAGGTCAACGGTGAATTCGATGCCAAGGTCCCCAAGATGGAGGCATACAGAAGAGCCGTCCTCCAGATAAGGGCCCAGTTCGAGGTCCTAGAATTCCACCACGTCTCTAGAGACAGCAACCACAAGCCACGGACGTCCTCGCCCACATGGGCGCCAAGCGCGACCCAATTCCAAAAAACACCTTCATCAAGCGGCTTTTCAAGCCCTCTGTCATATGGCAAGATGGGGACAATAGTGCATCAGTCAATGAGCCAGCCCAAACTATCACCTTGGAAAGTGATCCCAACGAACATATCAACGGTGGCTCTACACTCGAGGAAACACCTTCGGCCCATGAAATCATGGCCGTAATGCTCCATGGATTGAACTCCTGCTCGCCTACCTCCTATGACAAGAGCTCCCCGACGATCAGACGGAGGCACGACATATAAACCGGCGCTCTAAAGCGTACAAGATCCACGAGGGCGAGCTCTATAAAAAGAGCACCACAGGGGTCCTACAAAGGTGCATCTCCGAAGAAGAGGGGCAACAGCTCCTTGCATAAATACACGCTGGCATGGGCGGCCACAACGCAGCAGCTCGGGCCCCCATTAGCAAGGCTTTCCGAGCAGGCTTCTTCTGGCCCACAGCCCGTGAAGACGCCCGCACGCTAGTCCAACATTGTGTTGCATGCTAGATGTTTGCAAATCAAAGCCATATGCCCCCACAACACTCCAGACAATACTGATAACATGGCCATTTGTGGTCTGGGGACTAACACGGTCGGGCCACTTAAAGGGGGATAAAGAAAAGGAAGTACTTGTTAGTCATGGTCAACAAATTCACCAAGTTGATTGAGGCAAGGCCAGTCACCTCGGACCAATTGTTGACTTCTTATTTGACGTCTTACAGCGTTATGGTGTCCCCCACAACATAATTACCGATAATGGTACCAACTTTACTGGCCAGGAAGTCAAAGACTGGTGCGACAAAATGGGCATTAAGCTCGACAACGCTTTGGTGTACCACCCACAAAACAACAGACGCGTAGAAAGGACCAATGGGCTCATTACGAGCGTCATCAAGCCTCGCTTGGTTCGATCACTAAAGCAATTGGACTGCCACTGGGTTGTGGAGCTCGACTCCATACCATGGGGGTTGCGCACTACTCCTAACCGATCAACCGGATACACACCATTTTTCATGGTATACGGTGCTGAAGTAGTCCTCCCATGTGACCTCATCCATGACGCGCCTAGAGTGAACATGTACGAAGAAAGGAAAGCCGAGTTGGATCTACAGGATGACCTGGACGCCCTTGAAGGAGAGCCAAACATAGCTCGGGCTCGATCCATGTTCTATCAGCAGCAAGCAAGGCGTTATCAAAACCGCGATGTCCGGGCGAAGACATACAATGTGGGTGATCTAGTCCTCCGACTCCCTGAGAAGCAGAAGGATAAGCTTTCGCCCCAATGGGAGGGGCATTTCATCATCAAGAAAGTATTAACAGGAGGAGCATATCACCTTCGTCGCCCGCCCAACAACTGCCTTGAATCGAACCCATGGAAAGAAGGTCGACTGCGGCGCTTCTACGCTTAAGTCTGGCTTCGCCATCGACATCCACCCTCGTCCTTCGTTTTTTTATTTTTCTTGTTTATGCAACATTAAGGGTGCTCGGATAAACCGAACCATGCTAATGTCAAATGTAACATGCAACTTTACCTAGGGGCTCCTTTTAGCGGAGCCGGATAGCACAATCAACACGAATCACATTCAGTTCGTTTGTCACCTTGTCATACCTTTCAAGCCATCATATGCACTTATTTGATTTAAGATCTTTGCCAAGATGGGTTGCCTGGATCCTGTGTTTACCCCTACGTTCTCGATTGTCCGGCTAGGGAGTAAAGGGAGCACCTCTCTGATTGTTACGACCGAGTCATCCGGGACCGTACCTCAGACGGGTGAAACCGAAAGCTAGCATTCTTACAGAATATAATAAGTCTGCCTCAAGAGAAGTGAATATAGCCTCGCGCTTGCCACCATGGTTCTTCGAAACCATTAGTTTTTGATGATTATGCTTATCCAGACTATAAGTTTTTATTTTTACCCAAAGAAAGGAACCCTTGGAGGAACTATTTTCATTGGAATATATTTCTTACGTCAAAAACTAATATAACATAACTCTCCGCATATGTTTCGTCTATTCGCACCAGATGGCCGGATTCCCTTGTTTCCAATGGCACATGGTATGGAACACTTCCCGATCACTTGCTGGGGAGGTTGAAGCCGATGGCCGGTTAAGACAACATTGTTTAAAAAGTGCGGATTGAGATGGATCAATGTAAAGTACATAGATACATAGAATTGGCGAAACTACTCCCAATCGACATTGTCTATCAGATGGTCTAAAGAGCAATCTTTCTCAGAGTAGCGAGCAGTGGTCATCACATCATCATATACCTAGTTAAGAGGTATCTCTTGGCCGTCAGGGCCCGCCGGTCCAACTCGGGCCATATGCTTCAGATCTAGCTTGGTGAAGCGGGTCTTTACCATCACCCAGGCCTCGCGCGCTCCTTCCCGGCAGGTCAAGATCTTCCACAATTTAAACCGCCACCGAGCCCCTATAAAGCGACTAGCCAGTTCGGCCATACTCTCTAGCGTCACATCTGATGGCCATAACGCATTAACCATGCTCTTCATGTCCTTCTGAGCCCTCTAGTGAGTCTTCATCAGATCCTTTAAAAGGTTCCCGCCATAGGACCGGACCTCTTCCTCAGGCCGCCTAGTCAGGAGACCTAAAAATAAGGTGTTGCATATCATTATTAACACAATATGATGATACATGCTAACGGTACGACAAGTTCGGCACTTACCAAATATACCACCTTTTAGTTTCTGGTTCTCCTCGAGGGCTTGCACCAGTTAACATTTTAATTTTTTTATTTCTATGGTCTTTTGTTGAACCTCTACCTGGAGTTGATTCTTCTCCTCATGCGTTTGCTAGCCTCTAGTTCCTTCCGCAATTGGCTTACGGATTCAGGGGTTGTGGGGAGAACATGGTGTTCATACACAGAATACACCATACATCTTTCTAAGCATTCTAAACAGCCTTTTGTACTTACCAAAAATTTCGCTTGTAGCTTTCCTGACTGCATCTAGTTCGGCTTTCGTATTGGCCAACTGCATCTGGCTCAGCTCAAGGTCCTTGGAGAACATGTTACTCTGCGCCCTCACAACCTACAAATATCGAAACAATCCAGATCCTTAACTCGGCCGTCTCACCCAAATTAAGGCTTGGGGCATACTAGGTTAGGGATTATGATCTGCTCTTGAGCTATTTAAATCGTGTACCTGCACTTTGCCAGCAAAAAGGTTGGAAATCCCTTCAAGACCTGTTCGGGCCGCTCCAAGGTATGTGTCCACCAAATTAAATGTATTGAATTACTAGTCAGCAAAGGCAGTATGACGTAAAGTTTCCCTCCGGTGGCAGTGATTCATCACACTCTCAACTTCGGAGTTAGTAACAGAAACATCGTGAGGATCCTCCGGAGGTGCACCTGCAACCATGTGTTTGGTGGAGACTCTAGCTTGCACCAAAGACCCAGGACAGGAACCACGCCTCAGCATGCCCGGGGAGTCTTTGGATTGACGCATCGGTACTTTTCTCCTGCAAAGCCAAACAAGCATCATAGGAAGCGCATTAAGAACGACTCTTGTCATGGTTCCAAACACATTACCTTTGGGCCGAGGGAGCGGTAGTTTCCACCCCAACAGAAGCCTTCCATTCGGATTCCCCGTTAGGGGCCGAAGTCGGCTTGGTCCGCGCTTCTCCTGCGACTGTTCGACGCATAGTACGCTGACCCTTGGGAGGGGAAGTCGGCACATTTGGGATGGTGCGAGATGAGTGCCCTGTTTGGGAAAAGGTCATATTTTCATTGACCATGGAGGAGGGAAGAGACCCTGGGTGGTCGGCCGTCAAGGCTCTCCTGGTGAAAGACCCCGCCTTCAAAATCGATAGATGTCTCTCGGTCGTCATGATATCCCGGATCGTCGTCACGGGAGTAATCCTCCGGTTGAGGGGAAGGGCAATGGACGAACTCGACTTGACGCCTCCAACCATGTTCAAGGAAAACATACATCCAGTTAGAGTTCAGATGTAATCTTTGAACTTAAGAGAATGGACCGCAGCTTACCCAATCTGCCGGATTGTAGTCGGAGCAACCCTCCAGGATACTCATTTGGGCGAAGTCCGCCTCCTCCCCTTTGAAGAGGTTGGCCAGTATTTTGGCTATAGCTGCCTTATTGTCTAGCCCTATCGCCTATAGCGGGTTGTGTCACTAGTTCCGTTATAGCACCATAAAGGATGTCCCCTCTGCTAGAGGGGTTGTACGCATCGAGTTATGGTGATGTCCATGACTGCAATCATGGTCAACTTGCTATGAGTTAGTAGCTTGATTTTGGCAGCTAATAGGCGTACCTCTTCGCTATCCATTTGAGAGGGGCCCTTGGGCCGCCAGTTGAACCGCTTCATTGGCGGGGCACTTGAGTATTCGGGCAGCCCTGGCCCGATTGGGTCGGTAAGGGGAACATCTTCAATATAAAACCACTCCAAGGTCCACTCCTCGGGATCTTTTCGTGGGGTTCCGATGGGATACCCTGTCCTAGCTATCCGCCACACTTCGGCTCCCCCACTTTGAATTTGGATCCCCCCGGGTGCGGGGGATGAGACAAAAATACTTCCTCCACAAATCAAAGTGGGCCTCGCAACTCAAGAATGTTTCGCAAACGACCATGAAACGAGAAATGTGCAATATAGACCCTGGGGTGAGGTTGTGAAGCTGGATCCCATAGAACTCTAATAGACCCCGCAGAAAGGGGTAAATGGGAAAACCTAGACCTCTTAGAAGGAAAGGCACGAACTATACCCTATCTTCCTTACTAGGAGCGGGTGAGTTCTCGACGAGGGCTTGGCCATCGACGGAGATAAGTTCGGCACGAACGGGAACCAGATCCGTTGTGTGTAGGTAGCCTTGCATCCACATGCACCTCAGCTAGAGGTGTGAGATTGACCAGCTTGACCAATAGCCTGGGAGGGGGCCGTGAGGACGCGAAGGTGAACCCGGAAGGTCGTCCATGGTGCCTGAGAATTTCATCGGTGCTGTTTTTTGCGAAAGAGGAGGGTCAATCATCCCCCGCCCCTTTGGATCTATAAATAGGCATCTTTTCTTGAAGCTGGAAGGACGGGTTTGTGGAAAGTTGGCATTAGGTTGCACGGCTTCTAAAAAGGCATGCGATGGCCAAAACTGGCCCTTGCCCCGAGGTAAAGCATTAAACTCCGATGGTCCCACCTTGATCTCAAGACGTCTTCGGATTCTAGATTGTTAAAGTAGTTCGGGCTCGAGCACATGATTAGTGTGGATCATGTTGATCGGCGAGTTTTCGATGCTGATCTGAATGCCAGATAGTATTCAGGGCGAGAACAAGGTTCCGAGCTGTATATAGAGGCGAAGAACTCGCCTCGCAAGCCGAAGATATGAAGGTGCCAGAAGACAATCCCCGGCATTGGAGGCTATTTCGGGGGCTACCGAGGGAGTCATGGACTAAGGGGTCCTTGGAGCGCCGGCCCACCATAGATGGGCGAACTTATGGGCCGCAGTGGAGCTTCAATAGAGTGTGGATCCGTGTACCAACATACGATCTTTGGGGTCATGGTGTGCCCTCGAAGTCATGACCATTGTGATATTTCCTTCATTGTAACCAACCTCATGTAAACCCTAACCCAACCAGTGTCTATGTAAACCAAGGGTTTTTGTCTTTAGGGCCGGAGCTACTTTCATCACCTCTCCCACCTAGGGTTTAGCTCGCCTGATCTCGAGGTAGATCGACTCTGTAACCATACACCTCGAATATAACCAAGCATGAATATGGTTTTACCTCTTAGAGAGGGCATGAACCTAGGTAAACATTGTCTCCCCTATCTTCTGTTCTTCATCGATCCCAGATCCACAACTCGGGACCCCCTAACCAAGATCCATCGGTTTTGAAACCGACACCCCCCTTCATTGTTATCGTTTCCAAAGGCGGTAAGCAACATGGCACCCTCACCCCCTATGTTAGGTCATTTCTTAGGCCATTAGACAAGGTGTGGCACTGTTGCAGGATGGTCCTAACGCGACAGTCCAATCAGATATCGTTCGGCGAAACTGTGTGCGGTGCATTAATCGCAAACGGTGGTGTAAGAAAACAATAAAAAAATGGTACAAACTGTTTGCGATGGCGGAGACATCAAACATGGTTCATATTAGAGTTGTGTGTGCGATACGTCACATACAGTTGATCCATATGAACTGTTTGCAACGAGCATAACAATAGAGATGGCCAGCCAGATGAAGGTGTGTGCGATATATGGCATACAGTTTACTCGGATGAACTATTTGCGATGAGCCAAGACAACATGAATGGTTCAACTTAACAAGATGTGTGTTATGTGCGGGGTCCATAATCAGAATGTGTGCGAAGACCGATAATAGCATAGACGATTGCTACTAATTATTCATGTGTGTTGTGGGCAAATGCTTGCTGGTATACAATGGTCAGCGATCGACAAAATCATCACTAATGGGTTCCCTAGTTTACTCCGTGTGCAATGTGATTTGCTCTATCTACAGAAGAACAACATATATAACAAAAATAAACATCCAATTACATAAGTGACTAAACAAAACATTCTCACACACCTTAATAAACAATTACACGCATTCTAAACAAGGAGAAACGATCATCTAACCATCTAGTTCTTGTGACGCTGCCGCTGCTGCTCTGTGGCTCGATCCATCGTCTGGGGCAGGACGAAGGCACTTCCTCATGTCGATGATCCACCTGTGCATCTCGTAGCTTGTGTACGCGTTCTTGGCCGCATACTTGATGTATTGTTCATCCAGTCTCCGATCCCAGGCACAGTGCCAGGCATTCTTGTCGTTCTTGCTCTCATCCTTCTTCTTCATGTAATAGGGGTTGATGATGACCGAGGCAAGGCCAACCAGGGAGTCATGATTGTTCTTCGTGCTGCCCCCAAACCTTTTATGATGGAAATATGCCCTAGAGGCAATAATAAGTTGTTATTATTTTATATTTCCATAATCATGATAAAGTTTTATTATTCATGCTAGAATTGTATTAACCAGAAACCTAAATACATGTGTGAATACATAAACAAATACCGTGTCCCTAGTAAGCCTCTACTAGACTAGCTTGTTAATCAAAGATGGTTAGGGTTTCATAACCATGGACACGAGTTGTCATATGATAACAGGATCACATCATTATGAGAATAATGCGATGGACAAGACCCATCCGTTAGCTTAGCATTTCATCGTGCAGTTTGTTTCTACTGCTTTCATGTATGTCAAATACATATTCCTTTGACTATGAGATCATGCAACTCCAGGATACCAGAGGAATGCCTTGTGTGCTATCAAACGTCACAACATAACTGGGTGATTATAAAGGTGCTCTAAAGGTATCTCCGAAGATGTCCTGTTGGGTTGGCATGAATCAAGATTAGGATTTGTCACTCCAAGTATCAGAGGTATCTCTCGGCCCTCTCGGTAATACACATCATAATAAGACTTGCAAGCAAATGACTAATGAAGTTAGTCTCGGGATTGTGTATTACAGAATGAGTAAAGAGACTTGTCGGTAACGAGATTGAACTAGGTATAGAGATATCGACGATCGAATACCGGGCAACTAACATACTGACGGACAAAGGGAATTGTGTATGTTGTCAGGTTTGTTTATCCTTCCTTTTTCGAGTGTCTTCTTGGATAGTTATAGCGGCCCATAGGCGCAAGATGTACCTTGTGGAGGGCGGCAGGTTCGATAGATAAAGATCTTCGTAGAATATGTAGGAGCCAATATGGGCATCCAGGTTCAGCTATTGGTTATTGACCGGAGAGGTATCTCGGTCATGTCTACTTAGTTCTTGAACCCACAGGGTTCACATATGTCCCAAACCAAAAGTCAAACTCGGCCCCGTCAAAACTTTCTATTTGGCGCCATCGAGTTCAGTTGACATAGGGATCTTGGTCTCACCGAGACGGGAATGCCAACTCTCTGTTTCCTATTTGTAACATTTTGTTCCAACCGAGATGTGAGAATCGGTCTCACCGAGTTAGCATTGCAAACTCTCTGTTGCCACTTCGTAACATTTCAGTCTCACCAAAATGAGTGAATTGGTCCCACCGAGTTTGCCTGACCAACTCTCTGGTTAGCTTATTACCAAAATCGGTCCTACCGAGTTTGTGTAATCGGTCTCATCGAGATTACGTTATGCCCTAACCCTAATGAAATCGCTCCTACCGAGTTGATCATATCGGTCCCATCACTACAAGAAACACCCCCCTATACCAACACATGTCTAGCAACGATGATGATAATATGTGTTGTTTGGGTTATTCTCCCACCTCTGCCACTTAGATCTAACCTCCCCCTTAACACCCCCATACCCACCTCCTCCGCTCCAAATATCACGCAAAGTCTTTTTTATCCACGATCTCACTCTTCCCCCGATTCCTCCCTTCCTCCACCTCCATGGCCCCCGGCGTCACCGCCGGCGCCACCTCCGTTTTCGGCTGGTCCGGCGCGCTACCGCGTCGTGGCTCACCTGCCTGGCTCCCCGCAGTGCTCTCCTCTGATCCCCCCCCCCCCCCCCCCCCCCCCCCCCCCCCCCCCCCC